>JAVIAB010000088.1:34059452-34659452 GCA_032433765.1 Megaustenia siamemsis | reverse complement strand
GCTAATTATTGCTAAGTCCATGTAGACACAGACTTTCAAGTGGAGGATACCCGTGGTGAAACAGTAGAGTCTCGAGTTTCGAACGATCCCAAATTCGATCACTGAGCTCGAGAGAATGTCGATCAGGACTTCGAACTGTGCGTACGCGGTGAAAAAAAAAGTCGGCTGAAAGCACTATCAGATGTACACTCAAGTACACTTGTGTTAGGCTCGTGTGTTTTCAGTGATATTTTTCGCTGTATTTTTTGTGCTAATGGCTACTAAATATGGAAGACAACCCTGCCTCTGAAACGTAATGCTGAAGTCGGATGTGTTGAGCCGAAAGGCGCAAATAACGCAGCTTCTTGTAAACCACAACACAAAGTCTCTGCGACATTTTAACGCCCTTTTAAAGGCGGGCGATGAAATGGAGAAGTCGTTGGACAATCACAGGGAATAATATAAGAATGTGAGGTGTTATATGAGATACAACATAATTAAAATATAGACGAAGTATGAGAACCACTCTGCGTAACTCTCATTTGCTAAAGTAACAATTAAGCGTAAGACCGTGACTCCTCGTAAAGATCTTTCCAAAAGGAGACAATCTAATCACCAGAAAGGTGGAGAAAGGTCAAACAATTGCTAGAAGGAAAGAAATATATGGGCGTGAGTGGGTGTATTTTTTCTAGGGATCACATAGCATCCTGTTGTAAAGCTCCGTGTAAAGAGTTTCATTTCATAGGAGGCAATTGAAGAATTCCTTCCTTCAAGCAAATATTCCAACAATAATCTCAACGTCTCTCTACATCTCCAGCGAGCCAAACAACCGCTATAATTAACCGGACTGCCTCACCAAAGCGATCGATGTCTGCAATTTGAGAACCTCTGAGATATGACGTCTAAATGTTTATTTCGGTGTCATGCACTCTAACATTGTTGTGGAAGCTGGGATCGCTATGTTTATCGTTATGGGAGTCGAGATTTATATAAGAGTTAAATTTATGTGCAAAATTAGTTGATGTGAAAGCTTTAATTACTGCAACAGGTAAAGAAGTGATATTTTAACTTAGGCCCAATTGAGTTATTGAGTTATTTGCAGGTCATCATCATTGCACTCCGAACATGTCCATAGGTGCTCAGATCCCCTCCTCAGCAAGTCCTGCAGTGTCCAGCGACTGACGACTCCAGTTATATGTTGGTTGATAAGTCTTCTTACACGGCCATTAAGTTTCTGATTTCTGGCTGTGCCCACCCTAATTCCCATTTCCATCATCCGAAGAAGTGACGTGGATCTGTGTTTGTCGAAGTCCTGTGCTCTTCCTACATCTCGGAGGACATTGATGATATCCGCCCGATCCATTGTTTGCCCGTCCTCAACGACAGCGCAGCTAGCCAACCTGTCCGCTCTTTCATCTCCCCGTACTCCCGCATGTCCAGGGACATAGACAAAGGTGACCTTACGTATTTTGGACTTCAGCAATGACTCTCCCCATTGCATGCGTACATCTCGAACAGAACCGTACTTGACACAATTAGACACAATATATATGTATATATTATGTGATGGATGTTGATTTATGCTGAAGCTCAAAATTACCATTATTTTTTTAACTCACTAACTTGCAACACACCAATTCACCAATAAATAATCACTAATTTAGTATACAACAACTGTCCAATAACTAATCACTAAATTAGTACACAACACCAGTCCAGTGCTTAGTACACCGTCATTTTCCAGTTATAACTGTCGTCGTTTGATAAAGGTCGGTAGAAGAATATAATGACAAAATCCCCGAAGAGATGTAACAAAGAGGAAATGTGCAGAATCGTAATTGACCTCAATAGAGCGTGATAGATGAAAAAGGGTTTCAGAAATAACCACAAGAACAGCGATATGCACGGGGGTCATGAGGAAAATAGAAAGACTAGGAGAAACCTGATAATTCGTACAATGGAAATAGATGACAAGTGTGAGACAACTTGAAGAACTCTATTATCCAAAATATGGAGGAACTTCGTTGCTGCTCTGCAAGTCGAAACAAGACTTGAAAGCTACTGAGTGCACTGTCGCACCTTGTGCACAAATGCTTGCGCCTTCAACGATTATTTGCTTGATAAAACTTCCTTCGTTACGTGTTCATAGACCAAGCGAACCTTCTTTTCAGAACGCGACACGTTCATTAGAACAGTATGAACGATCAAGACTTTGTTGATGTTTGGAAAGGGGGTGTAGCAGATATAGTAATACCCCACTTGTAGTGACGCTAATCTGTCTACAGTTTAAAGTCTTAGGCCGTACTGAATCGTCTTCAATCTTTCCTCTGCTTGGTTTGAGCCATTGGTGACGTTATCATCTTGTCACTTAGAATCGTCTCAGAAACCTGCATTTTTCTACACTGACCAATTGCACAATCTCTTTTTCTTCCTTTCAAGACCCTATGGAGCATAGGTCTTAAATGAACGCTTTCTGCGCCTTTCTGTTTCTTGCCTGTTAAGATTGTTCCATGTCTACCCCATCTTTTACATCTCTGCTTCCACCTGTCTTTTCTAAGTATGTATTGGCCTTCCTCTTTGTCTCCCCCTGGGGATTCAAAAAAAAGGCTTGTCGAATAATACTCTCAGCTGAATTCCACAATGTGTGTCATATCCAGTGCCATAGTCTTTGATGTCTTTTTTGTCCACTGGTATTTATTTAGTACCAATATTTTACAATTGTTTTAAGATTGCAATTTTACCCTGACATTTTCATCCATTTATGCTAAGCACGTAACCATTAATAAAAATCCGTGTCTTCGTGATGGTTAATTTTTTGTTGCTGCCCATCTTTGACAGTCATAACACTGGAGTTGACATTTTTTGTTTTTTTTTTGTAATCAGATTTCTTTGGATTTCCTTATGTTTCCTGATGCAAAGAAGGCACTTCTTGCTTTGTAAAATATCCTTATTTTGAAATAATTCTTTGTTCCTCCTTGTTTGTCTATTTTACTGCCTAAACGTATATTAGATTTTACGTCTAGTAGAGGTATTTTTCCTAGCGTTGATTGGTTATCGATAACTGCATTAACTCTTATGTTTTTGGTCTTATGCCTGTTTATTTTCTGTCTCAGCTGATGTGATCTTCCGTCAAATATGCTCACATTATCTGGGATTAGTTTTTAACGATATGAAAGTACAGTTATATCATTGGCAAAGTCTAAATCATGAAGTTGCTGGGTCAGTGACTACTGTAGAAACTACACAAGGTAATGTACATTTATTTGAGACTGCCAACAGAGGCAAAGATCTTCATCCTGTTATCTGAATTTCTGTATCGATCACGAACTTGGAGATTGGTTCCTAATCAATTAAGAAATCGACTTGGTGTAATGCTGACCACTTTATCAAGAACTATGATTACCAGGCGTGTTATCTTTACTTATATAGAAATATACCAAAATTCATAACAATATGTACACTATAATTATATTCCCCATACACCGCACTTGCTATGTGACTTGCCTACTTCATTCTTCTTCTCTGCATATCCACCTTTTCTTAATATATATATATATATATTCTTCTTCTACCTTTCAGCTCCATGTGGAGCATAGGTCTTCAGCAAACACTTTCCAAGTCGTTCTGTTTCTTGCCATTCGTTTAAGACCATTCCACGTTTTTCCCATCATCTTCATCTCTGCTTCTGTCTGTCTTCTCCAAGAATTTCTTGGTCTTCCTCTTTGACTTTTCCCCTGGGGATTCCAAAAAAGGGCCTGTTGTGTAATACTCTCAGTTGGCTTCCGCAGCGTGTGTTTTATCCAGCGCCATCGTCTTCGCTGTATCTCTTTATCCACTGGTATTTGACTGGTACATTTCCATAATTCTATGTTAGTGATTTTGTCCTGCCATTTTCATCCCTTTATTCTGCGTAAGCACCCATTAATGAAAGTATGCATCTTCATGATTGTCAATTTTGTTCAATTTTTTGGAATATATATATATATCTTCCTCTTTTTTTAAATTGACCTCATTGCGTCACACGAATTTATTTATATATGCTATATTTCTATCTCTTCGTGATCGTTTAATTATTCATAGCTTGATTATGTCCTTGAAAGTCTGTAACTATTGGTTGCTGAGCTGTCATATGATGGCGTGTATGTAGATATATTTTGTTAAAGTGCATTGAAGCACGCAGATCTAGCGTGATTGACGTAATGGGCTGTTGTTTATTGTTGATTTCCGTTGATGTTTTAAGAAAAAAAAGGATAATGTTCTTGTTTCGGCTTCTATAATGTTGACGGTTCAATGGTGCAGATCAAAGGTGGTTGTGACGTTTTATATTGTTTGGTTGTTTCTCCTGCTTCAAAGAAATGTGGTAGAGATTTAGATGGTAAAATAGACATTTTGATGGATCACCAATTGAAGTATGCATCCGTGGATAGATAGGCGCTCAGAGTAGAAAAAATAAATGAACTGAAATGGAAAAATATTTGATTTCTTAGAGCTCATTAGAATGAATTATGTTCAGAAATACTTCAATTGGCATGAAAAGCGTGAGGCATGAATCTGCGTCATATAGCGCTATCAGTGCCATGTAAAGTTATGTCTTCAAGAAAGTAGTTGACGAGAAACTTTCGACTGGTGTAGCCTTCGAACCTGAATAGTAGAGACATTTCTCAACATCACAATGGCGTGAACTGTGGTTCCAATTTTACCTGGCGGCTGAGTAAACCACAGGAGTTTTTTTCTAAACTAGGGGTATTGCTCCCGATATTAAATCCGGGTCGTTTGGTCAACAACAGGTGCTCATTTTAGAAAATAATGTTGACTTTATTTTACTGTAAGTAAAAGTACACACAGCGAACATTAAGAGGTAATTGAAAGACGGTGTTAGCGCCAAAATTGTATCATTAGCCAGCACGTATGTTAATTATTGTGTGGTCTGCACCACGCAAGGCTGTTGAACTTTCCCAGAATCAATATTCGGGTAGCCATTTTAAAATTCTGAGTCAATCCCGGCGCGGTGTTAGCCCAAAAATTGGAACCTGCACCCTATAGGTCAATAACAAACGCATTAGATACTTAGCCATCTTGGTTTCTTCATGCATATGACGCTGTATTTAAAAAAAAACATACAAAGATAAATGCATACATTTCTTAAAGAAAAGTGAGAATACTACATTGTATAATGTAGGAGTATGTAGTTTTGAAAACACTACAATATCAAATCTCAGCATTTGGAAAGGACGAAACCTACTGCTGTAACTATGAATAGATTTGATGGTTTAAACAAATGTATAGCCACTTTATAAGTGTAACAACTGGGCGTGTCTGTGTTGGAGCAAGTCTACGATCTGTGGGTCGTAAAGTCGGCGTGTTATCACACCATAACTACAGGATGTGAGAATTTATATGTCCGTGAGATATAAATATGATAATTCATAATCTGATGAGGTCAAATGACTGAACACGGTCAATTAGCTCATAACTGACTGAGCCAGGGTCATTAAATCAGAACTGATCAAGATCCTATTCCACTTACCCCTGATAAGCCCAGTAAACATGTATATATATATATATATATATATATATATATATATATATACATATATTTATATATATTTATATATAACAGCTGTTTGTTTTAATGTATACAAGTTGTTTTTTTCGTTATAATCTTGGAAATGTTGCAGCAATTTTGGATGAAATATCAGGAGTCTAGTACATTGCACTCATTCTTAAAATAGCTATTTTATAGGAGTGGTTTCAATTTGTGACATTCACAAAAATCTTACACTTTTAGCTTCAGATAAATATTTATCAATGAATGATATATATAAGTGTAGAACAATTCTCGGTAGTAAAGTATCCAATAGTGGTAAACTTCATCATCATCATGTGCCTTACCGGTTGGCGTAGGCGATCATGTCATTTTACAATCTTCTATCTACAGTGCATTGTTTCAGTTCTGTTGTTGATTGTTTTCCATGCTATGACAACACCATGCTATGCAGTATTTCCTCTCTTTGTCGTCCGCGATCTCTCTCTATTTTTATTTTGCCAGTTGTAACCAAGTATTCGAACTTTCCTCTTCTCATGATGAGCTCGAAGTGTTGGTAAACGCCAGGAATGTAATATTCAATTTTTAACAACAAAAGTGTTTAAATTGTAAGATACAACTTCTTCCAACCAACTTTAGTGTATAAGAGAAGAAGTGTCAGTATTTTATATTTCTGAGAAGACGCTAATAAGCAAATCAGTTAAAGTATCCTTAACAAGCAGCACTTTTTTCGATTTTAACTGCCAAGGGATCTTTAACGTGCGCTAATGCACACGAGACCTCCTATTTATTGCCGCTGTTTGAGAGAGCTAGACATCGGATCTCATTACCCAAGATCAAAAGTAAATCACGGACGATTTTTTCCCCATTAAAAATAAAGAAAATTACTATCACTTCTGGTGGGCTTCGTACTAGAAGTCTTATTATAAGTGCAGACAAACTTATATCAGTGGAATTTATATGAAGCCAAACACATATTATATATATATATATATATATATATATATATATATATATATATATATGTATAAACTAAATTGCATAATGTGCGGGGTCGCGAATAAAGCTGCAGAAAACATTGGGGGGGGGGGGGGGGGGGGGTATATATAATAGCATTACCTCTTTCGGTACGTTTCGCCGCATAGAGCGTCACTCTCAGTTTGATAGTGTAAACCGTCATCAAACTATATTCTTGTTACATGTCTTGTATCATCTTGGTATTGGTTGAAATCTAATTCCTTGTTCAATTATCTAAAAATGTCATATGTTATATGTTAGATGAATATAAATATGTAGATTGATTCTTAAAACCAGGAAAATGTTTGTCTCTGACATATATTTCACTGCATTGATGAAAAGCTTCCGCTCGGAAAGAGTTAAGCAGCTAAACCTATAGTGAGACAAACTAACGCGTTTACGGTCATGGCTTTCGTTAAATACAAGACAACGACTATTACTACTGTGCATGTATAACATAAAAAAAAAACTGGTTTGTTGTCTTGTGTATGACGAAGGCCTTCGTCGAATCGTTGTAGTCTCTGTAGATTTAGCTGTTTACAACCAATTTATATTTATTTTCCGAAATCCCACGAGCAGTGGACTCTATAAGAGTAGTTGGAATTAAAACTGTAGAATTTATCACAACAGCAGAAATGATCATAAATGAATAGAAATGAGGAGGTGAGATGCAGAATGGCTCAGGCAAAAGCAGCTTGAAAAAGAGTTCTTAAACGATACGTAGAGCCAGTCTTAACATATGGAAACGAGTCATGGACAACAGGACAACAGACAAGAAAATCACTGGAGTCTGTAGAAATGTGGTTTTACAGAAGAATGTTCAGAATACCATGGACAGCTAAGAAGAGTATTGAAGAGGTTCTGAGAGAGGTCAAAGCAAAAAGAGAAAGCAAAAAGAGAGCTAATTTCCAATGTTAGGAAGAGACAATCATCATTTTTTGGCCATGTAATGTAATGAGAAGAGAACAACTTTAATATATTGTAACAACTGGAAAAATTGAGGGACGAAGAGATAGAGAGAAGCAAAGAGAAAAAATAACAGACAGCTTAAGAGAATGGCTTGGCAGAAGGTCAACAACAGAAATGATAAATAGCTGCCGAGATCGTTGTGGAGAGACATGATCACCTACGCCACTAGGCCCGGTACTTGATGAGAAATGATCATAGCACTGGAATTTATAATTGATGTGGAATTTAAAATAGCAATGCATAGAATATAGCATCCCTGTGGAATCTATCTTAGACGTCCGAGAAAGATAAAACTAGAGGGAAAGGTATGTTCAAAATTGCTGATTCGATTTTCAGTTGAAAGAGTCAGTGTTGTTTCTGTCGTCTGGAAGACACAAAAGAGACCCGGATCTAATCTTGTTTCACACGATGTGTGAGTTGCAAGCTTCAGCTTGAAAAATAGAGGCCGTTAATTGAGGGAAATCGGGTTGTTGGCTCGCTTGCCCGGGGGATCATTGCCGAGGGTATTGGAGAATCGATGATTGAGGTAAGACGAGTGTGGCTTGCTTTGGTGGCGTAACAACAGTTCCGATTGAAGGGGCATGTTCGCGGAGGCTTGAGTGTATGTGTCCAGCAAACCTAAGCAGGAAAGATTCATTATTTCTAAACTTAGTTGTGTTTTCTTTAATACTGAACTGTAGCAAGATATAAATAAACACGTCGTGGCAGAGCACAGAGCAACACGTCGTGGCAGAGCACAGTTCAACGCGTCGTGGCAGAGTACAGTTCAACACATCGTGGCAGGGGACAGTTCAACATGCCGTGGCAGAGCACAGTTCAACACGTCGTGGCAGAGCACAGTTCAACGCGTCGTGGCAGAGTACAGTTCAACACGTCGTGGCAGAGCACACTTCAACACGTCGTGGCAGAGCACAGTCCAACACGTAGTGGTAGAGCACACTTCACCACGTCGTGGCAGAGCACACTTCAACACGTCGTGGCAGAGCACACTTCAACACGTAGTTCCAAAAACACAAATACATCGTGGTAGAGACAATAAGTACGGTAGGAAAAGATACAACAGGTACCATTCTTTGTTTGGATCCTTCAATGAGATGAGTTTTAATTCGAATGATTCCACTGGCACCGGCGGTTGAGCAATTATGGTTTTTAATTCGTTTGCAATTATACTGGGACTTTCGACTAACCATAACCATATCAACGCGTCCTTTGAAAGAAAACTGAAAACATTCTTCTACTTCTTCCTCCTCTTATATCCTTTCTCTATTGCCGTTGGCGTCGAGGGGAGATACAATCTGCGATTCTTTGCTCTTCTGTTGGCCTCTTCTGATGTTATCCCTACTAGTGACTCTAGCATTTCTTTAAGCCATCTCTTTCTCGGTCTTCCTCTTAATCTGGCGTTTTCGTAGCTTTTAATTATGGCTCTTTGAGTCATTGTTAGTTCTTTTTGTCTTGCTATGTGGCAAACCAATTTATCTGTTGTTTCTTATGTATTCGATGGCTGATTCAATTTCAAGTTTCTTCCTCAGGTCGGTATTTCTTACTCTGTCCCTTAAGCTGTTTCCTGTCATTCTTCTGACACATTTAATTTCGGTGGTCGTTATCTTTCTTATTGTTCTAGAGTCCAGCGTCCAATTCTGGCACTGATAGCACAGAGTTGGTAGAAAAATTGATTTGTTTATTGCCCTTTTTGCTTCCGTAGCTATTGCTTTGTTTTTCAATAGTGTTGATACTTGGCCTACTGAAAACATTACTAGACAAAACTCGACCTGGAAACCAGGGAAAATGACTAAACTGAGAGGACGAAAAGACACACGGAAAGTAAACTTTTAGAGAGAGAAAGAAAGATTAATTACACTTGGATAATGATTGGAAGATAGAGAAAAGAGTGGAGAGCTATTGTTGATGACCCAAGGATTGTGTTCCACTGGTTTATTTTATCAGTTGGCCCAACCATCTACTTCAGGACGCATTTATCCAGGATAGCTTCAAGCCTTTGATTTTTTTATTTACCAACGCAAGGAAGGCAGCAGTTTTTGTAATCAGGATTGTATCTACATAGAAAGCAGAATTTCTATGCCAACAAATAGCTTCTACCCGCATTTGGATAATTGTTTCTTTCCTCTTAGGTACATGTTCACAAACGAACATGATCCTGCTGCTTGATATTTTATTGGGCTTTATCTTTGATTTCTGCTTGGCCTTAGTGTATTTAATTGGATTCGATTCAGAGAGGCAATTAATCTCTCTGTATTATCTGTTCTTCCTGTGTGTTACCGGGGCCTCACTATAAGGGAAGTAAAGAATAGTGACACTGTGACCTTCCAGGCATGTCGTAAGAGGCGACTAAGGAGGTTGATCGATGGCTTGACAAGCTGTCATTGTAAAAAGTATTGTTATGGAAACAGCGCCATGTATTTTAGATCAGTGATCTCTGCAATATGTGCCACTTTGGCACGCAGGGTTTCTGTTTTTGAGATTGTGGTTCTGCCCTATGTGCCGTCTTCGGCTCGAAAGGACAATAGATTATCTGTTCAGTGCTGGAATCTGAAATAAGTCAAAGACTTTGTCTGTGGAATTTTGTTTGAAATGTAAAATTCCAGTAAGACTATAATGATGATGGTTCTTAGGCAAAAACAAGGAGCCAGTAGTGGGGTGTAACATACACACCAACAAGGTATGGTAACAGCTTTACAAAAAGAACACAAGAAAATACTAACGTTCCGGCCTACCAACGGCTTTCTTCATAGAACAGACCAACGATAACAAACGATGAGGCACAGATAAATGCTGCTACATCCAGGATGATATGGACTGTAAGTAAATGAGAAGTGGACAGAGGGATAAGAGATGAGATGATGATACGAGAGATAGAGATATGTTACATGTTGGAGGATATGTAAATTGTGGAAATATAAAAGTATCAGTACAAAATGATTATATATTTTTTTTAAAATTGACTTAGCTGGTAGAATCTGTCACGCTTACACTGATGGAAGGTTCACAAATGACGGTAGAATCTTAGGTAAAGACATGCGAGAAAGGTAAAATGTCAGGTGTTGTCTGCTTCAAAGATTAAAATAGAGGGATTTACAACATTGTGTATACTTGATTATCGGGGTAATCTGGTATGATACATGTGGTTTTTTTCTTCCTACCACTCTCACATATACAGCGTGTCCACCCCCTTGAAGTTTCCGAGAGTGGAATGCCTCTATCTTTATGACAAGCATTCATTTCACACTATATAGATCAAAGTTGGTATGAGTTGGTCGTTCGTATACTAGGGCCCACCAGACAGCACCAGAGCTGAAGTTGCCAGCGAATCACACTTGATGACTTTCTCCAGGATGATGAACAAGAACCATCCAGGCCCTACTTCAAATGTTGGCGGTGCTTCTAGTAGCAGACTAAATCAGTATAGTCTAGCCGATTGAGTAGGGATAGTGAGGGAAGGCAAAGCAGAACTCAAAAATGCCGTGCTGAAGTCGGATGTATTGGTCTGAAATGAGCTAATATCACAATTCTGCTGTAAACTACAATACAACGCATTTACGTCCATTTAACATCCTTTAGGGGCGGATGGCGATGATGTCTGTTACTTTAGTTATCAATTAAGCAATTCTGCTAGATCAGTGTAAACATGCCTAGTAAAGTGCAAGATGGCAGAAAATCCCCTGATAGCACGGGAAATAGTGCACACAAATTATGCTTCTAAAACATTGTAATATTTACAGGGAGAATTGAAAAAATAGAAAAAAAATGGTATGGTAAAAGCTTTACGTGATTAATAGACGACACAGATTTGAACGACGTTTCGGCTCAATTTGTTCTGCTGTCTATACAAAAATAAAGGAACAATAGACGCCATCATACAGCGATCACTTCGCAAATCTTATTGTAACTCATTATTGTCACCATCTTTCTCCTCGACAAATAAATATAAGACAGACTCGTGTTCTCTTTGAAGTAATTACTTTAGGCCTTGTGTTGGTCTCATCAGCCATATCTGAACTTTCTTTAAATAAAAGACCAATAACTGCGTGGTGATCAACAGCTCACATCCATTCAGTGCATCATACAATGCTGTTTTATAAACCTTCTTAGGGGACTGTTTGGTCTCGAGGCCAGATGTCGGCCTCGAGATAGAGAGGTTGTGGGTTCAAACTGGAGACAAATAATAATAAATAAATATTATTATATAGGGAAACTTCCGAGGCGATAATAGGGAATCATAGAAAGAAGAGGTATGTGTTAGCACTCAGAAAAAAATGAAAAATAAACAACAACAGAAAAAAACAAAGAACAATATATGGTCCGAAGCAGGATCGAACCCGTACTCCATGGCACTGCGCCTTGCCACGAGAAGCCGAACGCTTGGTACACTGACACTCAGCTAATTAAAAATTAGCTATTGTGAGCAGTGTCTTACACGAAGGCGTTCTCATGACTATAGCATAGGGTTACGATCACAGATCGGAAATAAATTGTATTTCTGTACTTTCCTATTAAGGCAAGTATCTCCCACTCGGGCTGAATACGTGTGTGTAGAGACACACATTTATTGGACGAAACTGCACGAGTTTCCAGTGGTTATTCAAATCCCTGCTACACCAGTTGGGATTTTTATTTCTGATTTCTCTCTGCGCTAACCACACCTGGTCTCAGCAGCGAGGTCCGGCTTGAAACGTCAATTACTCATCGACTGACAGATAAAAATATGAGTATCTCCGAAGTCGGAGTTATCTGCCTGTGCAGCGTGGGACTCTTGTGCACACAGCTGCCAGGGAAAAATGGATTAACACGCAAAATTCAGTCCCTAGTCTCTAGGGACTTCGTCAGAGGTAAAAGCCGGCGAACGGAAAAAGAAAAAAAATAAATAAATAAATAAACCTTTAACTTTGACCTTTACTATGTCTTTCAGCTTAGACGTTTGTAGTTATCAGCTGAAAGCAATCGATATCCGAAAGCTGAATGCTGCTGTTTATGTGAGTCAAGGGGTCAGCATCAGCAAATCAATGCTTGGCATGCAACAAACACCACGCTAGATGGACCCCTGAAACAAACTCCCTTGCCTGGTCTGGTTAGTAAGGGCATTAGACGAGGAGAAACGTCGACGTATCCTAAAATGTCATGGCAAAGATAGACGAGTTTAGATCAAAACAGCCGATATAAGAGCTGCGAGTAAAGCGCGGTGCATCACAACTTCCTGGATGTCCCATTTACCCTATTTGTCAATTCAGAGGGAAGCAACTCAAAAATTCGTTATGTTAAATGCCAACAAATGAAACAAAATAATGCTTCTTTTTTTATGTCTATAACGTTAACAAATGAAACAAAATAATGCTTCTTTTTTATGTCTATAACGTTAACAAATGAAACAAAATAATGCTTCTTTTTTATGTCTATAACGTTAACATATGAAACAAAATAATGCTTCTTTTTTTATGTCTATAACGTTAACATATGAAACAAAATAATGCTTCTTTTTTTTATGTCTATAACGTTAACAAATGAAACAAAATAATGCTTCTTTTTTTATGTCTGTAACGTTAACATATGAAACAAAATAATGCTTCTTTTTTTATGTCTATAACGTCAACAAATGAAACAAAATAATGCTTCTTTTTTTATGTCTATAACGTTAACAAATGAAACAAAATAATGCTTCTTTTTTTATGTCTATAACGTTAACAAATGAAACAAAATAATGCTTCTTTTTTATGTCTATAACGTTAACAAATGAAACAAAATAATGCTTCTTTTTTATGTCTATAACGTTAACAAATGAAACAAAATAATGCTTCTTTTTTATGTCTATAACGTTAACAAATGAAACAAAATAATGCTTTTTTTATGTCTACAACGTCAACAAATATAACAAAATAATGCTTCTTTTTATATGTCTATAACGTCAACAAATTAAACAAAATAATGCTTCTTTTATAAGTCTATAACGTCATCAAATTAAACAAAATAATGCTTCTTTTATAAGTCTATAACGTCAACAAATATAACAAAATAATGCTTCTTTTTATATGTCTATAACGTCAACAAATTAAACAAAATAATGCTTCTTTTATAAGTCTATAACGTCAACAAATATAACAAAATAATGCTTCTTTTATAAGTCTATAACGTCAACAAATTAAACAAAATAATGCTTCTTTTTATGTCTATAACGTCAACAATTTAAACAAGCAAAGGTTTTTATTTTTAAGTCTAACTAACATATTCTATTTACAAGGTCTATCGTAGAGCTGAGGCAAGCGAACGAAAATGAAGAGGTCAGACTCTAAAATCTAAACAACCAGTTTCTATGTTCATCCAGGCTTGAATGAATACTGGGAATTTCTTTTGGCAAAGAAAAAACAGTATGAAGTTGTACTGGTCACACACACTATCGAAAACGAGTAATGAAGTAAGGATGGATATAATCTGGGCAGTAACATAATATTCTCTATACTCCATATTTGATACATGACATATGTCTTATATTTCTTTTTTTCATTATATATCCAATTTGATTCATTAGCCTAATTTTCTTCTTTAATTATTCCTTCATTACTATTACTTGTGAATATCTGCTTAATTTACTTGTTTACATTTCTATATGTTTCATGTTCGTTTCGTTAGTCCGCATTTTTTCTTCTGAATTATTATCTGCATTCGCAGGATGACTAGCCCATTCGTCGTCCGCCCTTAAATGTATATTAAATGGAGTAAATGTGTTGTGATTTACAGCAGCACGCGACATCTGTACCTTTCGAACAAGTATATCCGACCCCTGTACAACATTTGTGGATGAACGTTGCATTTCTTCTCGATCCCCGCGGCTTGGCCAAACGGCCTAGTCTGTTTCCAAGCCAATGCCGGAAGCGAAACAAAATCTTGATCAGCTTTTAGTCACTAATACTACCTTAAGAAACAAATATGATCCACAGAAACAAGCCTCCACGACAAATTATGTAAAACTGGTAAAGACTTCAATTGCACCGTCTTGACCGTTACTCAAGCTGGTCTAGAGGTGTGTATACATAGCAGCAGGTGATCTTCTCGAGCTGGTCTAACCGTGTCAACACATAGCAGCAGGTGATCTTCTCAAGCTGGTCTAAACGTGTCAAAACATAGCAGCAGGTGATCTTCTCAAGCTGGTCTAAACGTGTCTATACATAGTAGCAGGTGATCTTCTCGAGCTGGTCTAAACGTGTCTATACATAGCAGCAGGTGATCTTCTCAAGCTGGTCTAAACGTGTCTATACATAGCAGCAGGTGATCTTCTCAAGCTGGTCTAAACGTGTCAACACATAGCACCTGGTGATCGCCTCGAGCTGGTCTAAAAGTGTCTATACATAGCACTTGGTGATCACCTCGAGCAGGTCTAAAAGTGTCTATACATAGCACTTGGTGATCACCTCGAGCTGGTCTAAAAGTGTCTATACATAGCACTTGGAGATCGCCTCGAGCTGGTCTAAAAGTGTCTATACATAGCACTTGGTGATCACCTCGAGCAGGTCTAAAAGTGTCTATACATAGCACTTGGTGATCACCTCGAGCTGGTCTAAAAGTGTCTATACATAGCACGTGGTGATCACCTCGAGCAGGTCTAAAAGTGTCTATACATAGCACTTGGTGATCACCTCGAGCAGGTCTAAAAGTGTCTATACATAGCACCTGGTGATCGCCTCGAGCTGGTCTAAAAGTGTCTATACATAGCACTTGGTGATCGCCTGGAGAATAACGTCACTCTTCGTGACGCAAGCAATTAGATATGAGTCATTGCCGCCTCCAGCCCACGTAATGCATGTCTTTGACCATAGTCATCTATAGATTTACAAAGGCCTACGAGCTGACAGAAATTCCTGGTAAACATCTGACTAGCATGACATTTCCTGCTTTACGAGCAGGGGCGGTTTGTGGGTAGAGTGACGTCAGTCGTCTATAGCTCCTATAGTTAATAACGTCACGTTAGTTGGTTAGTTAGTTATTTTCTGCCAACTGGCCTTTGTGAATCTATAGATGGCTATGTCCATGTCTAAATCCACGGCTCCCTATGATGTTCACCCTCGGGAAACCTAACTCTAAAGTTACGCCACTGTTATAGTATATCCTTCTTTGTCCCTATTTTGTAGGACGGTTTATGTTTATTACTGTCAGAAAATCTTGTTATTTGAAGTGTCTGCCCGGCCGTTTCGCTAGATCTTTAATATTTTCTTATTTGTCACGCAAAGATAACCGCCTCAGATATTGGTTGTCTTAGTCACGTTCGTTCTCACACCAATAGCATTAACAGCCATTTGATGTCACTTTGACGACTATTTATGTTGGACTCCAAATATATCTTGGCTTTATTTATTGCTTTCTAAGATATTCAAATCAAATGTACTATCAACCCTTATGTAAGCGCGTGAGAGCTGGAAAACAGCAAGAGATATAGAAACAAAGTTGAACGCATTCGAAAATAAATGTCTAAGGAAAATGCTTGGCATAAAAAAAAAAAGTAAAGTACCCCCGTCCCGCCAAGTGGCGTATAGGGAATATGGTGTTAGTGTCCATAAATTTTACAGACCTTCGGCACATGATTTTTGGGGTAATGTGGTCGGTATTACGCCCGTGCCGCTTTAATTTCCCAGAAAAAAAATCCGGTACCCATTAATGGCTGGGTGAACCCGGAAGCCGTCGGTTGGGATCGAACACTACCTCTTGTCCTTTGTAGTCCAGTTCACTAAACCACTGAGCTATCGCGGCTCCTTCAAAAATACTTGGTATAGGGTGTAACGTATTCAAAACAAACGAGGAAATTAGAGAGAAGTCGCCAATCAACCACTAATATCTTCAGTAATAAAGAAAAGATGATGGTCATATGTTGGACATGTGATGAGAAAAGATAATAACGGAATAACAAAGCAAGCCCTCATGTGGGAAACAACAGGTAAGAGGAAAAGAGACAAACTCAAAGAGACACCGAGAAAAACATTGATGAGAGAGAGACAAGAGCAGCAGGAATCGGCTCCCTCAATGCGATAGATCTGCATGCACAGAACAGAGACAAATGGCGAGATTTGATAAAATATCTTTAAAAGAATTGAAAACTGCTAGAACAAAAATTCAGATAAGAGAAGGAGTATCTTGGTCTACACCCTATGGGCCGGCTACGGCTCGAAAGGTCAATAGATAGATCATCATCATCATCAAGTACCGGGCCTAGTGGCGTAGGTGATCATGTCTCTCCACAACTTTCGATCTCGGCATTTCTGTTGTTGACCTTCTGCCAAGCCATTCTCTTAAGCTGTCTGCTATTTTTTCTCTTTGCTTCCCTCTATCTCTTTGTCCCTCAATTTTTCCAGCCGTTACGATATATTCTCATATAAGTTGTTCTCTTCTCATCACATGGCCAAAAAATGATGATTGTCTCTTCCCAACATTGGAAATTAGCTCTCTTTTTGCTTTGACCTCTCTCAGAACCTCTTCAATACTCTTCTTAGCTGTCCATGGTATTCTTCTGTAAAACCACATTTCTACAGACTCCAGTGTTTTTCTTATCTTTTGTCCTATTGTCCATGACTCGCATCCATATGTTAATAGATAGATAGATAAGCTATTGTTCTTCGTTCATAGCTTTTTTATTTTTGTTTATGTATTTTGTTTTAAAACCTTGCCCTGCGTCGGAATAACGTAGAGTAGACATTGTATCCATAACATATAGACATCCATTATGGTTCTTGTTTAAAAAATAATAATTCATTCATTCTAATTAAAACTACCGCAGTTGATTCATTCTAAGTGAAACTAGTTAAGTTAATTTAATTTTTAATTGAAACTGCTTCAGTCGATCCAAACGTTAAACAAAAAATAATTCATTCATTCTAATTAAAACTACCGCAGTTGATTCATTCTAAGTGAAACTACTTAAGTTAATTTAATTTTTAATTGAAACTGCTTCAGTCGATCCAAACGTTTAAAAAAATGGTCTTTGATTGTAAAATTAGATAAAATAAATAAAGACACGTTGTATTGGTATTTACTTCACTCCTCTAGTATGAGCTCAATCTTTATACTGCTTCCATAAATTACATAGATGAAACAGCCCTCACATTAAACATGCATTGACCTGTATAATATACTAACCGTGTTTACTAGATTGCTCTCATATTCAACTCACACTAACTCTCTCCACTACCGCTACACAAATCAATACCCTCACACCAACGACTCCTTTTCTTTACCATTTTAGTAAATTTTAATTTCTCAAATTATAATACACTTTGTCTATAACTAAAATTACTTCAATATATTTCTGTCTCTATGTATTTCATAATTTCACACCTCCTTGGCAGAAGGTCAACAACAGAAGTGATAAGTAACTGTCGAGATCGAAAGTTGTGGAGAGGCATGATCACCTACGCCAGCAGGCATGCTACTTGATGATGATGACATCAGTAACTTTCCTATTCTCCCTAGCAATCTGTATTTTTTTACTCTCTTTAATATTTCCACTTTTCAATTTTCACTTTTCTATTGTCCTTAATATTCCCTTTTTTTAAAAATTCTCATTAATACTCCCACTTTTCAATTCTCCTAAATGTTCCCACTTTTCTATTGCACTTTTCTATTTTCAATTTACATTTCTCATAATATTTTTACTTTTGTATTCTCCGTAATATTCCCACTTATCCGTTCTCCTTCATTATTATTCATACTTTTCCCATTCTCCCTCTTTAGTATTCTCACTTTTTCATTCTCCCTCTTTAGTATTCCCACATTTTCATTCTCCCTCTTTAATATTCCTACTTTTCCATTCTTCCAGTTTAATATTCCCACTTTTCCATCCTCCCTCTTTAGTATTCTCACTTTTCCATCCTCCCTCTTTAGTATCCCCACTTTTCTATTCACCCTCTTTAATATTTCCACTTTTCTATTCTCCCTCTTTAATATTCCCACTTTTCCATTATCCCTCTTTAGTATTCCCACTTTTCTATTCTTCCTCTTTAATATTCCTTTTTTCTATTTTCCCTCTTAAATATTTCCACTATTCTATTCTCCCTATTTGATATTCCCGCTTTTCTTTTCTCCCTCTTTAATATTCCCACTTTTCCATTATCCATCTTTAGTATTCCCATTTTTCTATTCTCCCTATTTAATATTCCTATTTCCCATTCTATCTTTATAATATTCCTACTTTTCTATTCTCACTCTTCAATATTCTCACTTTTTCTATTCTCCCTCTTTAATAATCCCACTTTTCTAATCTCCATCTTTCATATTCCCACTTTTCCATCTTCCCTCTTTAGTATTTCCATTTTTCTATTCTCCCTCTTTAATATTTCCACTTTTCTATTCTCCCTCTTTAATATTCCCACTTTTCTATTCTCCCTCTTTAATACTCCCCTTTTCCATTATCCCTCTTTAGTATTCCCACTTTTCTATTCTCCCTCTTTAATAATCCCACTTTTCTATTCTTCCTCTTTAATATTCCCTTTTTCTATTCTCCCTCTTTAATATTCCCACTTTTCTGTTCTCCCTATTTGATATTCCCAATTTTCTTTTCTCCCTCTTTAATATTCCCACATTTCTATTCTCCCTCTTTAGTATTCCCACTTTTCTATTCTCCCTCTTTAATATTCCCACTTTTCTATTCTCCCACTTTAATATTCCCACTTTTCTATTCTCCCTCTTTAATATTCCCACTTTTCAAATCTCCTCTTTAATATTCCCACTTTTCTATTCTCCCTCTTTAATATTCCCACTTTTCTATTCTTCTTAATTTTCCCACTTTCTATCCAACCTACTACTCTTGCCTTTCTATCTATATATTTCCGAGTATTTACCTTTTCATCCATTTACTACCTTTCCTTTCTTTCCTCCCTAATATTCCACTAAATTTATCTTTTTCTCCTCTTTTTCATTCGTGTTTTTCTACAGTTCCAAATGTTCCAGCTTTTTATAATTTCTTACATTCCTGTCTTTCTTTACTTTTAAAAATTCCTGCTTTCTGTACTTTCTAATATTCTTACTTTTCTGTACTTACCAATATTCCAGCCTTTCAATGTATTTTTTTTATATTCAATATTCATGTATTTCTATTTTCCCTAATATATCAGCCTATATATATATATTGCTCGATAAAAGTAAAGTAAATTAAAGTACCCACGTCACGCCAAGTGGCGTATAGGGAATAAGGTGTTAGTGACCATAAATTTTACAGACTCCCAGCACATGATTTTTGGAGTAATGTGGTCGGTATTACGCCCGTGCCACTTTACTTTCCCAGAAAAAAATCTGGTACCCATTACAGGCTGAGTGAACCGGAAGCCGTCGGTTGGGATCGAACCCTACCTTTTGTCCTATGTAGTCCAGTTCACTAACCACTGAGTTATTGCGGGCCCCGCCTGATAAAAGTGCCTTTCTTTAGATTATATATATTATATATATATATATTATATATATATATATATATATATATATATACATGCACACACTCTGACTGTTATCACGTGTAATAATTTGCCAATACATTCTCCCGAATAACCTACCTTTCTATTCTCCTCAGGATTTCCTTTTTTTTTTCTTTACTCTCCAGTCATCATGGTTCCTATTTATATATCCCCAATCTCTTATTCCTACTTACATACCCTCACTTGAAATTTCTATATTTGTGTTCACCTTCATCTTTCCTGTCTATCAATTTTTTGTAACACTCTGTTTTATACTCTCTCTTATATCCAAGTGTTTCTATTTGTATTTTATTTTATTTATAAGTGTTTATTTGTTCTCCATTTAATTTATGCCGGCCTAACATGTGTAATAATCTTGCCTTCTCATCCTCTATAGTATTCCTCCCTTCTTATCCTCTCTGACATTTCTGAAAATCCTCCCTGACCACCCTGCCTCTTTCTCCACCCTAACATTCCTGCCTCGCTATCTTCCCTAAGATTCCTGCTTTTCTATCTTTCATAACATTCCTGCGTCTCTCTCCACCCTAACATTCATGCCACTCTATCTTCCCTAACATTTCTGCCTCTCTATCCTAACTAACATTTCTGCCTCTCTATCTTTCATAACATTCCTGCCTCTCTCTCCACCCTAACACCTCTGCCTCTCTATCCTAACTAACATTTCTGCCTGTCTCTCCACCCTAACATCTCTGCCTCTCTATCCTAACTAACATTTCTGCCTGTCTCTCCACCCTAACACCTCTGCCTCTCTATCCTAACTAACATTTCTGCCTCTCTATCCTAACTAACATTTCTGCCTCTCTATCTTTCATAACATTCCTGCCTCTCTCTCCACCCTAACACCTCTGCCTCTCTATCCTAACTAACATTCCTGCCTCTCTCTCCACCCTAACATCTCTGCCTCTCTATCATAACTAACATTTCTGCCTGTCTCTCTTTCATAACATTCCTGCGTCTCTCTCCACCCTAACATTCATGCCACTCTATCTTCCCTAACATCTCTGCCTCTCTATCCTACTTAACATGTCTGCCTCTCTATCTTTCATAACATTCCTTCCTCTCTCTCCACCCTAACATTCATGCCTCTCTATCAACTCTAACATTCCTGCCTTTCTACCTTCCCTAACGTTCCTGCCCCTCTATCCTCCCTACATTTTCTGCCTCTCTATTACTCCCTAAATTAAAGTTCATTTCCTTTTACTCCCTAAAGTCCGTGCCTTTCTCTTATCTCCAATGTTCATCGTCTTCTTATCCTGCCTGTAGCCCCAGGACTGTATCTGAAAATGACCATCGTTACAGCACCAAAAAGAAAGCTTTCACTTCACTCTAATGAACGGTTTCAAGTTTCGCGGAATCCGTTCAAAATTTACCTTGGGGTCACACTGAGTCTAAATAAGATAAAAACACGAAACATTTTCCGAGCCTGTGAGCGAGGGCAGCCCCTGAGTTGAGACGTCGTTATCTCGGTCCCGGAACTTAAACCTCCTTGCTTCCGGCCACCGGCTAAGTTCTGAAAAGAGCAACAGTGTTGACAGGTTCTTGTTGATTTCTTCTGTTCTTTTCGTTTTTAAATGCCCCGAACTGTCTCTGGCGAGAAGCCGGAGAATGGCTAACGATACCACGCCGAGGGCAACAATAGTTAGAGAACTCCACGAAATCCTATGGTTTCCTGAAACGTGGACTCGAAATAGAACGAGACGCCACGGGAAGCATTTGGTGCGCTAGTGCTAATAAATTAGATTTGACGTTAGCAACTGGAAGAGGATAATGCTTATACTTTTGTTATCCCTGAAATTGCAGGTTAAATCTTTTGTTGAATCGTGTTATGCTATAACATGATTTTAAATCAAAGAAAAACGATTACTTTTTTTTTTAAACTTGTCATATTGAGTGAATATTGAAATGGTAGACATCCTTTTTATTTAACTTAATGTGCTCTTTTCTAACTGTATTTTTTGCGCAAAAATTCACCTATCTTTCTGTCTCACTACCAGCAAGCCATTCTCTTTTTTTGTTTGTTTTTCTGTCTATCTTTATGCTTTTCTGTGTATGTCTCTGTCTGTCTGTCTCTTGGTTTGTCCCGGTTTCGTCTGTCTTTATTTCTCTACGTTAGTGTGTATATGTATATGATTATATATGATATGATTATATATATATATATATATAATACGTTTTTTTTTTTGTCTTTATGCATGCCTGTCTTTCTATTTTTTTTTCTGTCTGTCAGTCCCCGTTTTGTCATCTGTTTACCACAAGTCTATTAGCTTATAAGTTAAATGATTGTCTTTATCCTTCCTTTATTTTTATTTTTATCTAACAAGCTCTTTCTTTCTTTCTTCTTTCGTTATTTTTATCTTTCCTTGTTTCCATCTATCCATCCATCTATCCATTCATCTATCCGTCCATATTTTTTTTTTGGTATTAACCAGCTTTTCACCTCTGACGAAGTCCTTAGAGACTAGGAACTGAATTGTGCGTGTTGATCTGTTTTTCCCTAGCAGCCGTGTGCACAGGGGTCCCTCGCCGCACATGCAGATAACTCCGTCTTCGTAGGTACTCATATTTTTTATTCTTTCGATGAGTAATTGACGTTTCAAAGCCGGGGCCTCGCTGCTGAGACTAGGGGTGGTTGCCGCAGAGAGAAATCATAAATAAAAATCCCAATTGGTGCAGCCAGGCTTTGAACCCATAACCTCTCTGTCTCGAGGCCGGCGTTTTGCCTCTAGACCAACCAGTCTCCGTCCGTTCATATGTTTGTCTGTCTATATACTTCTATATCTCTTGCATTCTTATTATCGCCTTCATACTGTATGCTATATTTCATTCTAATCGACACTTATCCTCCTCATTTCTAAATCCATACGCCACGCTCTCATTTTGTCTCTCTTTTCTCTCTATCTCTTCCTTATTTGTATTTATCTCATTTGTACCTGTCTATATATTTTCCTCGTTTCTCCTTATCTTATTCGTTTTCACTTATTTATTCCAGAATTTTACATTTCTTCATATTTAACTCTCTCTCTCTCTCTCTGTCTCTCTCTCTCCGTCTCTCATATTTTAAATTATTTGAACTCTCCCATCAAGAACCGAAGGAAGGCTTTCAAACATATCAGCAGCTGAGACCAACACAAGAGGAACAAAAGAGCAACACATTAAACTCTGCATCTTCTCACATTGAAAAGCAAATAAAAGCGAAAAAAATACAGAAAAGAAAACACAAACTATCTTCTCTTCATTTTTCTACGTTAAATCTTCCCCTCTATCTTTCTTCTATCTATCTCCACTCTATTTTTTTCCTCTCTATCTCACTCATTCACTATTTCCAGCGTCACCTCTTGCTCCTTCTTTCTCTCTGAGTCTATTATCTTCACATAACTCTTCCTCTACAATTTTTCCTGTATGTTTCAATCTCCAAATCGCCTTTTCCTTAATTGTTTCGTCATTTCCACACCCCTTTCTTCATAATTCATCACTGCTTCGCCCAGATAAGAAGATTTACTTCCCCTAATTAGTTCCCTGGAGATTCCCGCTGATCAAGAGTTATCCCCCAGACATGTTGACAATTTTTCTACCTCCCTTACACAGGATGTCACAAAACTCTGCACCGGAACTCGCTTTTCTCCAGCACAGAGGTTCCCAACTTGTACGTCGGGACCCACTAATTTATTGTGAAATTTCCAACCACTCCCACGACACTTAAGAACAAGAAAACTAACTGTTAGTTTCTTAAAGAAGGCATTAAAAGTTGACTGCTTAGTCACTAATCCAATTTATAACGATGCTGAAGTACTAGTAAAGGTAAATGTAAAGTACGAGACTTGAATCTGCGTCATAGCACGCAAGTTTTCACCTATATGTGCTCGGCCGCCTGTGCAGAAGTGTTCGGAGACTTCTGGATAGTGTCGCTTCAAGCATCCAAACTCACGATGCGAGGCGGCATTCCTCACCTTCCCACAGTACTACCCTGGTACCCATTTCTGCCAGCGGCTGAGTCGACAGAGGGTTGTTTTTTTTCCAACCACGAGTACAACTAACACTGCTTCTAGCTAGAATCTAACACGGGTTCTCCGTAAGTCGTTAGCCCAGTCGGGTGGTTTTCCCAAATAGGCTCCGAGGCTCCCAAAGTACATGTATTATGTCAAAATAATAGTAAATACCATTAACACATTTTAATGTTATATAACGTTATTGTGTGCAATCTGATTGATATTTTATCAATTTTCATTAAGAAAAATTGAGGATATTAGAAATTTTGCTAATTGAAATAAAATTCTGACTAACGAAACAAAATAATTCTGGCGGTAAAGAGATTTAATCCATCAGTTGTCCTGGCTATTCTGAGACATATGATTGTGAGACTTGGACATTTAACAGTTGCCAGATTGGAAGCAATACTACCTTTCCGAATGTTTTCCGGCGAAAATTGCAGAAAATCAGATGTCAGGACTTCTTGCCAAACATAGGTATGTTGTAACTGTGAGGTATATATGGCAACCAAACAGTGCATGCTATATAGATCAACGCTTAGTTAGACTGGGCACGTAGTTCGCATGTTATATCAACGCCTACGACCCCCTAAACAAAATCCTATTGTAAACTACAGAATGGCAAAGAGAAGAAAGTGTAAAAGTATCAATGAGGACTCAGGTATAAAACAGACATCAGAGTTCACGTATTTAGAAACAAGATGGTAAAATGGATAACAAAAATTAAAGGCGATAAGGGAAACCTAGTTTTGGGACAGCTAACTCCTCTTCTACAATAGGAAACAGTATCAATGATCACACAAGAAACATCATGTACAAAGTATATTTATCTTCAGTCTATTTTACCAGTGACAGACAAGGACACTCACAAGTCAGAAGATAAAGTTAGTCACCACAGAAATGAGATGTTTGAGATAAGCTGTAGAAGTGAACAGAAGAGTCACAAACAGAAACAATGTGAAAAGAAAAAGAGTTTGCATATAACCAATTTTGATTTTCATACACAGACAGCAAATAGAATGGATTGTCCACCGTGGAAAGTATGTCTAGTGATAACATGCCTTACAAGCAAAAAAATAATAAATAAAGGGGAGCCTAGTCACGCCACGTGGCGTATTGGGAATATGGTGTTAGTGCCAATGTGTTTAATAGTCCCACGACATATGATTTTTGGTGTATTGTGGCCGGTATTACGCCAGTGCCGCTTTATTATCTCCAGAAAAAATCCGGTACCCATTTAAGGTTCGGTGAACCAGGAAGCCATCCATCAGGAAATAACCAGATCTTTTATTCTTAGTGGTAGCCGCGATAGCTCAGTGGTTACAAAGGAAAGAGGTAGGGTTCGATCCCAACCGACGGTTTCCGGTTCACCCAGCCTTTAATGTGTGCTGGATTTTTTTCTGGGAAAGTAAAGCGGCACGGGCGTAATACCGACCACATTACCCCAAAAAATCATGTGCTGATAGTCTGTAAAATTAATGGTTACTAACACCATATTCCCTATACGCCATTTGAAGTGACGGGGGCACTTTACGTTTACTAACTTGTTCTTAGTAGTCCAGTCCCTACATACCTTACAAGGCAAACACAATAAGAGGAGAAGGGCGCCGAATTAGGAGCAAGTCGGAACTAAGATGGAATGATAACATCCGAGAAACTTGATAACTTTGTCAATGATTGAGGGAGCGTTGTTCCCATAGTAGTAGGAATTCTGTACCCTCATCGAAACTCGAAGAAGTAAAAGAGGAAGAAAAGAAGAAGAGCAAAAGAACAGGCGATCGTACTGTGTATAAAAGTAAACGTTTCAAAAATACACTCAAAGTGTGACTAAAATATTGTTCTGTTAGTATTTATGTTGTGTGATAATCACAGACCACGGCACAGCAAGATTTCTAAAATTGCTACAAGTTATTATTTAAAAGAAAATGTTGCGAACTGAAATCAAATTCTGACCAAAGAAACGAAATAACTCCGACAGTAAAGAGCTAACCCAGCAGTTGTCCTGTCTATTATGAAATGTAAGCTCGCAACACTTGAACATTTAATAGTTTCCAGACTGGAAGCGATACTTCCTTTTCGAGTGTTTTGTCTACGGAAATTGCAGAAAATAAGGTGCCAGGACTTGGTGCCAGACACAAGTATGTCTGGATAAAGAAAAGAATAAATGAAGTCACACGTGAGTGGTAACTTTCAAGCCACTTTCAGAACTTCGTCGACAGTTCAACACTGAACTCCTCCATGTCCCCACTGCAGCAGATCTAAGTCAGGTCTTGTTCTGCCCCCCCCCCCCCCCATAGCCACCTATCAAATGAATGCACTCTAAATTATCGCAGCGTGATCTTCACCAGCTCCTACTAATGAACAAAAATTATCGCAAACGCTGTTCTCCTTATCTCTCCTCTCAAATTACTATGTGAATATAACAATATTTTTATCAGAAAATCTGAAGCAGACTGAGGTAAAAATAAAATGTCTTGTAATAAAATGATAAATAAGACTAGAATTATCATCATTCTCAGGTGCTATGCCCGGAGGAGTTGGCGATCATGTTTTTTTTCCTTTCTCTTTTGTGTATTTCTTATCAACTTTAATGTTGATTTCTTTCTGTTTCATTTTGATAAACTGTCTCGTATCGTTTCTCGTTCCTTCCTCTTTCTCATTTCATTCAATTGTTCATAATTTTTTATTTTTCAGTTTTACTCTTCGCATCTCTTGGCCAAAGTATGTGGACTGCCATTTTTCTGATGGACTTTACACGATCTCTTTGCGGTTTGGCCTCTTCAAATTACTTCTCCATTACTTTGTTTACTTTCAATATTCTTCTTTATAACCAAATTTCTGTGGCCTTCAAGTACTTTCTTGTTTGTTTACCAATCGTCCATGTTTCACGTCCATTATAAGGATTGGGTTTAAGATTTAAGATATTTGAGAACTCCTTTTCCTTCGCCTGATGACACAGATAGGTTGCACCAAAAGTTTGTCATTTCATAGAGTCGGAGTGCTGCCTTTGGCTGAGCTATTCCACATTTAATCTCGGAAATGCCACTAATACTTTTAATTTCGTGCCGTTTAGACCAAGTCTTTTGCCCTCACTTTCTTTTAATTTTTGCACTTCTTCACTTTTTGCATATCTCTAGTTAACATTACGACCTTCAATAGATAATCCTGTTAAACCTTCCACGGATCTAACAAATAGTTTTTGATTAAACCGAATCACTGTTCAGGGTGTCCGGTTAGCGCAATCGATAGGCGGTTGGCTTACCACGGCAACAGCCGGGGTTCGTAATCCTGGCGAGGACACCTGGGTTTACTAATTCCCTAAAAATTAGTAGGAGCCGCGATAGCTCAGTGGTTAGTGAACTGGACTACTACGGACAAGGGGTAGGGTTCGATCCCAACCGACGGCTCCGGGTTCACCAGCCTTAATGGGTACCGGATTTTTCTGGGAAAGTAAAAGCAGCACGGGCGTAATACCGACCACATTACCCCAAAAATCATGTGCTGAAGGTCTGTAAAATATAGGGTCACTAACACCATATTTCCCTATACGCCACTTGGCGTGACGGGGAGTACTTTACTTTTACTGTTCAGAGATCCACACAATGCAACTTAACAACAAATGCAAATGTATAGAACAGATATTTAGTTATAGTGAATTCATATTGATCTGATATGAAACCTTAGGAAACATAATTGCAGGAAAAGCCATTTGAAGAGGAAACAACCGCAAACTATACATTCACTTAACGCTGAGAGCAGGGAGCCGCGATAGCTCAGTGGTTAGTGAACTGGACTACAAAGAACAATGGGTAGGGTTCGATCCCAATCGACGGCTTCCGGGTTGACCCAGCCTTAAATGGGTACCGGATTTTTTTTCTGGGAAAGTAAAGCGGCACGAGCGTAATACCGACCACATTACCCCAAAAATCATGTGCTGAAGGTCTGTAAAATTTATGGTCACTAACATCATATTTCCCTATACGCCACTTGGCGTGACGGGGGTACTTTACTTTACTATAACGCTGAAAGCAAATTGGGAAGGAAAGAAGATTTTTAAAAAATACTAATTTGAATGGCAGAGAACAGTATAGAAGAAAATAATAGATTCTGTTTATCTCAGTCAGTCTGTGCAAAGTTGTAAGTTTTCTAAAACTGAGGTCATATGCCATAGAGGAAGCCGATGACAGATGGATAGCAGTAACCTAAGATGTTGGAGTAGTACATTTTCTAGAGAAAGTATGAGTCAGTTTCTGCACTAAAATGTATGCATTTATTCTGTTTATGCACTTATTCTGCTAGTAAGCCCAATTATTACTTGAAATACAGTGCTCTAATCTCTCATGTGTAGTAATTGGTATTATCTTTAGCTATGGTGACTCCTTAGTGTTTACCTGCTAGGTTGCAACAAATCGCGGGATCTAAACCATTTGGCTCGACACATCCATTATCGATATGGGTAGATTTATAACTCTATTTATAATTGTTATGTAAAATATTTATATTTCTAATTATAATTGTAATTCTTACACAGATAGCGGCCATTGTTGACACAATTCTTACACAGATAGCGGGCATTGTTGACACAATTCTTCCACAGATAGCGGCCATAGTTGACACAATTCTTACAAAGATAGCGGCAATTTTTGACTTACTCTTTTCAACTTTTAACTTACAACGGTTCTTTAAGCGCGAGGGTGCACACATAATTTTAGGGGAAAGGGTTGCCGTTATCATGAAGGGCTAAACATCAGATCTCAAAACCCAGAGTCCAGGGAAGGGTAAAGAAACCACGGATTCAATGAGACAAATTTCCATAGGCTGCGGCGGAGGAAGTTTTAAAATAATTAAAAATGAAACGAGCACTACCAAACACAATTAGAACAAGACACATGAAATTTTTGGGGCATGTTAAAAGACACAATAGCCTAATAAAAGTAATATTGGAAGGGAAAATACATGGTAAATGAGGCAGAGGTTAGACCAAGACTAACATGGACGACTAAGATCAAAAGATGGACAAGCCAAATTATGACAATCTGCACCATCAAAGCAAGAGACAAAGTGGAATGGCGCACCATGGCAGCCAACCTTCGATGCGGAGACGGCACTCAGTGATGATGAGGCTGCGGCGGGATTCAACCCGTTATCTTCATGTCTAGAGGTATTCGTCTTACCTCTAGACCACACAGTCTCCCTGGTGTCGTCATTTCAGCATAAAAATATTTCAGTCTGTTAGTTTAGATATCAAACGATTCGGTTAAAGTTATTTCTTATTTTTTCGAGTTATTTTAGGTTTTTAGGGATTTTTTCAAAGGATTTGTGTAAAAGCTTTTCTCTAGCAGTTAGCTTTGTTAGGTTGAGGCTTGGATGACTCTTTTTATAAGTCGAAGAGTATGGGGAAAAGAAAAAAGAAAGCGCCCCGTCACGGTACCTGGTGGCGTTTAGGGAATATGGCGTTAGAGCCCATATTTATTATAGACTTTCGACACACAAATAACCTAAGATATGCTGATAATACTGTATTACTAACAGAAAATACTTAAGATCTCACAATAATTACGTAATGATATAAAAATGACAAGCAAAAAATATAGATTAGATTTTTTTTTCGTTCGCCAGCTTTGACCTCTGACGAAGTCCCTAGAGACTAGGAACTGAATTTTGCGTGTTAATCCATTTTTCCCTGGCAGCCGTGTGCACAGGGGTCCCTCGCCGCACAGGCAGATAATTTTGAAGGTACTCATATCTTTTCCGTCGATGAGTAATTGGCGTTTCTAGCCGGGCCTCGCTGCTGAGACCAGGGGTGGTTGCCTCAGAAAAATTATAAGATATGAATATTAAAAAAGACTAAAATTATGACCAATAACAACGATAATACTCATAACTTACAAGTGGATATCAAAGTTGAAGGAATAAACCTGGAGACATTTCAGAACTACAACTACCTTTGATATACTATGACCAATTATGGAAAAATGGAAAATTTGAATAAACAAAATAATAGGAATGGCAAAAGGTATTTTTAATGTCATGAAAAATATACTAAAATAAAACAATAACACTAGGTCTAAAACTAAGAATAACAAGGTGTTATTTCTTCTCAGCATTCCTGTATGGTGCAGAAACATGGATACAATACAAAAAACAGAACTGAAAATTGAAGCCTTTGAAATGTGGATTTATGGAAGAATAGGAATAATTGGGTGGAAGGAAAAGAAAACAAACGATGAAGTCTTAAAACAACTAAAATTGAAAAGAGAACTACTAAACATAATTTAAACAAGACATATAAGAATTTTGGAGCATGTTGAATGACATAATAGTCTACTAAAAGTAATCATGGAAGGAAAAATACAAGATTTAATAGGCAGAGGCAGACCAAGACTAACATGGTAACATCGAAAGATGGATAAGTCAGCCTATGACAATCTACACTATCATAGCAAGAGACAGAGCGGAATAGAGTTCCATGTTACCAATCTTCGACGCGGAAACGACACTCAATGATGATGATTCGACACATTGTTTTTTTCGATGGTTTGTATTACGCCAGTGTCGATTTTCATTGCCAGAAAAATCAGGTTTTCATCTAAGGCTGGGTGAACCTAGAAACCGTCGATCGGAATCGAACCCGACCTCATGTCCTTAGAAGCCCAATTCACTAACCACTGAGCTACCGTCGGTCCCAGTATAGAGAGGACAAAACAAAACGTGTCATCGGACGTTTCCCTCTATAATAATATTCATTTATTATTATTTGTCTCCAGTCTAAACCATTGGAAACTACTATTCGTGCTGTTTCGTCCTATAACTGTTTGTCTACAACGCAAGTATTCAGCCCTACCCTGTCCGGGTTATACTTGTCTTAATTGGAAAAATACAGATACACAATTTACTCCCGAGTTATGTTTGTAACTCTATGCTATAGTCGTGAATACACATGCATGAAAGACATAGCCAATGATATCTATTTTTTTAATAGCTTAGTTAGCTGTATGCACTAGCGTTTGGTTCTCGTGGCAAGACGTTGTGCCGAGAAGTACAGGTTCGATCCTGCTTCAGCCCATCTATTGTTCTTTGTTTTTTTTTTCGGTTGTTAATTATTAGTGATTTTCTTCCAAAACGTGCACTCTTCATCTGGAATGATTCGCTGATCTATCGCCTCGGAAGTGTCTCTATCTAATAATATTTATTTATTACTGTTTGCCTCCCTTGAAAATGGTAGTAGCTGTTACTTGATAGCCCACGACAGTCGGTATAGTCACGTGATTATATTACCTTTTCTATTGTCGGAAAGACAGTTAAGATAGGCTAAACGTGAACTTTCTAATCAACAAAAGACACGATGAATTTTCGTTCATCTAGTTCAGTTTTCATTATCGGAGAATCGAAGAAAATACCGGATTGGAAACAGAATAGCTGGATAAGATTACAGTTCTTGTCCTCAGTCTGGTTAAACCGATAACAATCGACAAACTGTCAACAGAGAGCATCGACTGGGAAGGAAGAGGCTACGGTTTCTAGACAAAGAAATGCCCCGTTTGTCTTAATATCGATACTTGAAGGTTACCCGAAGAAAGTGATAGGCCGCTTGGGATTGTAATCAGTTTGAGGGAAAATCGAATATGAGTTCTTTTCTTATAAAAAATGTAGGAAATAATTTGTAACCTTCTTCCCGTTCTATTTTATTTCATATGGTTAATCTATAACAGGATTTAACAACGTCTTGCTGTAGGGACTACACGATTTGAACGTTTATTAAGTGAATTAGGCGTATGAGAAATTTAACGTTATTGGACATATTTTCTAAATGATGAACAACTCACTTGTATAAGTGAACTGGTCGGTATAACGCTGGCCGCCTTACTTTCATATTATCCATTTTCATGTTCTGCGTGAATTCGGATGCCATGTTGAGTTAAAAATGTCGCCATGTTGTGGTGAGTAGCGAGCGAACTAAGCACACACTTTTCGTCAGTCTAGAATAATCAAATGACGCTTAATACATCTGAGGAATCACACATTTACGCAGTGACATCAATTCAAAAAGCCTAACGTTATCAGAGAGAAATAATAAGAAAAATTAGTCCCGAGTTCAAGTAGAGCAAGATAAAGATCCCTTGAAAATTTAAAATCGGAAGATGAGATCGTGATTTCAAAAAGAAATGTCAAATTGCTACCATTTTTTACATGAAGAAATTCAGATTTTGAATTTACATTCCTGGGATCTCTGTGACGGTTTTTATGCACTGTGCAGGCATGTTCCTGTGAGAAGACAATACTGTTGGACATTGCTGAAGTAAGATGGTGATGATTTTTCTGAAGCAATGAAAAAGAAGATAAGAAAAGCTTAAAATTTCTTATGGAGTTGTTGAACACAGGCTCTTATGTATAATAGTATTCGTGATAAGTTAGGTACTTAGTGAGAACTCAAAATGCTCAATCAATGGAATTCAAGAACGATCAGTAGACAAGCACGTTGGTGGTTGCTGGAACGAGTTGCATGATAATGCCCCGACTGCAGTAACGGCAGTTGCTCTCGACAATTTTCTATCTCGACAGTTATTTATCATTTCTGTTGTTGACCTTCTGCCAAGCCATTCTCTTAAGCTGACTGGTATTTTTTTTCCTTTCTTTTCCTCTATCTTTTCGTCCCTCAATTTTCCCATTTTTTTACAATATATTCCAGTTGTTCTCTTTTGGCCATGTAATGAGAAGTACCGGATTTTTTCTCGGGAAATTAAAGCGGCACTGGCGTAATACCGACCACAGTACCCCAAAAATCATGTGTCTAAGGTTTAAAAAAATAATGGCAGTAACACCTTATTCAAATGACAAAGCTTCTGGTTTTTTTTTTTTTTTATCTTGTAAGGCCAGTTATCACTAGACATTCTTTCCCCAGTGGACAAACCATACTATTTGCTGTCTGTGTATGAAAATCAAAATTGGTTCTAAGCAAACTATTTTCTTTTCACCTTGTTTCTGTTTGTAACCCTTCTGTTCACTTCTACAGCTTTTCTCAAACATCTAATTTCTGTGGTGACTAACTTTATTTACTGACTTGCGAGTGACCTTGCCTGTCACTGGTAAAATAGAGCGATGACAAATATACTTTGTAAAAGATGTTTCTTGTGTGCTGATTGATACTGTTTCCTTTTGTAGAAGAGGGATTAGTTGTCCCAATAAAAACAAATGTTCGCTCCTTTTCTATCCAAATGTTGTGCAAATAATATGCACGACCTTCTAATTTGAAGTGCCTCTAAATTGAATAAAATCAAGTTTAATCATATCTAAAAGTCAAGCCTTCGGGGCTGTGGATCTCACCAAACGTTCATATTTAATCGTTTCTGCACTCAAGCTCACTCTCTGAGTTCAGCTAGTGCTAACATCAACTCAATTAATTAGAAAAAAAAATTGTTAATTATTGACTTCCTTTCCCTAACTCGGTTTGTTAATTTTGATGTTGATTTTCCATGCCTGGATGTTAATTCAATAAATTTATTTTCTCACTTCTCCCGCAATTAGACATGTTCCTGTTCCCAGAATTGCATCACATTTTTTGTTGTTTCTATGCCATAATTATTTATAAACAGATTTGTGTACATTTCTCGTGTGTTTAGTTACCACTCTTTGGTATGTACTGTTGTGGGATTAATAACTACCCATCATAGTGTGAAACTTGTTGACTTTTTTGATGAGTTTAACCACTACTCAATTTCTTTTTAACATTTAATTTCTAGTGTGTTTAATATCTGCTCATTTATGGGGTTTGAATGGGTTTAACAGCCAATCATTTACGTCTTTGGATGGGTTTAATAACCATTTATATATGTCTTTGGATGGGTTTAATAACCATTTATTTATTTCTATGGATGGGTTTAATAACCATTTATATATGTCTTTGGATGGGTTTAATAACCATTTATATATCTCTTTGAATGGGTTTAATAACCATTTATATATGTCTTTGAATGGGTTTACTAACCATTTATATATGTCTTTGAATGGGTTTAATAACCATTTATATATGTCTTTGAATGGGTTTAATAGAATCTCATTTTAGTGTGGATTATTATTAATGCTAAATTTAAACAAGCAGTATTCTAGTATATAATTACTACATTTTCTTTGTGTTGGTACCATCGGTGTTGGTAACGGTGTTCGAAGCCCGCGGTAGACAGAAAGGTTTTTTTCTATCGGGGGTGAAATAAAAATCCTGAGTCGCACACGTCGTGGCGACTGCTTGACCAAGCGGCCTTTATCCCTCTGGTTCTATCGTTGCCCCCCGACATACACCAGCAATGGTACTATGTGTCGTAAAGATGGTACGAAGTCATTACTTTTTGGTGTGTTTAATAATAGTACTTGAATCTTTTGAATTATTACTGATTGGGGTGTTTAATAACAATTCTTTAAACATTTTATATTACGTTTTGTTGTGATTTAATAACCATTATCTAGCTTATGTATGATTTAAGGAGGATTTATTGACTTTAAAATATAAGTCTAATAGTATAATAATCATCGTCATCATCATCATCAAGTACCATGCCTGATGGAGTAGATGATCATGTCTCTTCACAACTTTCGATCTTGACAGTTATATATCATTTCTGTTTTGACCTTCTAACAAGCCACTCTCTTAAGCCGTCTGGTATCTTTTCTCTTTGCTTCCCTTTATCTCTTCGTCCCTCAATTTTTCCAGTTGTTACAATATATTGCAGCTGTTCCATTCTCATTACATGGCCAAAAAATGATGATTGTTTCTCCCTAATAATGAATAATAGCTCTCTTTATGGTTTAGCCTCTTTCAGAACGTTTCAATTACTTTTCTTAGCTGCCCATTGTATTCTCAACATTCTTCTGTAAAACCAAATTTCTACAGCCTCCAGTGATTTTACTGTGTCGTCTTATTTTCCATGATTCACATCCGTATGTTAAGACTGGCTCTACATAACATTTAAGTACTCTTTTTCTATATATAATAAATAGTATAATAGTAAATAATTTAACTGTTTTTTTAAATACTCAGGTGCTGATGGCTTGCGCCAGAATCGGTGAACCAAAACCATCCAGACCCTGCTCCACCTCTCCGCGGTGCCTCTAGTAACAGACTGACCTGTCTAGTCTGGCCAAGCGAGCAGGGATCGAAGAGGGAAGACAACCCGGTACTCAAAAATGTCGTGCTGAAGTCGGATGTGTTGGGCCGAAAGACGCATATATCACAGTTATACTGCAAACCACAACACAAAGCAGACACGCCCACTTAACGTCCTTTTAAGGGCGGATGACGAAGAGGAATTCTACAGTCTACGAATACTCTAGAATACTTTAAGTCATCGGGCGAACGTAAGCAAGCAAGCAAATACTCAGGTAGAATAATGTTGGAAAGTTCTGTATAACGAGATTCGTATCTATTTTGTGTTGCTAAGAGATCTGTACATTATACAATTCAAATTCACTATTTTAATAGAATAATATAATTAATCCGGTATTTAATGAAGCATAATTTTTTGTTACTCTTCCAATCAAAACACCAAGTGATAGCTTAATTAATTAGAGTTGTCGCAGCCGGGAGCGAACTACGTGCACCTGGTTGGAGAAGCTAGAACGTTAATTAACGAGCCATCTCCACGTTATTTGTTAAATAATTGCAGCTCTGTGGGAAATTTCAGGGTAAGCGGTGAAAGGGCGGGGTGGTGGTAGTAGAGGTAACGCCCAATCACTAGTTAATGAAAATTGAAGTCTTCATCTTCTACATCTTCTTCATCATCCTCATTATCCTCAATCTTCTTCATCTTCATCTTATTCATTACCATCAGGCTTTTCAAAATCCTCATCTTCATCGCTCTAATTTTTTTCAACATTTTCGTCTTCATCAATCTCATCTATTTCAACATCTTCATCTACATGATCCTCATCTTTTTCAACATACTCATTTTCAACATTCTCATCTTCATCATCTTCACCTTATTCACCATCCTCATCTTATTCACCATCCTCATCTTATTCACTATCCTCACATTATTTACCATACTCATCTTATTCACCATCTTCATCTTATTCATCATCCTCATCTTATTGACATCCTCATCCTATTCACCATCCTCACCTTATTCACCATCTTCATCTTATTCATCATCCTCATCTTATTCACCATCCTCATCTTATTGACATCCTCATCTTATTCACAATCCTCACCTTATTCACCATCTTCATCTTATTCATCATCCTCATCTTATTCACCATCCTCATCGTATTCACCATCCTCATCTTATTGACATCCTTATCTTATTCATCATCCTCACATTATTCACCATCCTCATCTTATTCACCATTCACATCTTATTCACCATCCTCACCTTATTCACCATCCTCATCTTATTCACCATCCACATATTATTCATCACCCTCACCTTATTCACCATCCTCATCTTATTCATCATGCTCATCTTATTCACAATCCTCATATTATTTACCATACTCACCTTATTCATTATCCTCATGTTTTTCAACATTATCATCTTTATCTTCCTCATGTTTTTCAACATTATCATCTTTATCATCCTCATGTTTTTCAACATTATATCTTTATCATCCTCATGTTTTTCAACATTAATATCTTTATCATCCTCATGTTTTTCAACATTATCATCTTTATCATCCTCATGTTTTCCAACATTATCTTCTTCACCATCTTTACCTTATTCACCATCCTCATGTTTTTTCAACATTATCTTCTTTATCATCCACATCTTATTCACCATCCTCATCTTATTCACCATCCTCATATTATTTACCATACTCACCTTATTCATTATCCTCATGTTTTTCAACATTATCATCTTTATCTTCCTCATGTTTTTCAACATTATCATCTTTATCATCCTCATGTTTTTCAACATTATCATCTTTATCATCCTCATGTTTTTCAACATTATCATCTTTATCATCCTCATGTTTTCCAACATTATCTTCTTCACCATCTTTACCTTATTCACCATCCTCATGTTTTTTCAACATTATCTTCTTTATCATCCACGTCTTATTCACCATCCTCGTATTTTTCAACATTCTCATCTTATTCACCATCCTTATGTTTTTCAACATTATCATCTTTATCATCCTCATATTATTCACCATCCTTATGTTTTTTCAACATTATCTTCTTTATCATCCTCATCTTATTCACCATCCTCGTATTTTTCAACATTCTCATATAATTCACCATCTTTACTTTATTCACCATCCTTATGTTTTTCAACATTATCATCTTTATCATCCTCATCTTATTCACAATCCTCGTATTTTTCAACATTCTCATCTTATTCACCATCTTTACCTTTTTAACCATCCTCATGTTTTTCAACATTCTCATCTTCATCATCCTCATCTTTTTCAACATTCTATCTTCATCATCCACATCTTCTTGATCATCCTCATCATCATAGTCATCATCCTCATCGTTTTAAGCACCTTCATCTTCATCTTCATCATCCTCATTACTTTCAGCACCCTCATCTTCATCATCCTCATCTTTTTCAACATCCTCATCCTCACATTCATCATCCTCATCTTCTTCATCATCCTGCTCATCACTATCATTCTATAAACATAGAAGGTCGTTGGGGCCCACTGACCGACTTAGCCAACTTGGACCATTTAAATCTCCAGTCATTCTTTTGTCCTACTCTTTCATGTTGCTTTCTCATCTCTTTCTGTCTACTTCTCCTTCTTGTGCCTTGCAGAATGACATTGTTAGGACAGATACTTGAAATACATACATTTTAACTAGTAATCTTGGAGAAAGGAACAACAAAGAAATACATGTAGATAGAGAAAAACAAAGATTGAGAAACAATGGCATAGTCAAGAGATAGAGATGAGAGAGAAAGAGAGTGAGAAACGGTAGAGAAACACCATTAGCGAACTATGATCATCATCATCATCATCGTGTGCCTTCTCCGCAACGAAGGTTGGCTATCATGGATCGCCATTCTACTCTGTTTCTTGCTTTGATGGTGCAGGCTGTCATAGATTGACTTGTCCATCTTTTGATGTTACTCGTCCATGTTAGTCTTGGTCTGCCTCTGTCTCTTTTACCTTGTATTTTTCCGTCTAATATTACTTTTAGTAGGCTGTTGTGTCTTTTAACGTGCCCCCAAAATGTCATTTGTCTTGTCTTAATTGTATTTAGTAGTTCTCTTTTTATTTTCGGTTGTTTTAAAACTTTATCGTTTGTTATCTTTTGTTTCCATCCAATTCTACCTATTCTTCTATAAATCCACATTTCAAAGGCTTCAATTTTCTGTTCTGTTTTCTTGTCTAATGTCCATGTTTCTGCACCATACATTAATATAGAGAAGATGTAACATTTTGCCATTCTTAGTTTCAGCCCTGTTGACATTTGTTTTGTTGTTAGTATATTTTTCATGGCATTAAAATTACTTTTTGCCATACCTATTCTTTTGTTTATTTCAGAACTATGATAATACAACTAATAGATACACAAGACAAAATAAAGAAAGAGACAGATCTTTCTTAATTCCTAATTATTTTATAACAAATGGTGCGCAAAGTTGTGTGGCTAAAACCACTGTTCCTCTGGCTGAAAAGCCGACGTACGGTGTTCGAAACCCGCGTAGACAGAGAGGTTTTTTCTATCGGGGGTGAAATAAAAGTCTTCACAATGTCGTGGCGACTGCTTTGACCAAGCGGGCTTTATCTCTCAAGTTCTATAGTGACCCCCCCCCCCCCGACATACACCAGAAGTAGAACTATGTGTCGTAAAGATATTTTTTTTTTAAATAACACTTCTTGTAGAATTATTGACTGCTGAATATTTGATGGCACTTCTTGTAGATGTTTTTGACTGCTGGCTCTCTGATAGCACATTTTGTAGCGTTACTTACTGCGGATTTACCAGATTTGTTTACTATTTATAGTGAGATTATTTTAAGATCCATAAGGGGCATGCCTGGAATAACAATTGGAGGTCATAATATAAATATTCTAAGGTATACTGATGATACAGTATTAATCGCTAAGAGTGAAAATGAGTTGCACGAAATGTTGGACATTATAGTGAAAGAAAGCAAAAATAAAGGACTCAGCCTTAATAGCAGAAAGACAGAAGTAATGGTAACAACAAAGAAAAAGACATCACCTCAGTGCAAAATAAAGACAAGAGTCTGTAGAAATGTGGTTTTACAGAAGAATGTTGAGAATACCATGGACAGCTAAGAAGAGTAATGAAAATGATCTGAAAGAGGCCAAAGCAAAAAGAGAGCTAATTTCCAATATTAGGAAGAAACAATCATTATTTTTTTGTCATGTAATGAGAAGAGAACAACTGGAATATATTGTAGCAACTGGAAAAATTGAGGGACGAAGAGATAGAGGGAAGCAAAGAGAGAAAATACTAGACAGCTTAAGAGAATGGCTTGGCAGAAGGTCAACAACAGAAATGATAAAGAACTGTCGAGATCGAAAGTTGTGGAGAGACATGAACACCAACGCCAGTAGGCCCGGTACTTGATGATGATGACTTACTGCTGATTCTCTGATAGCACACTTTGTAGCGTTACTTACTGCTGATTCTCTGATAGCATATCTTGTAGAGTTATTGACTGCTGATTCTCTGATTGCACATTGTGTGGAGTTCTTGGCTGCTGTTTCTTTCATAGCACATCTTATAGAGTTCTTGACTCCTGATTCTTTGATAGCACTTCTTGTAGAGTTCTTGACTTCTGATTCTTTGATAGCACATCTTATAGAGTTCTTGACTCCTGATTCTTTGATAGCGCTTCTTGTAGAGTTCTTGGGGGCAAATAATGATAAATCAAATTTATTATGAACCAAAACTTTCGACGCGGTAGATCAGCCAATCATTTCAGAGGAAGAGGTATGTCTACAGCACTTAGAAAAAATTATTATTCTTTGTTTTTTTTTTAAATTGTTATTGATTGATTATGATTTTGTTCGGAGTGCTGTAAACATACCTCTTCCTCTGAAATGATTCGCTGATATATAACGATCCTTTAGAATGATAACGTTGGTTTGTTTAGTATTAATTATCCTGCCTGTAGCTCAAAAACATCCTACTTTTAATTATTTTCTCTACACAGTCTGTGCCACCGCCGCCATCCCACTATACTTTCACGTCTATCCCCAGACCTAGAGGCGGGGTCAACTGGATCAACCAGGGGACTGGTTGGTCTCCAGGCAAGACGCCGGCCTCGAGACAGAGAGGTTGTGGGTTCAAATCCCGGCTACACCAGTTCAGATTTTAATTATGATTTCTCTCTGCGGCAACCACTCCTAGTCTCAGCAGTGAGGACCAGCTTGAAACGTCAATTACTCATCGACGGAAAAAAATATGAGTACCTCCTCCGGTTCAAAGTTATCTGCCTGTGTGGCGAGGGACCCCAGTGCACTCGGCTGCCAGGAAAAAATGGATTAACACGCAAAAATTCAGTTCCTAGTCTTAGGGACTTCGTCAGAGGTAAAAGCTGGCGAACGAAAAAAAAAAACTGGATAAAGTCTGTTATAGCCTTATAAATACTTTTGCTGTTATCTTCAGGTGACAAATATTAATAAATGAATATTATTTAAGATGAAAACTTCCGAGGAGATAAAAAAAATTGCTGATATCTTCACCGGTTCCCTTATCATGTGTTCCATCCAAAGTATGTGTTCTCCCTGCATTGTTTTTGTTCTTTCACCTATAGAAAGGTTATTAGCGCTGTCAGTTATCTCTCCCATGATGTCTTCATTCCCAGGCACAGACACCATTACACTTTACTTGTTCAATTGCCTCGATTGGTGAGCCTTTTTTTTTGTAACATGGTGTCCCACACAGACAGGGGCCTAACAGCTTCTTTAAATCCTACCTTTGACAAAAACAATTTATTTTATACTTCATTGCTTCCTCACTCTTTTAGAAATTTAATTGCTCAATCTTTCATATTTTATATACTTAATTTTTTTCTCACTCTTTCCAGACTTCATATACTTAAATATGTCCTCACTCTTTCAGGCTTTATACACTTAATTACTAACCCTGACAGACTTCATATACTTAACAATTACTCTTTAGACTGTATACACTTAATTACTAACCCTGACAAACTTCATATACTTAACTAATACTATTTCAGACTTAAACAATTACTCTTTCAGACTTCATATACTTAAACAATTACTCTTTCAGACTATGCAATTTCCACAACCTACAATTAATCAATCCAGACACTATCCTGGAGTGTAAAATGTCAAAATCAGGAAGTGCCAGACCTCCACACATAAAGATTCTCTCTTTTTTTCTTTTTAGCGTGATATCTATCCAATTAGATCTTTCGAGATTTCCCCTCTGATTTAATGTAGATCCTGTAATCATATAATCACCAATTTAGGGAGGAAAAAAAGGAGACGACAATCATTGTTATAGGTCTTTTCAAAATTTGAAGGTGTTTAAAATCCCATATCTCTGCAACCAATTGATTGATAATGCTGAAATTTTGCATATGGTCTTGTGATTTTTTGGTCCCAAGAAGTACATTCATTTCCTCACCAACAAACGTATAGTTTTAAATATTCTTTATTTGAAGTATACAAATTTAAGGCATTTGGTCAAACCATATTTGGAGGAATTACCGCTTCATATGAGTGAGCACCACGGACTTGTCATCTTGAACGTAATGCGCGCCAATTTCCCTGTTTTAAGCACTAAAAAACACATAAAACGCGTCATAGTTATAATTTATATCCGGTGCATCCCATTTCCTGTCGTTTTGTTGTGATTTATGTGCAACGGCGTATCCTAATTATTGGGTAAAAAGTAAAAGTACCCCCCGTCACGCCAAGTGGCGTATAGAAATATGGTAAATGACCCTATATTTTACAGACCTTCAGCACATGATTTGGGGTAATGTGGTCGGTATTACGCCCGTGCTGCTTTTACTTTCCCAGGAAAAATCCGGTACCCATTTAAGGTGGGTGAACCCGGAGCCGTCGGTGGGATCGAACCCTACCCCTTGTCCGTAGTAGTCCAGTTCACTAACCACTGAGCTATCGCGTCCTACTAATTTTTAGGGAATTAGTAAAACCCGGTGCTCCCATTTCCTGTGCCGTTTTGTTGCCTATCGATTGCGCAACGGACACCCCTAATTATTGGGTAATTTCGTTAAATTTGTGATCTGTTAGTCAATGGGTATAAAAGTAAAGTTCCTTACATTGCAATCAGTGGCAATAAAGGTGTATAAATATTTTTGCATAGAAGCTAAGCGTGGAAAACTGTATCGAAGCATCTCAAAGCCAGAAAAGAGAACTATTCACGCATTGGGTATAAGCAAACGCTTTTTCAAACAAGTGCTTAAAGCTAACGGAGTGTCCAGTTCAATCAAGACTAGGACGCTAGGAAGAAAGAAAGTAGTAGATAGTTTTGACAAGGAAGTGATTAGAAGAGCAATTTGTAAAATGTTCGATTCCAAAGAAACTGTGACTTTAAGAAAACTGAAAATTCGACTGAGAGCAGAAAATGACATTGTTGTGTCGAAAACAACATTATGGAGAACTGTTAGAAGCATCGGTTTTACGTTTAGAAAGTACGATAGTGGTAGAAATGTCATCTGCGAGAAGCCGCACTTAGTTTCTATGAGGAGTAAATATTTACGTGAAGTACGGGAAATGCGTAACCAAGGTTATGATATTGTATTTCTAGATGAATCTTGGATAAATTCTCACCACACAAGTGCAAAGGAATGGCAGTTATCAGATGGAAGTATTAAAAGATGTGTACCCACTGGAAAAGGACAGCGTATTATAATGGCACATGCAGGCAGCCGAAAAGAAGGGTTGGTGAAAAATGCAGAACTTATATTCACCTCTAATTATACTGACAACAGGGACTATCACACCGAGATGAATGGCCATATATTTAGAGAGTGGATTGAAAATACTCTTCTTCCAATTCTAGACAGACCATCCTGTCTGGTAATGGACAACGCGTCATACGCTGTGGCAGAAGAAGACAAAATTCCTACATCTACCAGTACAAAAGATGTTATAAAGATTTGGCTAAGAAAGGAAGGAATTCCATTTAACGAGGGATTTTTGAAACCTGAATTACTGTCACTTGTTAAGAAATCGCAAAAGACCAAAGTATTCCAAATAGACAAAATCATTCAACAGCATGGTCATACGTGCTTGAGACTGCCCCCTTATCATCCACAATTAAACCCCATTGAACTCGTTTGGGCAAAAATTAAAGGGCAGGTGGCAGCTGAGAATACAAGTTTTAAACTATGCGATATAAAAGGACTGACATATGCTGCTCTATCACAGACTGACAAAGATTTTTGGTGCAAATGTGAAGATCATGTCTTAAAAGAAGAAAATGACTATTGGAAAAAAGATGGACTATCGTTCGTTCAGCCCAGATTAGTAATCAATATGTTAGACTCCTCTGATTCAGAATAAATGAAATAATAATGGACGTTTTTATATGTCCGCATGATCAATCTTTAGCTAAAGTTGATAACGTTTTGAAAATGTAAAGATTCTTGATATGTGTACTGCAGGCATGCAAAGAAACTAAATCACTTTCATATGTCTTGTTTACGTAAAATAATGAAAGTCACATGGAAAGACATAAAACGAACAATGTAGCTCTTTACAGTGAAGAGGATCCCGTGCTTACATCGGACTCTTTAGTCACATGCGTACCCATAAACAATAACTTTGCTTGATATGTCATGCTCGTTATCGTTCGCAACGGATAATTAATTTTTTTTTTAATGTATTCTTTGTTGTATATTGTTTAAATAGTTTTCATTAATGGAACTGTTTATACGCTGATTTGTTTTAGACCGTCTGTAAAGGCTATAACATTGACATTCTCATAGTATTTTAAAGAAAGTAAACAATAGAAAGTAAACAGTTGATAAACGCCTCCAACTTTCAAGTTGTGTAGAGACGCCTATGTCGAGAAGCTGATTTCCATTAATGTACGGTAAATTATTTTCTCCAGGAGCAAAAAGATCCGTAAATTCACTGAGATCAAAGGAAAGTGCTGCTTCATGATGAAGCATACTTCCTACATCATTAAATTTTGTGAAATCGGTGGGACCTTGGAAAAACAAGGCCAGATGCAAAAAATCAAGTTTGTAAGTGCAGGGAAAGAGGAGATATTTCATGTTAATCGTGAACATTTAGATTTGAAACGACCAATAGTAATGCTTATCACGTGATTAAAGAAAATTGCGTATACTAAGCTTCTCTTAATGACGTCAGCAACTACAGGGTGTCACAAAAATTACACTGCTATAGAAATATTTCTTTTAGACTCCTCGTAGTGTGAAGTATTGTAATCTTCATTGTCCTTGGTTGCACTCTTTAATCATGTCTTTAACAGTTTCCATCAAGTACGTATGAATGTGAACCTGCATATGACAGATTTATGGATATTAATACATATACGTTATGATAACGTCTTTGACAGGTTTCTTAAAATAAGCTTACATCTGAACCCTAATGTCTTTGATAGATTTATTAAACGTAACTTACTTCTGAGCCCTAAAATCTTTGACAGATTTCTTAAAAGTAATATTTCTGAACCATACAATCCGTGCGCTGCCGGGGCCCGAAAGGGGAGTAAAGAATAGCGGCGCTGTACCCTACCATGTTCGTAAGAGGCGAGAAAGGAGGGTTAGGCATGGGACTGGCTATCCCATACTGTAAAAAAATAAGCCGAAAAAACTTCACAAACATGAACAAGTCAAAGAAAGATAAAGTTAATCCGTCAACCAGGAAAGAGAAGGGCTCTCTGTCTAAGAGACGTATGACGCAATCCGGAGAAAGCCATAAGGAGTCCGGGTTGCCGACTCACCCTTTGTCTACCAGGAAATCATCCAGAATTGGCACCTGGAATGTTCGTACCCTTAACGAACAGGGAAAAGCGGCACAAGTGGCAGCAGAAATGACCAACTATAATATAGATATTCTGGGAATGTGTGAAACAAGATGGCTGGGAGCAGAGAGAATAAAATTGAATACAGGGGAGATGATTTTATCATCAGGACACCAGGAACCAGGAGCACAACATAGCGAAGGGGTAGCTATAATGCTATCAAAAAATGCACAGAAGACACTAATAGAATGGGAGGCAGTGGGACCAAGACTGGTGAGAGCAACATTTAGAACAACCAAAAACAAAATAAAATTACACATTATACAATGCTATGCTCCAACCAATGATAAAGATGACTCAGTTAAAGATGATTTTTATAAACAGCTACAATGGCAGATGGATGCAAGACGAGCCAAGGATATTATAATCTTGATGGGAGACCTAAATGCTAAGGTAGGATCAGACAACAGAGGCTTCGAAGAGATTATGGGAAAACATGGACTTGGAGATATAAACGAGAATGGAGAGATATTTGTGAATTTCTGCGCCCTTAATCAAATGAGCCTAGGAGGAACAATATTCCAACATAAAAGAATACACAAAGCTACATGGGTATCACCAGATCATAGAACGGAAAATCAAATTGATCACATATGTATTAATAATAAGTTTAAGTCATCCTTACAGGATGTAAAAGTATATAGAGGGGCAGATATAGCTTCTGATCATCATCTTCTGTTAGCCAAACTTAAAATTAAATTAAAAAGGTATAATACAACGAATAAGGGTAGAAAGTATTTCAATGTAGGGTTTCTTAAAGAACAAGGAATTAAAGATAAATTCGCAGTCACAATATCAAACAAATACCAAGTCCTCCAACAACTAGAAAATACAATAAATATAGAAGATCATTGGAAACAGGTAAAAAATATATGGAAAGAGACATGCGAAGAAACACTGGGGAAAAGAGAACGCCAGAATAAGGCATGGATGACAGCAGAGACCCTGGATAAAATTAAAGTAAGAAAGAACAAGAAAGCAGACATAAATAAAAGCAAAACAAGAAGTAATAAAGCCAAGACACAGGAAGCTTACACAGAGGTGAACAAAGAAGTGAGAAGATGCATTAAAAGGGATAAGAGGAAATATATAGATGAACTAGCTAAAGAGGCAGAAGAAGCAGCAAATAAAGGGAATATGAAAGAACTGTACAACAGCACAAAGAAATTAGGTGGAAAATACAAACAGATCAACGCCTTTATCAAAGACAAGAAAGGAAATCTGCTTAGTAATATAAGGGAACAAATGGAGAGATGGAAAGAACACTTTGAAGAACATTTGAACAGACCCGGCTCAAATAATCCTCCAGATATACTACCAGCAGAAGAAGAGTTACACGTTAACTGCGGAAAACCAAGCAAAGAAGAAATAATGAAAGCCATCAAATTATTAAAAGATGGTAAAGCCACAGGACCAGATGAAATTCCTTCGGAAGCCATCAAAGCAGATATTAACACCTCTACCAAGATGTTACAGGATCTATTGGATAAAATTTGGGAGAGGGAAGAAATACCTAAAGACTGGAGAGAAGGTTATATGATCAAACTACCAAAGAAAGGAAGTTTACAGGAGTGCACAGGTTGTAGGGGAATTGTGCTACTATCGGTGCCAGGGGAGGTGTTAGGCAGAGTCATTCTGGAGAGACTAAAAGAGGCTATGGAGAAACACTTGAGAGATGAACGGGCAGGTTTTAGGAGGAACAGATCATGTGCTGATCAAATAACTACCCTACGTATAATAGTTGAACAGAGTTTAGAACTAAAATCCCCACTATATATTGGATTCATAGATTGCGAAATGGCATTTGATAGTTTAGACAGAGGAGTGCTTTGGAGGTTGCTGAGTCATTGCGGAATCCCCATAAAGTTTATTAACCTGATAAAAACAATGTGTGAAGGGGCAGGGTGTAGTGTGGTGCGTGAGGGACAGCTTACGGAAGCATTTGAAATGGGAACAGGAGTGGGGCAGGGATGCCTCCTGTCTCCATTTATCTTTCTGCTGGCCATAGATTGGATTATGGAAATGGCTCGAGACAACAGAGGTGGGATCCGGTGGTCGCTGGCCGAACAGCTTGATGATTTGGACTTTGCTGATGACGTAGCTCTCCTATCACACAGCCATCAACAGATGCAGGATGGGATGAGTATATTGGATGAGAGGTCACGGCAGCTGGGACTGAAGATTAATAGAGATAGGACCAATATTGTGAGAGTTAATGCAGTTGGCAATGGCCATATAAAACTAGGAGAAATGCCTCTGCTGGACGTACGGTCTTATATGTATCTGGGCAGTGGTGTGGATAAAGAGGGAGGAGCAGAAGGTGATACCAGGGTAGGGATATCAGGGGCAAGAGGGGCTTTCGTTGCACTGGGAGGCATGTGGAAATCCGGGGAAATTAGGCTAAATACAAAGGTGAAAATTTTCGGCTCAAATGTTGGGTCGGTCCTATTATATGGCTGTGAGACATGGAGAATGACGGGATTGACAATCGCGAAGGTGCAGACTTTCATTGATGGATGCTTGCGCAGAGTGGGGGGATGGAGGTGGCGGGACAGGGTCGCTAACGTGGAGTTATGGAAATGTACCGGTCAGATACCAGTGGATAGAGAGATACAGCGAGGGCGATGGGTGGGACACACACTGCGGAGGCCAACTGGGAGTATTGCACAACAGGCCCTTTTTTGGAGTCCCCAGGGGAAAGGACAGGGGGGAAGACCAGGGAGTTCTTGGAGAGGACGGATGGAGGCGGAGATGAAGATGGTGGGGAAGACATGGAGTGATCTTGGAAGAATGGCGAAAGGCAGAGCGACTTGGAAAGTGTTTGTTGAGGACCTATGCTCCACCGGGAGCTAAAAGGTAAAAGAAGAATACAATCTTTGACAGATTTCTTAAAAGTAATATTTCTGAACCATACAATCTTTGACAGATTTCTTAAAAGTAATATTTCTGAACCATACAAATTTGACAGATTTCTTAAAAGTAATATTTCTGAACCATACAATCTTTGACAGATTTCTTTAAAGTAATACGCCTGAACCTTAATGTCTTTGACATATTTCTTAAAAGTAACTTACTTCTGGACCCTAATGTCATTGACAGATCTCTTAACATTATAATAATTATGGACCCTAATTCCCATGGCTTCTCTGTTGTCAAGTCTGTTTAGGCTTGAACCCTAATGTCCACGACGCCACTTGTCATACCTGTATATGTCTAAGTCCAAATGTGCATGACTCCCCTTATCATATCTGTATAGGCCCAAGTCCAAATGTCCATGACTCCCCTTGTCATATATGTATAGGCCCAAGTCCAAATGTCCATGACTCCCCTTGTCATATCTGTATAGGCCCAAGTCCAAATGTCCATGACTCCCCTTGTCATATCTGTATAGGCCCAAGTCCAAATGTCCATGACTCCTCTTGTCATACCTGTATAGGCCTAAGTCCAAATGTCCATGACTCCCCTTGTCACATCTGTATAGGCCCAAGTCCAAATGTCCATGACTCCCCTTGTCATACCTGTATAGGCCCCCCAAGTCCAAATGTCCATGACTCCCCTTGTAATATCTGTATAGGCCCAAGTCCAAATGTCCATGACTCCCCTTGTCATATCTGTATAGGCCTGAGCCCAAATGTCCTTGATTCTGTAGGCCATTTCTGTATAGGCCCAAGTCCAAATGTCCATGATTCCCCATGCCTTTTCTGTATAGGCCTGAGCACAAATGTCCTTGATTCTGTAGGCCATTTCTGTATAGGCTTGAGCCCAAATGTGCATGATTCCCCTTGTCATATCTGTATAGACCAAAGTCCAAATGTCCATGACTCCTCTTGTCATATCTGTTTAGATCTGAGCCCAAATGTCCATGACTCCCCTTGTCATATCTATATAGGTTTGGGCCCAAATGTCCGTGATTCCCCATGCCATTTCTGTATAGGCCTGAGCCCAAATGTCAATGACCCCCCTTGCAATATCTGTATAAGTCGGACCTTCAAGTCCATGATTCCCTTCTTCATGTCTATTTAATGTCCTAACCTTGATCATGGAATCCTAACTTTATAATTTGTAAAATATATTGTTGTACTTTATACAACATGTTGGCGTTGGATAGGACACACACTGCGGAAGACAACTGAGAGTATTACACAACAGGCCCTTTTTGGAATCCCCAAAGAAAAGGACAAAGAAGAAGACCAAAGCATTCTTAGAGAGGAGAGATGGAAGCAGAGATGAAGATGATGGGAAAGACATGGAAATATTTTAAAGGAATAGCAAGAAACAGAACGGCTTGGAAAGTGTTTATTGAAGACCTATTCTCCACAGGGAGTTGAAGGGTAGAAGAAGAAGAATACAAAATGTTATTTTAGTCTATTTTAACTATGAACTTAGTGACAATTAGTTAAAACATCATCATGTATCTTATCTGATATCTTTGGCAATAAAACAATGACAGGAAGTACGGCGCCTGACAGCAACAGAGATGGGCACAGCCAGCGATTCGTAGCTGATGTCTTGCGTCAGGATCAGTGAACCAGAACCATCCAGACACTACTCCACCTCTTCGCGGTGCCTCTAGCAACAGACTAGGCAGTCAAATCTGGCCAAGCGAGTAGAGGATTAGAGTTGAGGGAAGACAACACGGTAATCCAAAACGCCGTGCTGAAGTCGAATGTCTTGGGCCGAAAGGTGCAGATAAACTACAACACAACATAACACAACACAACACATCTACGACAAAATAACATCCTTTTCAGGGCAACAAACTTTAACTGCGTTTTTTTTTTATAGTTTTAACGTTGCTTTGTGTTTAATGTCAGGGAGTTTTATTCCCTCAAGACGGTTGATAATCGACACAGTTGATAACCGACATAGTTGATAACCGACACAGTCGATAATCGACACAGTTGATAACCGACATAGTTGATAACCGACACAGTTGATAACCGACATAGTTGATAACCGACACAGTTGATAACCGACACAGTTGATAACCGACATAGTTGATAACCGACATAGTTGATAACCGACACAGTTGATAACGCAACTACCTATGCTTTATTTACTTCCTGGTTCTAATGGAAAAAATTAGAGCTTTTCTATTCTGGCGGAGAATGTCATACTATGTCTTCTATATCAGCTCTCCTGCAATAAATGTATATTAATTCATATCTATATGAATTTGGGGAATTCATGTTAGACTTGGGAAAGTACTCGCCGCCTTTCAGGAACTCCGATTTCGAATGCAAGGAGAGATACCCGAGGTTTCTAAACACTCGTGTGGTCAAGCTATCAACCAGGTAAACGAAGAATTGTTTAGAATTCAGAAATTTTAAAATGAACACGGAACTTAAACACTTTCTTTACTTTTTCCTCCATTGCCTTTCAGCGTCGAGGGAAACATGGAGAGTTCTGATAAATTCTCTGTATTGTGGTTCCTGGGTGGTACTCATCGAGATGGCTGATATTTATTTATTTGATCGTCGTCTGGGTCATTTTTTCTCTTATTTTTTCTCTTATTTTCTCTCTTATTTTTTTCTCTTATTTTTTCTCTTATTTTCTCTCTTATTGTATCTCTTATTTTCTCTCTTATTGTCTCTAAGATTATTAAATTCTCTAAGGGACGCTGTCTGGTGGTGATCGTATTACATGTCCAAACCATCGGATCTATTGTTCTTTAACATGTACAGTTCTGATGTTACTTCATACTGTTTTCTTATATCCTCGTTGCTGCCTTTGTCTCGTCTTGCCACATACAGTATTCTTCATAGGATTCTCATCTCTTCTTAGGAGTCTCATCTCTTCTTTGTAATCTCATCTCTTCTTAAAAATCTAGGCATATCTCATCTTTTTTCTGTTATTTCATCGATTCTTACGCATCTATTCTCTTTTTAGACATTTTATCTTTTCTTAGGCAAATTATTATTTTTTTTTTTAGGCATTTGTTCTCTGCATAGATATCTCATCTCTTCTTAGGCATCTCAACTTTTCTTAGGAATCTCATCTCTTATTAGAATTATCATCTTTTCTTCGGCATCTCATCTCTTCTTAGAAATCTCATCTTTTCTTATGAATCCTATCTCATCTTAAGAATGCCATGCCTATAGTGACAATATTTTTTCCTTGACTGCCCATTATTCAGATTTAGCACTGATAACAGATTGTTGGGAACAATACTCTGTTAATGCTTTCTTTGTATTATATGTTGGATGAACGTGAAACGCGTAAAAAAGAAAGAATGTAGATGAGAGAACATTTGATGTTTGTGCATAAAAACATCGCCATGAAATTAGTCATTGAAAACCCTTTCGGTTGAAATGCACTGAGCACCAATGTGTCTGTCTGGTATGAGTGATGTCGATTTTTCATCTTAATCAGTTTTTCTTACTTTTTTTTTACAATTTTTAACTAACAAGTAAACTCAACTTAGGTTATGAGATGTTTCATCTGATATATTTGTTATGTACGTAAAAGTAAAGAGACCCGTCACACCAAGTGGCGTATAGGGAATATGGTGTTAGTGAGTATAATTTTTACACAATTCGGCACATGATTTTTGGGGTAATGTGGTTGGTATTACGTCCGTGCTGCTTTACTTTCCCCAGAAAAAAAAAATCCGGTACCCATTTAAGGCTGGGTGAACCCGGAAGCCGTCGATCATGATCGAATTCGACCTCTTGTCCTTTGTAGTCCAGTTCACTAACCACTGAGATATCACGGTTCCCTATTTGTTATGTAAGTAGAATTAAAGTCCTGTTTCAGGATGGCTTTTGGTTAAGGATGTTCCCTGTCTGCCGATAGTTTTTATTTATAGTGGAGTTGTTATATTACATGGGTCATATATAAAAATATATATATTTTGCATTGCAATGAGAAGGTAACAGCTGGAATATTTTGTGACAACTGGGGAAATTGAAGGACGAAGAAATAAGAGAGAATCAAAGAGAAAAGGTAACATACAGCTGATGATAAATGATCATTAAATGATAAATAACTGTCGAGATCGAAAGTAGAGGAGAGACATCATCACCTACACCAGCAGGCAATGTACTTTACGATGATGATGATAAAAACAGCATAAAATCAATACCGAGTTAAAAATAATATTACTGTTGTTCAAATTCCAATTCCCTGTCTGGTGGTTTTTCATTCTAATGTCAGACACTTTGTTTCTGTAGCTACGAGAGTAATTACTCATATTCACATTACGTTTTGGTATTGTTCTGTCGTCGAAATATCAACATAGGCCAGAGTTTTAACTTTCAAAAATGTCTACCAGACCAGAACCCATCAAATCTAAGAAAAACAGAGAATTACAAGATATGAAGTCTCTGAGGCTATAGTGTACTTCATTTGCATATTCGTTGCCAACGACGACATAATGAGAAAGCAAGATGGTGGCTATTCTTGTTTGTTTTTAAATATTTGTATAACATGTATCTCATCAGAATCATGTGCCATACCGGTTGGCGTAGGCGATCATGTCCTTCCACAACCTTCTTTCTACCGTACATACCATCAGTTCTGTTGTTGACTGTTTTTCATGTCATGACTCCAAACTATGTAGTATTTTCTCTCTTTGTCGTTCGCGATCTATCTTTCCCTGTATTTTACCAGTTGTAACGAGGTATTCCAACTTTCTTCTTCTCATGATATGCCCGGAAAATGTCGATTGTTTCTTTCTGATGTTTCTTATGAGCTCCCTTTTTTTATGTTGGCCTCTTTGTGAATTTCCTCGTTGGTTTTTTTTAGCTTGACAATGAACTTTCAATATTCTTCTGAGAAATCCCATCTCTGTTGCCGTCTTTTCATTTATTTGTTTACTGTCCATGATTGGCCTCCATAGATCAGAATTGCCGCTATATATCACTGATGATATGTATCTCATTGGGCCGTTAAAATCTTAAAAGTTTACTGGCACGCGTTCTGAACCAATTCAGCTAACAAAATGCCTTACCAGTCACAATAATATAATATTGTGAAACACAATCATCCACATTGTGCTGTATTGTTACGTTTACTTGTAACATCCACATTGTGCTGTATTGTTACGTTTACTTGTAACATCCACATTGTGCTGTATTGTTACGTTTACTTGTAACATCCACATTGTTGCTGTATTGTTACGTTTACTTGTAACATCCACATTGTGCTGTATTGTTACGTTTACTTGTAACATCCACATTGTGCTGTATTGTTACGTTTACTTGTAACATCCACTTGTTGCTGTATTGTTACGTTTACTTGTAACATCCACTTGTTGCTGTATTGTTACGTTTACTTGTAACATCCACTTGTTGCTGTATTGTTACGTTTACTTGTAACATCCACTTGTTGCTGTATTGTTACGTTTACTTATAACATCCACTTGTTGCTGTATTGTTACGTTTACTTATAACATCCACTTGTTGCTGTATTGTTACGTTTACTTGTAACATCCACTTGTTGCTGTATTGTTACGTTTACTTATAACATCCACATTGTTGCTGTATTGTTACGTTTACTTGTAACATCCACATTGTTGCTGTATTGTTACGTTTACTTGTAACATCCACATTGTGCTGTATTGTTACGTTTACTTGTAACATCCACTTGTTGCTGTATTGTTACGTTTACTTGTAACATCCACATTGTTGCTGTATTGTTACGTTTACTTGTAACATCCACTTGTTGCTGTATTGTTACGTTTACTTGTAACATCCACATTGTTGCTGTATTGTTACGTTTACTTGTAACATCCACATTGTGCTGTATTGTTACGTTTACTTGTAACATCCACATTGTGCTGTATTGTTACGTTTACTTGTAACATCCACATTGTGCTGTATTGTTACGTTTACTTGTAACATCCACTTGTTGCTGAGTCCCTCTTCTCGCCTTCCAAACCAACACCCCCCCAAACCCCACTCCCCATAACACACACACACACACACACACACACAAGAGAGGTCCGTTGAGACGAGAAAAAACAAGATGAGTTTTCACACAAGACATGACGTCATCAATCTTTCATTTCGAAAGAGGTCACAGAAAGTTGCGTTCCACGAGTGGCAATTCTTACTTTTTCATAGAAAAAAATCTTTGTTAAACAGAAAGTTTTCTAATAAGAACCCTGTTTCTTATTAGAAAACCTTCTATTAACAACGATTTTTTCTAAGTTGAAATTGACCAGTTAAGCTTCATGTGTATCCCTCTGTACCTCATAAACTGGGTAAAATAAACATATTGCGTCGAATGAAAACTATACTGATCACCAAAGTATGTTTGTTTCTGAGATGGTTAGTTAAATATTCTTTTTAGCAATAGAAGAATAGCATTCGAAGACGCTCAAGTAATTTCTTCTCCTTTCATCGCCTATTTTCTTTTCTTATCCTTCTTCGTTCTCTTTTTTTTCTTCTTCTGTATGCATCTTCTTCGTCCTACTATTGCGCTTCCACCATCGTCTTCATCAGCTGTTGTCACTGATGCTTCTTCATTATCTTCACCTTTTTATTTTTTATTTTTTTCCCCAACGCTTTGTTTCATATTTTTTATTTCTTATCTTTTTATTTCTTTTCTTCTTCTCCTTCTGCCTTTTCTTCTGTTTCTTTGTAGTATTTGTTTTTCTTTTGCTTGTTCTCTCTTTAATACAATTAGACGCTGGAGGACAAAGAACAATGTTTTATACAAATTTGATATAACGTATCCCATAGGACAAATTATTAGCGTTTATTTTGTTGGATTTGTCGACAGTTAACACTCTCTTCCAGTACAGAAATATAAGGATGTTTGCAGTGCTTCTTTTGAGTGAATTCTCCATCAGCGAAAGAAAGTGGGATAATCTTGCTGCAGCTCGTAGCACACGAAGAACAAAACTTAAAAAGGTCGTAGAACACGAAAATCAAAACTTAAAACGGTCGTAGCACACGAAAATCAAAACTTTAAAAGGTCGTAGCACACGAAGAACAAAACTTAAAAAAGGTCGTAGCACACGAAAATCAAAATTTAAAAAAGGTCGTAGCACACGAAAATCAAAATTTAAAAAGGTCGTAGCACACAAAAATCAAAATTTAAAAAGGTCGTAGCACACGAAGAACAAAACTTAAAAAGGTCGTAGCACACGAAAATCAAAACTTAAAAAGGTCGTAGCACACAAAAATCAAAACTTAAAAAGGTCGTAGCACACGAAGAACAAAACTTAAAAAGGTCGTAGCACACGAAGAACAAAACTTAAAAAGGTCGTAGCACACAAGGAACAAAACTTAAAAAGGTCGTAGCACACGAAAATCAAAACTTAAAAAAGGTCGTAGCACACGAAAATCACAATTTAAAAAGGTCGTAGCACACGAAGAACAAAACTTAAAAAGGTCGTAGCACACGAAGAACAAAACTTAAAAAGGTCGTAGCACACGAAGAACAAAACTTAAGAAGCTCTTAGCAAACAAGGATCAAAACACTAAAAAAGGTCATAACACACGAAGATCAAAACTTAAAAAGGTCGCAGCACACGAAGATCAAAACTTAAAAAGGTCGTAACACACGAAGATCAAACTTAAAAAGGTCGTAGCACACGAAGAACAAAACTTAGAAAGGTCGTAGCACACGAAGATCAAAACTTAAAAAGGTCGTAGCACACGAAGATCAAAACTTAAAAAGGTCGTAGCACACGAAGATCAAAACTTAAAAAGGTCGTAGCACACGAAGAACAAAACTTAAAAAGGTCGTAGCACACGAAGATCAAAACTTAAAAAGGGCGTAGCACACGAAGAACAAAACTTAAAAAGGTCGTAGCACACGAAGATCAAAACTTAAAAAGGTCGTAGCACACATTAAGAACAAAACTTAGAAAGGTCGTAGCACACGAAGAACAAAACTTAAAAAGGTCGTAGCACACGAAGAACAAAACTAAAAAAGAAAGGCACCGCAACATTCGAGGCACCGTTGATATCAAATTCAGAAAATAAGGGCTTTTAAATTCGGACGACAATAAGCTCAGGAAAAAGGAGACGAGGCCAAGCACAACAAATACATCTTGTTCATTGTGCTTGTGTATACGTCTGTCCAATATTGGAAGATTCAGTCGCGAGAAAAACAGTTCAGTAAAACAACATCCAGCATAAGACACTAATATTGCACCAAATTATTGACTGACCATAATCGCTTGGTATCAACCGTCTGTCAAGACGTCAAAGGCCTTATATATATATAAACTTTAACTGTACCATTTTTTTTTTCATTTTTCTTTCACATAAAGCTTTACTGCAGCTTTGCATTTGTATGCACTCCTTTCCTTGACCCCCATCCAATCGTCACCAACTTAACAATGTTTTTTTTTTTCTGTAACTTTGTGTCTGGTCAAATCAACAGGTTTCTTCAACATTTGAAAACCCTTATGTTGACGTGTAAATTCTTGGTCGATGTTTCTATTACTCTGGGTTCCTTTGAAATTCGTGTGTTAAGTCCCTTGAACTGTTGAGACTATGAGGAAAATTTAGATTCCAGAAGATTCGGATTTTAAAGTAAGGGGCATTTAAAACTACTCAAACTTCTGGCGCATTTACATCATATATCAATATATATGTTACCATTCTCTCTGTTTATTATCCTATATACTTATCTCCTCCTGTTTATTTCTCGATATTTTCTATCTCTTCCTGTTTATCTCTCTATACATTTATGTTTATGTTTATTTCTCTATATATTATCTCTTCCTGTTTATTTCTCTGTATATTTATCTCTTCCTGTTTATTTCTTTAAATATTTATTTATTTCTCTATATATTTATCTCTTCTGTTTATTTCTTTATATATTTATCTCTTCTTATTTATTTCTCGATATTTTTTTATCTCTTCCTGTTTATTTCTCTATATATTTCTCTTTTTCTGTTTTTTTTTCTCGATATATTTAACTCTTCCCGTTTATTTGTCTATATATGTATCTCTTCCTGTTTATTTCTCTACATATTTATCTCTTCCTATTTATTTCTCTATATGTTTATATCTTCCTGTTTATTTCTCAGTAGGTTTACCATTCTCTTTATGTAAGTTGGGTAGCCGCGATAGCTCAGTGGTTAGTGAACTGGACTACGAAGGACAAGAGATAGGGTTCGATCCCAACCGACGGCTTCCGGTTTACCCAGCCTTTAATGTGTACCGGATTTTTTTTTCTGGGAAAGTAAAGCGACACGGGCGTAATAATACCGACCACATTACCCCAAAAATCATGTGCCGAAGGTCTGTAAAATTTATGGTCACTAACACCATATTCCATACACACCACTTGGCGTGACGGGGGTACTTTACTTTTTTTTTTTTAACATAAAACAAGGATACACAATTTCACAGCACTAGATCCCCAACAACTGGAGATGAACGACATAAGTTTTCAACCCCGCTTTCCCCATCTCATATAAACCTTTCTATTTATCGAACATTTTTTTTACCCCTGGAATTATAAATTGTATTTTGGTAACCGCTGAAAACTCAACGGACACCAGATGTAAATATCGTTTTTTTTTTAATTGATTGTGTTAAACTTCCACATTATTGTCCCCAGATTTGTGTCCAACATTATCATTATCCGGAGATTGAAAGCAGGATAATCTGCTCTCTATGAACTTCTAAGAAACGTTTCTCGTCTCTTTTTTTTTGGTCTAATCCTCGATCAAAACTCTTTATTTTTCTGTCTATTGAGCGACAAATATTTCTTTTTATCTTGTCAGAATTTTCTTTGTTCGGAGGGGAATTCAAATGATAAAAATCCTGGTTCATGTCTTCATTTTGTACCATCGTCTAACATGTTTATCACTCTGTATTTTTGTTCTGATATTTGTGATGTCCTCTTTTGAAAATATTTTCACGGCCACCTTTTGGAGCAACTAAGTGTACACTATATGTATGTAGGAGATGAAGGAATGAAGGAAAGGAGGGAGGGAGTATTTAGGGATGGAGGAATTAAAGAGGAGAGGCAGGGATTGAGGAAATAGGGATGGGGGAACGAAAGGAGGGGAGGGGATAAATTAGGGAGGGAGGAAATTTGAGGATTTAGGAATGAAGAAAGGAAATGATGGACGTATAGAGGGAGAAAGGTGGAGGAAAGGAGGAAAGAAGGGAAGGAAGGATGGAAGAAAGGAAGGAAGGAAGGAAGGACATCAGGGAGGTATGGAGGGAGGGGGAAGGTGGGAGGTAGGGAGGAATCGACTGGTTCGTCACCCACTGCACTACTATCTTTCACAATTTCCAAACTGTCTCTTTGGTTTTCAGATTTCTCCTTTCTTGTTTTCTTTCTGTGCCGGCGATCATTCAAGCTCGACTTCGTTTTCTGATTCGCATTGGAGACAACTATTGCCACTTTAAAAGCATAACCTGTAGTTGAAACTACACTTTTATACAAATTCACACACAGATTGGTATGCCCTCATGTCATCTATCTTTCTGTCTGTCTGTCTGTCTGTATGTCTGTCTGTCTATCTATCTGCCTATCTATATAACGGTTTGTCTCTCTGTGTGTCTGTCTGTAAGTCTGCCTGCCTGCCTCTTCGATTCACGTGTGGTGGATACAGGAAAGTGGGAGATTGAACCAAAGCCCGCAACTAGTAGCGTCAAAAGAAAGAAGATAAAGAGAGACAGAGAGAGGCACAGAGGGACAGAGAGAGATAGAGAGAGATACACAGAGAGAGACACACAGAGAGAGACACACAGAGTGAGAGAGAGAGAAGCACAAGTAGTACATTTATTGGAGGGTACTCTGCAACCATAAAGTAACCTTTCTCTTCCTCTCCACCAGCCAAAGGGGTACATCGCCACCCCTATCTAAATTACAGTAAATGTAATTATAATTGTAATAATTCATATTTGAATATTTCATTTATAATTTTCATTTATTATTTAGTTTACAGTATTGAATTGTGTTATCTTTACATTGATTTATGTGTGTTTTCTAAGTTTATAACAATGGGTACTATGTGGTGTCTGAGAAGTGATAAATTCATTGTACATTATCTTTAAGAGGAAACATGTTTTTTTTTCGATTTCGAATAATTCAGAGCTTCTGCCCAAATTAAATTCGAAAAAAATGTGCAAATATAATCAGCTTCGATTTATACGATGCAAGGGAGACAACAAATAACTAATTGCCATTATTGTTTATTGCAATAATCTCCATCATCTCGCCAATTAAAACGATATGATAACACATGAAAGTTAATTATTGAGAGCATACTAAAAAAGGAAATTTTCCAGAATTGGCATATGGAATGTACGCACCCTAAACGAACAAGGAAAAGCTGCACAGGTAGCAGCAGAAATGGAAGCCAACTGAGAGTATTACACAACTGGCCCTTTTTTGGAATCCCCAGGGGAAAAGACAAAGAGGAAGACCAAGAAATTCTTTGAGAAGACAGACAGAAGCAGAGATGAATATGATAGCGAAAATATGGAATAATCTTAAAAGAATGGCAAGAAACAGAACGACTTGGAAAGTGTTTGTTGAAGGCCTATACTCCACTGGGAGCTGAAAGGTAGAAGTAGAAGAAGTAGATACTAAAAAGTAAACGAAAGACAGAAAGCCCTAAAACAAAGTTTGGTGCAAGATATTACAAAAAAGCTGGGACTGAATGATGCAAACGATGGACAATTGCAGAGGACGAAACATAACTTCAAAGTAGCTTTCCACTCTCCAGATAGCCAAGTTAGTATACATGTTTGTTCGGTAGTACTAGCAGTTTAGAATTTAAACGTACAACAGGAAGTTATCTGTGTGTATGTGCGCATGCGCATTAGCATTCTGCTATGTTAATCGTAAACAAAATACCTCCCTGACTACAATTAATATCACGACATTTCGTTGTCCTGTCACTTAAAATTATTTATCATCTTCTCCTGCATGATCATCAATATTCAGTGCTCATTAACCAAATTTAATTAATGTCTATTTTTATCTCAACGAGCTTCATACGCTGAAGTGCTTGTCCAGGAAAAAACATTTCTTCAAAATTTGCATTTGAGGGGAGATATTAACTAACGTGACATTCTTTGCTACCGCTTCTCCTGTTTTTAAAGAAAGAAAGAGAGAGGGAGACAGAAAGAAAGAAAGAAAGAAAGAAAGAAAGAGAAGGAGAGAGCTAGAGACAGAAAGAATTACTGAAAGAAATAAAAAGGAAATAAAGAAAGAAAAAGAAAGAAAGAAAGAAAGAAAGACAGAGAGAAAGACAGAAAGGAAAGAACGAACGAACGGACGGACGAAAGAAAGAAAGAAAGAAGGTTGTAACAGTATATATAGACAAGGAATAGAATAAGATCATAGAATGAGAGATATATCTTGGGTCGAATATGTTAGTAGGAGTTACCCATAACTTAGAATGAAGCAGAAGATAAATAGAAGTACAGTAGCAAGTTTTTGGAATGGAACATTTGTAGCTATTATTGGAAAGGTGGGGAACAGAATTAAATTTGAATTGTCTTTGTCATGTGTCCAGAAGTTAGATTGATAAACAAACTTGGGAGCAGGTTAAGTTTATAAGAGAGAGATGTCACTCTTAGGGTGCACGTTAGCATTATTTTTTAAACACATAGGTCAACTAAAGTGTCAAGATGGGGTTTGTTTTTGCAAAATTTGACATAGATTCCAAAGTTGAACTTCCTATTTCACGATTGTCTGAGACATCACTAGCCAGCGACTCAATCAATAAATTATACAAATGAGACAGATGTGATTAACCTCATGAAAAAGCAGAAGTAGAAAGAAACATCGATATAGAAACATCGATATAGAAACATCGATATAGAAACATCGATATAGAAACATCGATATAGAAACACCGATATAGAAACATCGATATAGAAACATCGATATAGAAACATCGATATAGAAACATCGATATAGGAACATCGATATAGAAACATCGATATAGAAACATCGATATAGAAACATCGATATACAAACATCGAGATAGAAACATCGATATAGAAACATCGATATAGAAACATCGATATAGAAACATCGAGATAGAAACATCGATATAAAAACATCGATATAGAAACATCCATATAGAAACATCGATATAGAAACATCGATATAGAAACATCGATATAGAAACATCGATATAGAAACATCGATATAGAAACATCGATATAGAAACATCGATATAGAGAGCAAGATAAAGATATTGCTAGAGTGAGATAGAGAAACACCTAGAGAACATCGAGTTAGATCAAACATAGTTTGGTTCAGAAGTGTTCCAAGTTAGATTTTAAGAACGGAAGAATGAAAGAAAAAATAGAAAGAAGACAATGGAAGGGAAAAAGAGAAGGAAAAAAAGAAAAGAAAATGATGGAAAGAAATAGAAAAGAAAAAACAAAACTTACTAATAATTTTTTTAATTACATCTCACATCGTATCCTCTAAATATCTCGACAAACATCATCTGCCTATTTCTTTTTCAAATAAAAGCCCCTTACTTCCGCCTATCATTGTATTATATTTGTACAAGTGTATGTGTACTGTCTCTGTCCACGAAGAAGACCCGGGTTGGTCGCAACGTCGGATCGCGTTTAGTCGCCCTTCATTCCTTTACAACTGTAACCTCATATGTTATCTATCCGCATTTCTTTACTTAATTCTCCCTAAACATAGCTTTCCACCGCTCGACAAATTTATGGCTGTTCTTTCCCTCCTCCACATAGGTTTACCGCAGCCCTACATATTTATGCCTGTTCTTTCCCTCCTCCTCATAGGTTTACCGCAGCCCTACATATTTATGGCTGTTCTTTCCCTCCTCCACATAGCTTTACCTCCGCTCGACAAATTTATGCCTGTTCTTTCCCTCCTCCACATAGGTTTACCGCAGCTCGACAAATTTATACCTGTTCTTTCCCTCCTCCACATAGGTTTACCGCAGCTCGACAAATTTATGCCTGTTCTTTCCCTCCTCCTCATAGGTTTACCGCAGCCCTACATATTTATGGCTGTTCTTTCTCTCCTCCACATAGCTTTACCACCGCTCGACAAATTTATGCCTGTTCTTTCCCTCCTCCACATAGGTTTACCGCAGCTCGACAAATTTATGCCTGTTCTTTCCCTCCTCCACATAGGTTTACCGCAGCCCTACATATTTATGCCTGTTCTTTCCCTCCTCCACATAGGTTTACCGCAGCTCGACAAATTTATGCCTGTTCTTTCCCTCCTCCACATAGCTTTACCACAGCTCGACAAATTTATGGCTGTTCTTTCCCTCCTCCACATAGGTTTACCGCAGCCCTACATATTTATGCCTGTTCTTTCCCTCCTCCACATAGCTTTACCACAGCTCGACAAATTTATGCCTGTTCTTTCCCTCCTCCACATAGCTTTACCACAGCTCGACAAATTTATGGCTGTTCTTTCCCTCCTCCTCATAGCTTTACCACAGCTCGACAAATTTATGGCTGTTCTTTCCCTCCTCCTCATAGGTTTACCACCGCTCGACAAATTTATGGCTGTTCTTTCCCTCCTCCTCATAGGTTTACCACAGCTCGACAAATTTATGCCTGTTCTTTCCCTCCTCCACATAGCTTTACCACAGCTCGACAAATTTATGGCTGTTCTTTCCCTCCTCCTCATAGCTTTACCACAGCTCGACAAATTTATGGCTGTTCTTTCCCTCCTCCTCATAGGTTTACCACCGCTCGACAAATTTATGGCTGTTCTTTCCCTCCTCCTCATAGCTTTACCACAGCTCGACAAATTTATGGCTGTTCTTTCCCTCCTCCTCATAGCTTTACCACCGCTCGACAAATTTATGGCTGTTCTTTCCCTCCTCCTCATAGCTTTACCACAGCTCGACAAATTTATGGCTGTTCTTTCCCTCCTCCTCATAGGTTTACCACCGCTCGACAAATTTATGGCTGTTCTTTCCCTCCTCCACATAGGTTTACCACAGCTCGACAAATTTATGCCTGTTCTTTCCCTCCTCCACATAGCTTTACCGCAGCTCGACAAATTTATGCCTGTTCTTTCCCTCCTCCACATAGGTTTACCGCAGCCCTACATATGTATGCTTGTTCTTTCCCTCCTCCACATAGCTTTACCGCAGCCCTACATATTTATGCCTGTTCTTTCCCTCCTCCGCAGCTCTACATATTTATGCCTGTTCTTTCCCTCCTCCATATAGCTTTATCGCAGCTCTACATATTTATGCCTGTTCTTTCCCTCCTCCGCAGCTCTACATATTTATGCCTGTTCTTTCCCTCCTCCACATAGCTTTACCGCAGCCCTACATATTTATGCCTGTTCTTTCCCTCCTCCGCAGCTCTACATATGTATGCCTGTTCTTTCCCTCCTCCACATAGCTTTACCGCAGCCCTACATATTTATGCCTGTTCTTTCCCTCCTCCGCAGCTCTACATATTTATGCCTGTTCTTTCCCTCCTCCGCAGCTCTACATATTTGTGCCTGTTCTTTCCCTCCCCCACAAAGCTTTACCGTAGCTCTAAATAGTATGCCTATTCTTTCCCTCCGCCTCAGAGATTATCTCTGCCAAATTGTGTGAGAGGAGAAACGATCACAGTATTTTGTAAAATGGAACACCTGTCAACTTTCGGTAAAACGTGCTGTAATGCATAAACTCAATTATACGAGTTTGTGTTATTTATAACATTATTTTGAATATTTGGTTTTTCTTTGTACTTTTTACTCTAACCATCGCTTATACTCCATCAAACGATATATTCCTCATTCAATGTTTTTTCAGCGTGTCGGAATCCCTTTAATCATATGACATTTTTTAATACTTGATTATCCATGCACGCGAACTATTTTTTTTTCGCACAGACATCCTCAAGCTGGCATTCTGTGACAGTTGTTTTGATTCAGAATTTACCGAATCTGTTCAACGTTTTCAAAATGAGCAACCAAATTCTCAACCATATTGCTCTCTAAGTGTCGTTACAGAACACGTGGCTATATTTCCATTGCGACTAAATTCCAAAACTGCGCATTGAAACATCCAAATGTTAATATGGAATTACCAATCTGACGCAGGTATCATGAATAACAAAATTGTTCAGTGATGTTACATGTATACGGAATTAATCAATGTTACTAATTTAAGAAAAAACTTCACAAACATGGACAAGTCAAAGAAAAAAATAAAAGACTAAAATGACAATCTTGAAGATAAAGGCTTTCATTAATGGATGCCTACGCAGAATAAAAGGATAGAAATGGCAGGACAAAATCATTAACATAGAATTATGGAAATGTACCAGTCAAATACCAGTGGATAGAGAGATACAACGAAGTCGAGGGCGCTGGATAGGACACACACTGCGGAAGCCAACTGAGAGTATTACACAACATGCCCTTTTTTAATTTCCCAGGGAAAAAGACAAAGAGGAAGACCAATGAATTCATGGAGAAGACAGATAGAGGTCGAGCTGAAGATGATGGGAAAGACATGGAATGATCTTAAAATAATGGCAAAAAACAGAACGGCTTGGAAAGTGTTTGTTGAAGACCCATGCTCCACAGGGAGTTGAAAGTTAGAAGAAGAAGAAGACTAATTAATTAACATTATCAAAAGATTCAACCAACAACGATGTCTGTATATTCAATTAATAAAATATCAATCAAACTGTAACTCTTCAAATAATTGTATTTATATCTTCAATTAACTTTTTATATAATTTCAGTTAACTTTACCAACTTTACCTATTTTCCATCTTGAAAGAATATCAGTTATATAATAGTAGATTATATCAACAGTTCAGTGTTTAGAGTGTTTACTAAGTAAGGATGAATTTAAAATAGGCTTAATATCAGTCGACGCTTTCCGATCTATCCAGCTGATTTGGGTTTTATGATTTTTCTCTGCGACAACCACAACCCTTGGTCTCAGCAGCAAGACCCGACTAGAAACGTCAATTACTTATCGATAGAAAAAATATGAGTACTTCTGAAGTCGAAATTATCTGCCTGTGCGGTGAGGGAACCCTGTGCACACAGATGCCAGGGGAAAACGGATTAACACGCAAAATTCAGTTCATAGTCTCTAGGGACGTCGCCAGAGGTGGAAGCTTAGGAACGCAAAAAAGGAAGATACATCTGGAAGCCGCGACATTTCCAGAAAGTGTAATACCTTCTTCGTATTCTGCTTCTTCTTCTTTCTCCCATAACCCTCGTCGCTGGGGCACGACTGAACCTTCATCAACCTTCATCAACCTTCATCAACCTTCTCCATTTATCTATATCTTCATTCATTCTTTGTGACTCAGTCTCGGTCTGTCCATTCTGTGATGTTATCACCTATCTCTTTCTCTGTCTAACCCTACTTCTCTCTTCTTTCATTCTTTGTGACTCAGTCTCGGTCCGTCCATTCTGTGACGTTAACACCCATCTCTTTCTCTGTCTAACCCTACTTCTCTCTTCATTTACAGTTCTTTGCTGAATGGTCTTAATATACGGATATTTGCTATTAAATAATATGAATTGACACATTTTCATTAATCAGCTGTTACAATGGATTGTATCGAACGTTTCCATTCAAGCAAGGTCTATGGTTTTCTTCTCTAAATATAAACTTTAACTTATACACGGCGACTGCACTGAGCTTGCATCCCTTATTCACTTCCCATATGCTGATCCCTCGGCGAACCCCAGATATTGATGTATTCAATGGGTGTCCGGTTAGCGCAATCGATAAGCGGTTGGCTTACCACGGCAACAGCCGGGGTTCGTACCCTGGCGTGGACACCTGGGTTTTACTAATTCCCTAAAAATTAGTACCTCTGAAGTCGGAGTAAATCTGCCTACATGGCGAGGGGCATCCTGTAATGGGATAAAACAGACTTTACACGCAAAATTCAGTCCCACAAAATTGAGTGGGTGGGACTTCGTCAGAGGTCAAAGCTGACGAAAGCGAACGAACGAACGATGTATTCAATTTTCATTATCCTCCATTTTAAGATGTAGGTGGGCGAAGTTGCGTCATTAAGTTATTAGCGGGTATCATCATTGCAGACAAATAATAATAACTTATATTTTATTATAGAGGGAAGCTGCCATCATTCATTATCATCATTGCTATCTGAACATGTTCATAGGTGCTCAGATCCCCTCCACGGCAAGTGCCGCAGTGTCCAGCGACTGACGACTCCAGTTCTGTGTTGGTTGATAACTCTCCTTACACGCCCACTAAGTTTCTCGTTTCTGGCTGTGCCTATCTTAACTCCCATCTCTTTCATCCGAAGGAGTGACGTGAACTCATGGTTGTCGGAGTCCTGTGCCCTTCCAACATCTGGGAGGGCATTGATTACATCCACCCGATCCATTGGTTGACCGTCTTCAACGACAGCACATCTAGCCAACCTGTCTGCTCTTTCAGTCCCCCGTACTCCCACATATCTATGGACGTTATGTCGTGATTGACACCAGCTGCCGAATCTGCGCTTTGCGTGTCAACACATGCAACTTCAGTACGATACTTGTTGGTCCCGGTTTGTGTTCCCCTTCATTCTCTACTTACTTGATCAGCTTTGTTTCTTCACAAGAGCAGTCAGCTATGATTCTGCTTTCAAAACGTCATGAACTGCCAAACGTCGCAGCCCTCAGTTTCAGACATCGTTACATTTCACAGACATCTCAAAGGTTTTTGTTCCCTACATTCTGATCGTTTCATCATCATCATCAGATGGATGCCGGCGTAGGTGATCATGTCTCTGCACAACTTTCGATCTTGACAGTTATTTATCATTTCAGTTGTTGACCTTCTGTCGAGCCATTCTCTTAAGCTGTCTGGTATCTTTTCTCTTTGCTTCTCTCTATCCATTCGTCCCTCTTTTTTTTCAGGTGTTACATTGTGTTATAGCTGTTCCCTTTTAATAATATGGTCTAAAAATGATATTTGTTTCTTCCTAATATCTGATCGTTTAGCTTATACAATTTAATTAACAGATATGTCCTTAATTGCGTGACGTTTGAGAATCCATGCTGAAATGCACACATGTATCTGTGTATTTTCAAAGGCCTGCTGTGTTTACCTAGACAGCTGTCACAGCTTATTCATGTTGTTTGCCGTCATTTCTTTCATCCTGTGAGGCACACGCTTTAATTAGCTGAATTAATAGATTGTTAGTGAGAGCGCATGTTCCTCCTAACTAAGACCTACATCTGACTGCAGAGTTTACCATCACCAGTCCAGTTCCTGAGATGAGCTAAGTTCACGGTGTACCCTTGATGGGGTATTGATATTTACACTTACACTTTAGACTTTAAAATAGATTGGCTGAGTAGTCTAAAGGTTCGACATCGGCGTCAGTACACAGGAAAGATCCGAGTTCAGAACCTACGAGAAGCGGTAGTGCCTTTCAAAAAATAGGACAAAATTCACCCGTGGTTTCTTTAAGACTTAAACCTTCCATATGATCTCTTGGGTAGTCAGATTCGATCTTCTATCCCTCTCAGATAACGGCAGTAAATAGGTCTCGTGTGCACATGCGCACGTTAAAGCTTTCTTTGCAGGTAACAATCGAAAAGAATAGGTCTTAAATAGGGACGTTGCCCGAACTAAATTGTCAGTAAAATACCTATCCACCCCGCATTCCCCAGGCCGTACTACGGAGCTCGTGCACGTGGGTCAGGGTTCTCTTCCCTGAATGATCGCGGGCAAAGAAAGAAAACAAGAAAAGAGAAATCTCAAAATGAAAGAGACAGTTTGGAAATTGTGATAGATAGTAATACAGTAATATAATATTCATCCCTCCCTCCTGTACTTACTCACTCACTCACTCACTCACTCACTCACTCACTCCCTCCCTTCCTTCCTGCCTGATTTGCCCTCCTTCCTTCCTACAACCCCCTCCCCTCCCTCCTTTACTTTCTTCATTCCTAATTCCTCAATTTCCCTCCCTCCCTGATTCTTCCCTCTCCCCCCCCATTCTTTCCTTCTTCCATCCCTACCCCTCCTCTTGCCTTCCTCCATCTCTAACAACCGTTTAACAATCAACGGATAAGGTTCACAACCGACGCGACACGTCCATACCAGCTACACCCCCGTTCCGCCAGCTAAAAGAGTTCATCTTGATCGCTCATACAAGTCTATATCGATGTTTTTATATTTATTTTTTCATACAGCTATTTACAAGTTGCTACCCACATTTTGACAATGGTGATAAGTTTACGATTTTTTTCGTGTATTATGTGACGTCAGTAAACATATTTAATATACAGGGAAGACTCAATTTATTTTCCTTGTATTATTTCTTCTTCTATTCCTAAATTATTGTATATTTTAAATTATTTTTTTCTTAATTGTAAATAAATATTTGTATGTGTGTTGTATGTGTGTTCATGCTGAAGGCTTATTGAGCCGGAACGTCGATCTGGTTTGTGTTGTCCACTAGTTACGTGAAGCTTTATCCATACCGTTATTTTTTTTCTATATCTATTTTTTTATTATTTTTTTTCAATATCTATTTTTTAAAATTATTTTTTCTATATCTATTTTTTTATTATTTTTTTTTCAATATCTATTTTTTAAAATTATTTTTTCTATATCTATTTTTAAAATATTTTTTTCAATATCTATTTTTTTAAATTATTGTTTCTATATCTATTTTTATTTTATTTTTTTCAATGTCTATTTTTTAAATTATTTTTTCTATATCTATTTTTTTAAATTATTTTTTTCTATATTTCTATTTTTTTATATTATTTTTTTCTATATCTATTTTTTTTTAATTTCTCCGGACAGGCAATGGATGGGGCAGATATTATTAACACACTTTGTAAGATGGTCAGAATGAAGGACTATGAAAGAAATGAGACTACATCCCTATCTAGACTGTGTGGGGATTTGAGGTAAAGATTGGTACAGAACAATTTTCTGAAGGAATAATATGAACTGTCAATCAACACCCAATGGACATGCTAGTTGCTAAGTGCCTGTGGGAATTTTGAGGAGAAGATCAGAGCACCTATGAACGGGTCTGAAGTGCAGTGCTGATTATCCTACCATAACAAAACAAAACATAAGATAACATAATCACAAGTTTGAACTTGATGACATTAAAAAAAAAAAAAGTAAAGCGCCCCCGTCACGCCAAGTGGCGTCACGCCAGGTGTTAGTGACCATAAATTGGACAGACCTTCGGCACATGATTTTTGGGGTAATGTGGTCGGTATTACGCCCGTGCCACTTTACTTTCCCGGAAAAAAATCCTGTACCATTAAAGACTGGGTGAATCGTAAGCCGTCGGTTGGGATCAAACCCTACCTGTTGTCCTTTGTAGTCCAGTTCCTTAACCACTGAGCTGTCGCGGCTCCCTTCATTAGCTTATTCAAAATGTTACCTATTGAAACCAACAAAATATATAAGGAAATTAAGAGTTAATCCATCTGGTACCCCTTTTTTGTTTCTCTCTATCCCTTCTTCACTCCATTTTTTTTATTTCTCATATTCAACCTTCTTTCTATACTTACATGACCAAATAATGATAATTGCTTCCGTGTAATTTTGGTAACACGCTTTCTTTCATCCTTGGCCACGTTGAGAACATCCTCATTACTCGTTGTAGCCATTAGTGGTGTTCTTAACATGCCTCCCTAACCACGTTTCTGTGATCAACGACTTTCTTGTTTCATGTCCGATCGTTGGAAAGCAATGTGATTATTTCAATGTTTTTTTAGCTAAATGCCTGTATTCTGTTTGTTCAGATTGTTAAGTTGTTCATTCATTCTTTGAATAATAATTGTTTATTCACTTATCCCCTGCATGTTGTTTAGTTCTTATGTAACTCCTTTATTCCTTCGTTGGATTATAAAAGAGAACTGATAAGTTGATAAATCATGAATTGTGTAATTCAAGGTCAGCATTTTGTTATTTTATCGGAGGTGAAATAATAGTTAGACTGAATACTGGAACATCGGCCTATATTCTCCGTTACTATAACACCCCCCCACCCCCCAATTACCTACCCCAGCAGATCCCAGTTATAGGAAAATGCCGTAAAGATAGGTTTTTTAAAAATTCGTTATCTAGAAATTCGTTTATTTTGCTGTTATCTATGACCTCGGTAAAAAAAAAAAAAAAAAGAATGTTTGGTGTCGCGCTCACGACGTTACCTCAACCAATCGCCTACAGCAATTGATCCTGACAATAGAAACGAGAAAAAGAGTTCTTAAATGTTATGTAGAGCCAGTCTTAACATATGGATGTGGATCGTGGACAATAGGACAACAGACAAGAAAATCACTGGAGTCTGTAGAAATATGGTGTTACAGAAGAATGTTGAGAATACCATGGACAGTTAAGATGAGTAATGAACGTTCTGAAAGAGGCGAAAGCAAAAAGAGAGCTAATTTTAAATATTAGGAAGAAACAATCATCATTTTGTGGCCATGTAATGAGAAGTGAACAGCTGGAATATATTGTAACAACTGGGAAAATTGAGGGACGAAGAGATAGTGGGAAGCAAAGAGAAAAGATACCAGACAAGAGAATGGCTTGGCAGAAGGTCAACAACAGAAACGATAAATAACTGTCGAGAGCGAAAGTTGTGGAGAGACATGATCACCTACGCCAGCAGGCCCGGTACTTGATGATGATGATGATGATGAGTTGATCCTGTCTTTGAATTTATGTACATCTGTTCAAAAATAATATGTTTTTTTTATTCTGAGTTCCGTTGATCTCAATTCATTAACACTAAAATAATTGGAGTCAGCAACGATGGTCTAACATCATCAAGCGCTATAAATTTTTAAAGAAATTAGACGATCATCACTTTCGGGAGGACGTGAACTTCTGGTATATGGTGGATAGGCGGCAGGAACCATTGCAGGCTATGCATGAAAAGTGTTTCTTGTCGCAGTTGCCTCATATTCCAAGTCCATGGGAGACTGGTTGATCTCGAGGCAGGACGCCGGCCTCGGGACAGAGAGGTTGTGAGTTCAAATCTCTGCTACACCGGTTGGGATTTTAATTTATGATTTCTCTCTGCGACAACCACCCCTTGTCTCAGCAACGAGGCCCGGGTTGAAACGTCAGTTACTCATCGACGGAAAAAAACATGAGTACCTCCGAAGTCGGAGTTATCTGCCTATGCGGTGAGGGACCCCTGTGCACACGGCTGTCAGGGAAAAATGGATTAGCACGCAATATTCAGTTCCTAGTCTCTAGGGACTTCGTCAGAGTTGAAAGCTGGCGAACGCAACAACAACAACATTCTGTTAATTTAGTTCTGGCAGCAGTGAACTCAACCACATGTTCACAATGAAATGGTAACATTAGCTGGTGGAAGAAAGCGATGTTTTCAAATAAAATTATGAAGAAGGCTATGGCAGCCATTGTTAATCTAAACAGCACTTGGAGATCAACCATGGAGAGAAGGAGTTGCAATTTATGGATGGAACAGCGCTGTTGTTAATATGTGTATGGTTTCTGATGAATAAGAGAAAATGTAACATGAAGACTAATAGAACTGTTTCAGTAGTGTAGTGTTTCAGTGTTTTATTGGTTCAGTGGTTCAGTGTTTTATTGGTTCAGTGTTTTAGTGGTTCAGTGTTTTAGTGGTTCAGTGTTTCAGTAGTTCAGTGTTTTAATGGTTCATTGTTTTAGTGGTTCAGTGTTTTAGTGGTTCAGTGTTTCAGTAGTTCAGTGTTTTAATGGTTCATTGTTTTAGTGGTTCAGTGTTTTAATGGTTCATTGTTTTAGTGGTTCAGTGCTTTAGTGGTTCAGTGTTTTAGTGGTTCAGTGTTTTGTAAACATTTTATTACAACTATGACGTCCCAACTATATCTAAAACACTCTACTATAACTATAATGCTCCATTAGCATCTGACAACACTCTTCAAAACTATAATAAGCAATCAACATTTTTCGGGCACATCATGAGAAGAGGAAAGTTGGAATACTTGGTTACAACTGGTAAAATAAAAGGAAAGAGAGATCGCGGACGACAAAGAGAGAAAATACTGGATAGCTTGGTGTCATGGCATGGAAAACAGTCAACAACAGAACTGATACGATGCACTGTAGATAGAAGATTGTGGAGGGACATGATCACTTATGCCAACCGGTATGGCACATGATGATGATGATTGATATATATATATATATATATATATATATATATATATATATATATATATATAAAGCTATCGCTATAGGTTTCATATATTCAAAATAAAAAGAAAACGTATTTCTTAAATATTGGCAATATTTTTCTGGTATGACTCGAAATTTGAAAATGTGCTGGCCAGTGCTCTATTTGTACACTCCTCCCGTTATTTTTTTTTCTTTACTACATTCTCTAATATATTTCCCCAATAACGTTATTTACGTGTTTGTTTATGACCGCACTATTTACGTTATCTTCCAACGTCGTCTCGACTCTCTTGAATCGAAGTGGTTGCTAAGTGCAAAACCGTAATGATTTGGGAGTTATGGCCCGCTCTGAGCACGTACAAATCAATTACATGTTTTGATGGAAAATCTTCATTACTGGAGCACTGAAGCGTAATAATGGAGCCATAGAAGTTCGGGTTGGGGCATGTGTCTAATGGGTGGGTGGTCTACGTTGAGTCAGAGCTAGAACAAAAATACCGCAGTTTAAAGTGAGGCACTAAAGAGAAGTGGTAGTGTGTTAAGTGAACCTCAAAGCTAATTTCATATGTTTGTAGATGTTACAAAAATAAAGACATCTTGGCATTAAAAGGAGGACTAATATTGGACTAATATTAATTCCCGTGTGTTACCGGGGCCTCATTATGAGTAAAGATTAGTGACACTGTGTCCTTCCAAGCATGTCGTAAGAGGCGACTAAGGAGATTGATCGATGGCTTGACAAGCTGTAATTTGTAAAAAGTATTGTTATGGAAACAGAACCAAAATTTTAAATCAGTGATCTCAGCAATATGTGCCATTTTGGCACGCAAGGTTTCTGTTTTTGAGATTGTGGTTCTGCCCTATGTGCCGTCTTCAGCTCGAAAGGACAATAGATAGAATATTAAGGTAATCTCATATATAGCCTTTTTACGCATTTACAGACGGCTGGGAGCAGATTTGTGTAGATTTTAAAAATAAACGAAGTAAGGAGGAACTTGGGAGTCGTGATGGCTCAGTGGTTAGTGAACTGGACTACAACGGACAAGAGGTAGAGTTCGATCCAACCGAAGGCTTCCAGTTCACCCAGCCTTTAATTAAAAAAAAAAGTAAAGTACCCCCGTCACGCCAAGCGGCGTATAAGGAATATGGTGTTAGTGACCATAATTTTTACAGACCTTCGGCACATGATTTTTGGGGTAATGTGGTCGGTATTACACCCGTGCCGCTTTACTTTCCCAGAAAAAAATCCGGTACCCATTTAAGGCTGGGTGAACCCGGAAGCCGTCGATTGTGATCGAACCCTACCTCTTGTCCTTTGTAGTCCAGTTCACTAACCACTGAGCTATCGCGGATCCCATATTATTTCTAGGATTGGTGCATTACGCTATCCAAATTTCTTGCGTTATTGTATTAACATTTCATTCATTTAATTTTCTTTTACATATTAAGATATGAAAATGTTTTTTCCTGTTGCAGGAAGGGACGACATCCAGACAATATTTTAACATTTATTTCAGTCAGCGTGATGTAAATACTCTGATCTGCACACATTGTGGCGACTGCACTGCATAAGTGGGATTTATTTGTCGGTCCTATAAGACCCTCTTTAGAACCCAGAAATGGTTAATGTGAAGACAGTATTTTTTCCAACACAGAACTGTAGTCTTCAGTCGCTGGACACTGCGGGACTTGCTGAGGAAGGGATCTGATCACATATGGACATTTTCGGAGTGAAATGATGATGACCCGCAAATAACTCAATAACTCAATAACTGAATAGTATTTTTTCAAGAGTTCTTTCTTTCTTTCTTTCATTCTTTCTTTCTTATTTTGTTTCTTTCACCTTTCTTTCTTTCTTACTTCACTTTCTCTTGTACCCGTTCTGGTGTCGAGGGAGATAGTTCTGGTTGTAGCTCCCATTGCTTGCTTCAGTTATTGTCTCTTGATGGAGATGTAAGGTTTCTTAGATGTTGTCTGTCCATTTTACTCTCGGTCTGCCTCGTGCCTTCTCATTTATTCCCTATTAATTAATATATGTTTTGTATGGTAAGGAATCACTTTCTTTCTAGGTGGTCAAACCCGTTTATTTGTTGTTTCTGTATGTAGCGTAGAGTTGTTTCAATGCTTTCTCTTTCCTCTTACAATATTTCTGATTCTGCCTTTTCTGGTCACTCCAAGATCTTTTCTCAGATGTTTAATCTCTTTTGTGAGCTTTCTTTTATGTTTAGTCTAAGTGACCATGTTCGGCATTGATGGCACAATGTGGGAATGAATATAATCTTTACAAAATGTTTCTTCGTGGTAACAGATGGTGCATGATCATAAATTGACTGAAACATAACTATTATCAAAATAAACAACAACAAAAAACATTCTAAAATTCGTATTGTTTTACAAAATTAACAACTTGTAGTAGAATCATATTTCTTATTTTTAAACCCACAAACTCTGTCGAAATTTCATTTCGTTGCTTTAGTCTGTAGACATCTTATCTGTAGCCTACCAACATAATTCAAGCCCTTCAAGCCTACTTATATCTTTTTCGAATTAAAGATTACAAAGGGCCGTAATCACAAGCAATATGAAAGAATATTTGTGATTATTTCCCTTATGGGGTTTACGGAGCCATAGATAGTAATATTGTTCTGATCTATCTATCTATCTATCTATCTATCTATCTATCTATCTATCTATCTATCTATCTATCTATCTATCTATCTATCTATCTATCTATCTATCTATCTATCTATCTATCTATCTATCTATCTATCTATCTATCTATCTATCTATCTATCTATCTATCTATCTATCTATCTATTTATCTATCTATCTGTCTGTCTGTCGGTCTGTCTGTCTGTATGTATGTATGTAAGTATGTCTGTTTGTTCTGTCTGTCTGTCAGTCTGTCTGCATGTATGCCTATTTGTCTGTCTGTTCTGTCGTCTGTCTGTTTATCTATCATATCTGTCTGTATGTATGTGTGTCTAATGTCTTTCCGTCTGCCTACATAAAGTCCGAGTATATGTATGTCTATTTGAAATCAGTCTATGTACTACATATCTGTCTAACGAACATACATCTTTCCTAAATATATTCTCCTATTCCATGATTTTCTATATTACTGAATGTCTGGCTGTTTGTCTGTATACTGTAAGCTCTTCTGTCAGTGTTTATGTCTGTCTTTTCACGCGTCGGTCTATCAATACATTATAGTTCTACTCATTTATTTAACCATCTAATATCATCAGGTTAGTTTTTCCACATTTCATGTCTGTATTTTTTTTTCACTTCATCTCTCGTTTTCTCAATCTCTCTCACGCTTCATATTCTCTCTCTCTCCCTCCCTCTCTCTCTTTCTCTCTCTATTTCTCTCACTTTTTAATTCCTCGCCCTGCCTGTCATTCTTTACATGGTTATGTCATCTGCCTTTCTTCACAGAATAGCACAAGTAATGAACCCTAACTCCCGTAACAAAGATTCATGCCTGCCCAGATTAGTAAATTGTTCATACGTGGTTAGCCTCCCCTGGCTATGGACACACAAATGGCTCAGCAATTTTGTTTATCTTCTAATTTCCTCGTGACCCCTGCATGTGAGCAGAATTTGGAAGCCATGTGCAAGCTGCATAATAACAAAAATGCGGGGATTCGGGTGTGGGGAGGGAGTGATGGGAGGAAGATTTCGTGTGTTTAAAGATATGACAGGAGGGCTGGGAGGGACATTTCGTGTGCTTAAAGATATGACAGGAACGATGGGAGGGACATTGCGTGTGCTCAAAGATAGGGACAGTAGGGATGGAAGGAACATTTCGTGTGCTCAAAGATATGGACAGGAGAGATGGGAGGGACATTTCGTGTGCTCAAAGATATGGACAGGAGAGATGGGAGGGACATTTCGTGTGCTCAAAGATATGGACAGGAGAGATGGGAGGGACATTTCGTGTGCTCAAAGATATGGACAGGAGAGATGGGAGGGACATTTCGTGTGCTCAAAGATATGGACAGGAGAGATGGGAGGGACATTTCGTGTGCTCAAAGATATGGACAGGAGAGATGGGAGGGACATTTCGTGTGCTCAAAGATATGGACAGGAGAGATGGGAGGGACATTTCGTGTGCTCAAAGATATGGACAGGAGAGATGGGAGGGACATTTCATGTGCTCAAAGATATGGAAAGGAGAGATGGGAGGGACATTTCATGTGCTCAAAGATATGGACAGGAGAGATGGGAGGGACATTTCGTGTGCTCAAAGATATGGACAGGAGAGATGGGAGGGACATTTCGTGTGCTCAAAGATATGGACAGGAGAGATGGGAGGGACATTTCATGTGCTCAAAGATATGGACAGAAGAGATGGGAGGGACATTTCATGTGCTCAAAGATATGGACAGGAGAGATGGGAGGGACATTTCATGTGCTTAAAGATATGGACAGGAGGGATGCTGAATTGTGAGACTTTTTTTTTCTTTTGTTTCACTATAATTGTTTGATTTCTTTGACAATTATCTCTCTCTCTCTCTCTCTCTCTCTCACACACACACACACACACACAATCTTTCTCTCTCTCTCTTTCTTTCTCAGACACACTTACTTAAACTCGTACACTCACTCGCATAAACTCTCGCTTATTCTCGACTTTCACTGTCCTTTCTACTCTACATTAATCTTTTTAAGCATTCGTTGTCTATGTACGTGTATATGTGTCCATGTTTTCGTCAGTCTATAGACTATACATCCATTAGTAAATCGGATTGTCCATTTCTCGTGTAGGAAAAGGAAGGAAAGGATTATATATATATATATATATATATATATATATATATATATATATATATATATATATATATATAGGCCTATATATATATATATATATATATATATATATATTTTTTTTTAAGTACCCCCGTCACGCCAAGTGGCGTTTAGGGAAATATGGTGTTAGTGACCCTATATTTTACAGACCTTCAGCACATGATTTTTGGGGTAATGTGGTCAGTATTACGCCCGTGCTGCTTTACTTTCCCAGAAAAAAAATCCGGTACCCATTTAAGGCTGGGTAAACCCGGAAGCCATCGGTTGGGATCGAACCCTACCCCTTGTCCGTGGTAGTCCAGTTCACTAACCACTGAGCTATCGCGGCTCCCATATATATATATTGTTGGCAAGGATCGGCGAACCATAAAAAACATGTACTGGCAACAAACAGCAGACATACGAAATAGCAACCAAACAGGAAAATTTCAATATATAAAACAAGGAGTCGGACAGGCTGTGTTCTGTCGCCGGATTTGTTTTCACTTTACAGCGAACATATTATGAGAGCAATAATAGACAAAAAAGGAATTGAAGTCAACGGTCACAACATAAATAATTTGCGATTTGCGGATGACACAGTCTTAATAGCAGAGACAGAGAATGAACTACAAGAAATGATAGACATAATAGTAGAAGAAAACAATAAGAAAGGTCTCAGTCTGAATAGTAAGAAACCAGAAGTAACGGTTATATCGAAGAAACAATCACCACCATCATGCAGCATACAAATAAACGAGACAAATCTGAAACAAGTGCAACGTTTCAAATACTTGGGCACAATAATAACATTAGATGGGAGATGCAGCACATAAATAAAAAGCAGAATAGCTCAGGCCAAAATAGCATTTCAGAAAATGAAAAATATCTTATGCAACAAATCTGTGTCGATAGAAGTGAGAAAGAGAGTTCATCGGTGCTATATAGAACCAATTATGACCTATGGAAGCGAAACATGGGCAGTAGAAAAACATATGAAAAGACGATTAGAGGCCACAGAGATGGGATTTCACAGAAGAATGTTGAAAGTTCCCTGGACAGCTAAAACGACCAATGAGGAATTTCTGAAAGAGGCGAACACAAAAATGGAGCTTTTAAAATACACCAGAAAGATTAATATAACAATCAACATTTTTCGGGCACATCATGAGAAGAGGAAAGTTGAAATATTTGGTTACAACTGGCAAAATAAAAGGAAAGAGATATCGCGGACGACAAAGAGAGGAAATACTGGATAGTTTGTTGTCATGGCATGGAAAACAGTCAACAACAGAACTGATTCGATGCAATGTGGATAGAAAATTGTGGAAGGACATAATCGCCTACGCCAACTGACATGGCACATGATGATGATTATATATATATATATATATATATATATATATATATATATGTATATATTTATATTTATATATAAATCTTATTATAAAATCTCTACAGCCATCCCTTGCATATGTATATTCATGTTATTGTATTTCTTTCATTCCTACTCTCACCTCTTATTACTCGCAGACTGTCTCATCATCTCCAGATCACAGTCTTTCTCTCACACTGTCCTCCTCTCTCACTTTCTCCCATTATCTTTTTCTCCTTCTTCTTCTTCTTTCCTTCCTCATTTGCCTTTCATCGTCGAGGGGGGATATAATTTGCGGTCTTTTGCTCTTCTGTTCGCCTCTGCTGCTGTTATGTTTCCTAGTGCTTCTAATATTCCATCAACCCATTATTTTCGTGGTCGGTCCTTGAATCTGGTGTTCCCGCAACGTTTAATGAGGGCTGTTGTGTTGTGTTTTGATCACTCTGCCTTGTCATGTGACCAAACCATTTTATCTGTTCTTTCTATATCTATATTCTATGGCAAGGACATGGGTTTATTACTAGGGAACCATAGGAGGAAGAGGTATGTATTACAGCACTCAGAAAAAAATGACAAATAAACAACAACATAAATTCTCAGTTCTTCATTTCTGATCTTGTCTCTCATACTGTTTCCTATCATTCGTCTGACACACTTCATCTCAGTAGAGATCCTCCCATTGTAAATAGTTTGTGTTACATACTCTTCTTCTGCTTCTGTCTTTAACGTTCTTTATATCTCTCATTCACCTCTTTCTTTTTTCCTTCTTTTTTTTTGTCTTAATTCTGTCTGTCTGTCTCTCTCTCTCTCTTACCTCACGTTCTCCATTCTCTCCCTTTCTCTTTTCTCGTACCCTATCCCCTTACACCGTTTTTCTGTCTTCTCTCGTTCGTAGGCTGTCTCTTTACTCAACCACCCTCTATCTTCTTTCACTTTATTTTCTCCACTCTCTCCATCCTCATCGTTTGTTTTTCTTATTTTCTCTTTCTCCTCATTTTCTCCCTCTACCGGAAGCCTGTGTCGTTGCTAATGTATTTCTTACTGGTTAGAATGTTTCAAACTCGACACTCAGATGTTGTGATTTTCTTTTAAGGACAGGCAAGGCTTCGTTGATCACCTTGTATCTGAAAATTTGTACCATAGATTTTTCTGAAAATATATAAGCGGCCTGGCGTAATTCCGACGTAACTCATAAATATGGACTTGGTCATTTAACAATATGAACACTAACATATTTCCGGTCAAGGCGTGAGGAGATATTTACTTTCATTATTTCTCTTTCCCTGTGTTCAATCTCCTTTCTCTATCTCCTTTCTCTATCTCTTTTCTCTTTGTTACCTCTCATTCTCCTCTATATGACTTTCCTCAGTCTCCTCCCTGTGTCACCATTTTCGTTTTTATGATTTGCCACCCCCCCCAACCCCCTTTCTCTCTTTGTTTATTTTCACTCTCTCTTCGTACCTTTCTCTTTCCTCTCTCCGTTTCACGTCTCTCTCTCTTTCCACTTCCGCAGCTATTTCTTCCGTTTCTACTTTCTATCATTCTTTCTCGGCCCGCATTTCTCTTTTTCTCTGAAACCTTCTCTAATCCCTCTCACTCATTTTATCTTCCCTGTATATTCGTTCTCACTATCTCCTCTCTCTCTCTCTCTTTCTGCCTGCTGTATCTCTATCACTGTTTTCACCCTCCTCTTTGGATTTTCCCCCTCCGCCCTCTCTTTTACTTCCTTCTGCCCGCTTCTCCTCTCTCCTATCCTTTCATTTTTTCAATCTGCACGCACTAGCTACACACACACATTGTACTCGCTGTGTTTAGTTTGCTTGTGAGTTGTAATCAAGAAATCAATAGAGGTTGGGGTAACTTGATTTAGCTGTGCTCACACGACATCAGCCTCACCGGTGAGTGAGTATGTCCTCTAGTGAGGGAGTACAGCGTTCATGGGGTGTTTGAAAATTATGAGCAGCAGTGGGTCCATGAAATTACCAGATCTTTAGTTTGTTCTACGAACCTAATCAAAGTTACACAGTGGTAGTTAATATGCAGTGGAGCGAGAGTCAACAACAGCAGGCATCAGCTCCCTCGTCGAAATTGAACAACTCGCAGTAGAACAGAGAATATGTGGCGAGTTACACTGTGGGTTCTGTGCAAGGCCTAATGCTTGATAACAAATATCACAGGACACAGAATCTATAGAATTGATGTTCCATACATGACGTCTTCGGCTCCAAAAAGAATATAGACAGACAGACATATATTTAGACAGACAGACAAATATTTAGACAGACAGACAGATATTTAGACAGACAGTCAGATATTTAGACAGACAGACAGACAGATATTTAGACAGACAGACAGATATTTAGACATATAGACAGATATGTGTGGGTGTGTTGTTGGAGGAATGGATATGATAGGATCGGATTGGATTGGACTGGACTGAACTGAACGGAACTGTATTAGATTAGATTAGATTAGATTAGATTAGATTAGATTAGATTAGATTAGATTAGATTAGATTAGATTAGATTAGATTAGATTAGATTAGATTAGATTAGATTAGATTAGATTAGATTAGATTAGATTAGATTAGATTAGATTAGATTCGATCAGATCAGATCAGATCAGATCAGATCAGATCAGATCAGATCAGATCAGATCAGATCAGATCAGATCAGATCAGATCAGATCAGATCAGATCAGATCAGATCAGATCAGATCAGATCAGATCAGATCAGATCAGATCAGATCAGATCAGATCAGATCAGATCAGATCAGATCAGATCAGATCAGATCAGATCAGATCAGATCAGATCAGATCAGATCAGATCAGATCAGATCAGATCAGATCAGATCAGACCAGACCAGACCAGACCAGACCAGACCAGACCAGACCAGACCAGACCAGACCAGACCAGACCAGACCAGACCAGACCAGACCAGACCAGACCAGACCAGACCAGACCAGACCAGACCAGACCAGACCAGACCAGACCAGACCAGACCAGACCAGACCAGACCAGACCAGACCAGACCAGACCAGACCAGACCAGACCAGACCAGACCAGATTAGATTAGATTAGATTAGATTAGATTAGATTAGATTAGATCAGATCAGATCAGATCAGATCAGATCAGATCAGATCAGATCAGATCAGATTAGATTAGATTAGATTAGACTAGACTAGACTAGATTAGACTAGATTAGATTAGATTAGATTAGATTAGATTAGATCTATTCGTCCAAGCATTTGTCCGTCTATTAATCTAACTGCCCATAGCCCATCCTCTTGACAGTCCTTTTATTTAGTTCATCTCTCAGTCTCTCAAGCAATTCTCCATCTGTCAGTTTCTCAAGCAAGTCTCCATCTGTCAGTCTCTCAAGCAAGTCTCCATCTGTCAGTCTCTCAAGCAATACTCAATCTGTCAGTCTCTCAAGCAAATTCTAAATCTGTCAGTCTCTCAAGCAATTCTCCATCTGTCAGTCTCTGAAGCAATTCTCCATCTGTCAGTCTCTCAAGCAAGTCTCCATCTGTCAGTCTCTCAAGCAATTCTCAATCTGTCAGTCTCTCAAGCAATTCTCCATCTGTCAGTCTCTCAAGCAATTCTCCATCTGTCAGTCTCTCAAGCAAGTCTCCATCTGTCAGTCTCTCAAGCAATACTCAATCTGTCAGTCTCTCAAGCAAATTCTCAATCTGTCAGTCTCTCAAGCAATTCTCCATCTGTCAGTCTCTCAAGCAATACTCAATCTGTCAGTCTCTCAAGCAATACTCAATCTGTCAGTCTCTCAAGCAAATTCTCAATCTGTCAGTCTCTCAAGCAAATCTCCATCTGTCAGTCTCTCAAGCAATTCTCAGTCTGTCAGTCTCTCAAGCAATTCTCAATCTGTCAGTCTCTCAAGCAATTCTCAATCTGTCAGTCTCTCAAGCAATACTCAATCTGTCAGTCTCTCAAGCAATTCTCAATCTGTCAGTCTCTCAAGCAATACTCAATCTGTCAGTCTCTCAAGCAATTCTCAGTCTGTCAGTCTCTCAAGCATTTCTCCATCTGTCAGTCTCTCAAGCAATTCTCCATCTGTCAGTCTCTCAAGCAATTCTCCATCTGTCAGTCTATCAAGCAATTCTCTATCTGTCAGTCTATCAAGCAATTCTCCATCTGTCAGTCTATCAACGAAGTCTCCATCTGTCAGTCTCTCAAGCAATTCTCCATCTGTCAGTCTCTCAAGCAATTCTCCATCTGTCAGTCTATCAACAAAGTCTCCATCTGTCAGTCTCTCAAGCAATTCTCCATCTGTCAGTCTCTCAAGCAATTCTCCATCTGTCAGTCTCTCAAGCAATTCTCCATCTGTCAGTCTCTCAAGCAATTCTCTATCTGTCAGTCTATCAACCAAGTCTCCATCTGTCAGTCTCTCAAGCAATTCTCAATCTGTCAGTCTCTCAAGCAATACTCAATCTGTCAGTCTCTCAAGCAATTCTCAATCTGTCAGTCTTTCAAGCAATTCTCAATCTGTCAGTCTCTCAAGCAATTCTCAATCTGTCAGTCTCTCAAGCAATTCTCCATCTATCAGTCTCTCAAGCAATTCTCCTATCTGTCAGTCTCTCAAGCAATTCTCAATCTGTCAGTCTCTCAAGCAATTCTCCATATATCAGACTATCAAGCAATTCTCCATCTCTCAGTCTCAAGCAATTCTCCATTTGTCAGTTTCTCAAGCAATTCTCCGTCTCTCAAGCAATTCTCAATCTGTCAGTCTCTCAAGCATTTCTCTATCTGTCAGTCTCTCAAGCAAGTCTCCATCCCTCAGTCTCTCAAGCGATTCTCAATCTTTCAGTCTCTCAAGCAATTCTCCATCTGTCAGACTATCAAGCAATTCTCCATCTCTCAGTCTCTCAAGCAATTCTCAATCTGTCAGTCTCTCAAGCAATTCTCAATCTGTCAGTCTCTCAAGCAATTCTCCATCTGTCAGTTTCTCAAGCAATTCTCCCAGTCTCTCAAACAATTCTCAATCTGTCAGTCTCTCAAGCAATTCTCAATCTTTCAGTCCCTCAAGCAATTCTCCATCTGTCAGTCTCTCAAGCAAGTCTCCATCTGTCAGTCTCTCAAGCAATTCTCAATCTGTCAGTCTCTCAAGCAATTCTCCATCTGTCAGTCTCTCAAGCAATTCTCCATCTGTCAGTCTCTCAAGCAAGTCTCCATCTGTCAGTCTCTCAAGCAATACTCAATCTGTCAGTCTCTCAAGCAAATTCTCAATCTGTCAGTCTCTCAAGCAATTCTCCATCTGTCAGTCTCTCAAGCAATACTCAATCTGTCAGTCTCTCAAGCAATACTCAATATGTCAGTCTCTCAAGCAAATTCTCAATCTGTCAGTCTCTCAAGCAAATCTCCATCTGTCAGTCTCTCGAGCAATTCTCAGTCTGTCAGTCTCTCAAGCAATTCTCAATCTGTCAGTCTCTCAAGCAATTCTCAATCTGTCAGTCTCTCAAGCAATACTCAATCTGTCAGTCTCTCAAGCAATTCTCAATCTGTCAGTCTCTCAAGCAATACTCAATCTGTCAGTCTCTCAAGCAATTCTCAGTCTGTCAGTCTCTCAAGCAATTCTCCATCTGTCAGTCTATCAAGCAATTCTCTATCTGTCAGTCTCTCAAGCAATTCTCCATCTGTCAGTCTATCAACCAAGTCTCCATCTGTCAGTCTCTCCAGCAATTCTCCATCTGTCAGTCTCTCAAGCAATTCTCCATCTGTCAGTCTATCAACCAAGTCTCCATCTGTCAGTCTCTCAAGCAATTCTCCATCTGTCAGTCTCTCAAGCAATTCTCCATCTGTCAGTCTCTCAAGCAATTCTCCATCTGTCAGTCTCTCAAGCAATTCTCTATCTGTCAGTCTATCAACCAAGTCTCCATCTGTCAGTCTCTCAAGCAATTCTCAATCTGTCAGTCTCTCAAGCAATACTCAATCTGTCAGTCTCTCAAGCAATTCTCAATCTGTCAGTCTTTCAAGCAATTCTCAATCTGTCAGTCTCTCAAGCAATTCTCAATCTGTCAGTCTCTCAAGCAATTCTCCATCTATCAGTCTCTCAAGCAATTCTCCTATCTGTCAGTCTCTCAAGCAATTCTCAATCTGTCAGTCTCTCAAGCAATTCTCCATCTGTCAGACTATCAAGCAATTCTCCATCTCTCAGTCTCAAGCAATTCTCCATTTGTCAGTTTCTCAAGCAATTCTCCGTCTCTCAAGCAATTCTCAATCTGTCAGTCTCTCAAGCATTTCTCTATCTGTCAGTCTCTCAAGCAAGTCTCCATCCCTCAGTCTCTCAAGCGATTCTCAATCTTTCAGTCTCTCAAGCAATTCTCCATCTGTCAGACTATCAAGCAATTCTCCATCTCTCAGTCTCTCAAGCAATTCTCAATCTGTCAGTCTCTCAAGCAATTCTCAATCTGTCAGTCTCTCAAGCAATTCTCCATCTGTCAGTTTCTCAAGCAATTCTCCCAGTCTCTCAAACAATTCTCAATCTTTCAGTCTCTCAAGCAATTCTCAATCTGTCAGTCTCTCAAGCAAGTCTCCATCTCTCAGTCTCTCAAGCAATTCTCAATCTGTCAGTCTCTCAAGCAAGTCTCCATCTCCCAGTCTCTCAAGCAATTCTCAATCTTTCAGTCCCTCAAGCAATTCTCCATCTGTCAGTCTCTCAAGCAATTCTCAATCTCTCAGTCTCTCAAGCAATTCTCCATATGTCAGTTTCTCAAGCAATTCTCCCAGTCTCTCAAGCAATTCTCAATCTGTCAGTCTCTCAAGCAATTATCAATCACTCTGTCTGTCAAGCAAATCTCCATCTCTCTGTCTGTCAGACATTTCTCCATCTTTCTTTCTGTCAAGCAATTCTCCATCTCTCTGTCCATTCATTCACCTGGGTCAATTTTCTGTCCGTCCATTCATTCGTCTGCCCAACTATCAGTTTTTCCATACAGTTATCCGTCTGTCTATCAATCAGCCATTTCATCCGGGCATCAATCAGCTGCTTCATCTGTCCATTCCATCAATCTATCAGTTCAACTATGTGTCCAACCATTAATCTATCGGCTCATACATTTGGTGACCCAAACAAACATATATCCATTTATTCAATTATCAGTCCTTCTATCCATTCGTCCATCCATACATCTATATATATTTTCACACACATTCATGTCGGCCTTCAGTCCGTCTCTCTCTCTCTCTCTCTCTCTCTCTCTCTCTCTCTCTCTCTCAATCACGCACTTCCAAACACTCTTTTATCATTTTACAAACTGACACTAAATCTCAACGTACTTTTTTCTTTAAAATCTTCCTCTCTCGGATGAGCAAAAAATGTTGCCCTCTTCATTTCCTCGACCAACAGAGCATGTAATTACTACCTCCACAGTCTTTCTATAACTATAATCACGTGACCTATTTAGAGCAAAACACTTTAATCTTGAGTCGAACATTGCCATGGACAAAATGAAAGAAATTAGTTGTCTGGGTTACTAGACAAGGTCATTTATGAAGTCCTTACTCAGTTTGATATTTTTATCATTTAAAATTATTGAGCTTCTTATAGTACAAGTAGAATTAATCTGTGAAAAGGGATAAGGATAAGAATATGTTTTTAACATTTCTAGTTGAAGCTCTTAATTTTCAAAATGTTCAAAGAAAAATGAATTACTTTCTTTTCCAAGAATGCTATGGATGGTAACAAATTCTGAAAATAAACAATTCTCATTCCCGTGGTCATCCGATGGCAACTAAAGGAATGATTAGTCATCTTAGTCATCTTTAATTAATAGGACGCTAATAGGACGTCGGGAGCTGCGATAGCTCAGTGGTTAGTGAACTGGACTACAAAGGACAATAGGTAGGGTTCTAGCCCAACCGACGTCTTCCGGGTTCACCCAGCCTTTAATGTGTACCGGATTTTTTTCTGCGAAAGTAAAGCGGCACGGGCGTAATACCGATCATGTTACCCCAAAAATCACGTGCCGAAGGTTTGTAAAATGTATGGTCACTAACACCATATTTCCTATACGCCACTTGGGCGTGACGGGGGCAATTTACATTTGTTATTTTAATAGGACGTTAATAAGACGTTAATTGGTTGGTTGGTTGCGTTCGCCCGATGACTAAAGTATTCTAGAGTATCGTGGTAGAATAGAATATTCCTCTTCATCATCTGCCCTTACAAGGACGTAGTGGACGTGTCTGCGCTGTGTTGTGGTTTACAGTATAACTGTTATATTTCCGCCTTTCGGCCCAACACATCCGACTTCAGCAAGACATTTCTGAGTACCGGGTTGTCTTCCCTCTTCGATCTTCTGCACGCTTGACCAGACTAGACAGGTTAGTCTGTTACTGGAGGCACCGCGGAGAGATGGAGCAGGGTCTGGATGGTTTTGGTTTCCCGATCCTGGCGCAAGCCATCAGTTGTGGGTCGCTGACGACTTCCAGCTCTGATACTGGGAGGCACGTCTTCGCCTCCAGACGTTTATTAAGCGTACATGTGTTGTGGGGCTTGGTATTTTTTCAATCCAACATATCCGACTTCAGCATGACATTTTTTAGTTCAAATTTGCCTTCCCTCTTCGATCTCTGCTCTTTTTATCAGACTAGATTGTCTAATTTCAGGAGAACCGCTGGGAGGTGGAGAAAGGTCTTCATCAACACTTTTGTTCTCGGATCCTGACGCACGTAGTCAACTGTGGGTCCCTGACCGCACTCAGTTGTTGCACTGGTGTCTTGTCCCCCAAATAAATAATGTTCTGTTCTGTTTATAGAATCAATTTCACTCATCATCATCATTGAGTGCCCACTTCGCATCGAAGGTTGGCTACCATGGAGCGCCATTCCACTCTGTCTCTTACTTTGATGGTGCAGATTGCCATAGGATGACTTGTCCATCTTTTGATGTTACTCGTCCATGTTAGTCTTGGTCTGCTTCTGCCTCTTTTACCTTGTATTTTCCCTTCCAATATTATTTTTTATTAGGCTGTTGTGTCTTTTAACATGCCCTAAAAATCTCATTTGTTTTGTTTGAATCAATTTAACTGCAGTCGACAATTTCCCATATCTACTCCAATCATGTCACAACACGCCACGTAGCGCGTTGGCAAACTTTGTACACAGGGCCGACTACCGTGTAGACCTAATCGGCGCAGAAGCGACGAATCCAAATAATTTCCATCGAATAGAGAGTGCACAGTCATTTCCTCACTCCAGGTTCCTCGAAAACACAGATTTAAAGCAAAGTAATCGATGAAGTTTCAGAGTCTACGCTAGTCTCTGTAAAAGCAGGGCGACATGCAGCCATTTTGATTTTGGATTGTCGTTTGGTGTTAGCAAGGTTGGACTCCATGCGGAAGCCAAGTCGGCTGCGTGGGCTTCAATTTAAACGATATCACCAAAAGAAGAGTTCCCACAGTCGCTTTTAACTCCAATTCATCCCAATAAATCGAAAAAAAAAACACATATAAAACCTGTCTTAACCACCAAAATATTGTTTTAGTTTTGGTACTCTCTAAAGAGGCATGAATCAATGGCCGCCATATATCCCGAAAGTGCTTCAAATAAATAATTTTGATTGTATTTTCTTGATAATTATATCCAACTGAATGACGATAATGAGATACTCTTCTGATTTCTAAACGATCTTCACGTATTAATTCTATAGCTCAGTGGTTAGTGAACTGGACTACAAAGGACAAGAGGTTAGGTTCGATCCCAACCGACGGCTTCCGGGTTCACCCAGCCTTTAATGGGTGTCGGATTTTTTTCTGGCAAAGTAAGTCTGTTAAATTGATGGTCACTAACACCATATTTCCTATACGTCACTGGTGTGACTGGAGTACTTTACTTTACTACCAACCCATGTATAATGTACGTCATTTAAAGCTTATTACTAACATTAAGTTTATATTGTAATCTTATTTTGATTATATAATGTCAAGGAATATAGAAGAACATAACGTGACAACAGAATTCAGAAATATGAGATAGCGAGACAAGGAACAAACAAAGATTAAACTCTACAACGTCGGAATTAATTAAATTTTCCCACTCTGTATTTTCGTAAATTATCAAAACAAACTAGAGCAGTGCATTTGAAAGTAAACTATATATGGGTGTGATAGGAATAAATGAGTCACCTGAGACAGGCAGAAAGTAACATTATTATTATATGGCTTACATTCCATCTGTGAACTATATCGTGCAATTATGTTCAGACTTTTGTTAACATTTTGTTCCTAGTTAAAAGCTGCCAATATAAACCGAACTAGATAGAGTCTTTTTGTCTCAGGTTTGAAATGACGTGCCCAGGTTACGTCACCTGTAAGAACCAAGAATTTCTCTCCAACAACATTGAAAATATCCAGAAGAAATTGCCTTTGTTTGTATCGGTGCTCATTTGTGAGATTTCGTGGAACCCATTTTGCACAAACCTTAGAGAATCCGAGAGTTTCTATAACTGCATGTGCACTACCAGAGCTGACTGACAACTTTAAGGCCAATTGTTGAGTAGTGATGCGCCCTATCAGCAATAATAATGCCCTCATCACATTTCAACATCTCTGCAATGGTGGCTGTGGCAGGTCGTCATCGGGAGCGGCCGATCATGAAGCCCCGTATCTCCACTTTCCGGTTCTTTTATTCTCTGAACCCAGCGACTTACTGTGTTCCTGTCGACTGAAAACTTCCATAATATTGCTTACAACGTAAGCTGCTAACATGCTCCATTTCAACGGTTTAATGTAGTCGTATTATTTGTGCCGATTGCAGTGCAACTTGGTGCACACAATCGACACATACCATGTTTAAAGTGCGCACAATTGCTAGCTTCTATCTGTATTATTAGTTGAGAAAACCGATGTGGTGCTTTACCGTTTGATGAAATGTGTCAACCTGCTAAGGAAAACAACACAATAGCTTGTAGAGTAGTCATTATATTATTTGATAAACCTATGTTAAGGACCGGTTCTGAATTGTGATTTTATATTTGTCTTGCAGCTTCTTGTCTGATTTTAGTAAATCTAAATTTAACTTGATGTTAACTGAGGCTCGTTTTGTTCTTTTTAATTTTACTCTAAGCTTTCCCACAACTGGTACATGATCACTATTGCAATCTGCCCCTGGTCTAGTTTTCACACACACACCAGACTGTTTCTAAATCTATTGCTTATCATTATATAATAAATTTGATTACGTGCGTTGTCCCCTGGGCTTTTCCATGTCCACAGACGTCTTGGATGTTGCTTAAACCAGGTGTTTCCTATCATCATGTTGTGTGTTCTTGCCCATTCAATAAGTTTCTCACCTCTTTCATTCCTCTTGCCTAAGCCATAATGACCAACTACTTCCTCAACTCTTTCCTTTCCTACTTTTGCGTTATAATCCCCTAGAACTATGGTGTTTTCATGTGGTTCGCATTCAAGAAGTGCCTCCTTTAACTCGTAAAATGTATCAATTGTTTCCTCTAGACTGTGTGGCGATTCATGATTATACAAAGAAATTACGACGGTGGTTTGTTTTCTGTTGCCTTCCGTCGGTTTGTTTACGGTTGGCTCCGCTAGCCTTTGACTAAAAAGTCTCACCCACAAGGCAGTGGGATTGTTTTACTTCGGGATACCCTCCTTTAGCCTTTTACTCTCCCGAGCTTACCTGCAAGGCAGCAGGGCAGCCACAGGTTGTACTGTTTACTGCATACAGTAGCAGGTAAAATTACCCAACCTGACAGGGACAGCTTTCCAAAAAATGAGGAAAATACTATGCAATCCATTTTTGACAAGATAAAGAGTTCTTAAATGTTACGTAGAGCCAGTCTTACCATATGGATGCGAGTCATTGACAATAGGACAACAGATAAGAAAGTCACTGGAGTCTGTAGAAATGTGGTTTTACAGAAGAATGTTGAGAATACCATGGACAGCTAAGAAGAGTAATGAAGAGGTTCTGAGAGAGTTCAAAGCAAAAAGAGAGCTAATCCCAAATGTTAGGAAGAGACAATCATTATTTTTTGGCCATGTAATGAGAAGAGAACAACTGGAATATATTGTAACAACTGGAAAAATTGAGGGACGAAGAGATAGAGGGAAGCAAAGAGAAAAAATAACAGACAGCTTAAGAGAATGGCTTGGCAGAAGGTCAACAACAGAAATGATAAATAGCTGCTGTGATCGAAAGTTGTGGAGAGACATGATCACCTACGCCACCAGGCCGGTACTTGATGATGATGATGTCAAGGACATAAAGTTGTGAAGATACATGATCACCTACGGCAGCATACACGCCACTTATGATGATCATTCCTGTAAAGCAACTTCTCTATTGGAAAGCGCAATGTGAAACGTATTTGTTACTGACTTAAGTATATCTAGGGCCAATAACAGCACACTGAGGAGGAAAAAAAGGTACTGTATAAACTTCATGTTCGACTATTCGCTGCTATTGTCCTTCCAAGTGTAGTCAGATTTTGCAGAGGTCTCGCAGTCTTTCTTTCTGAATGATGAATACTAAAGGAATTGATGTCCTCTTCGTCATCCGTCCTTAAAAAGACGTTAAGTGGGCGTTAATGCGTTGTTTTGAGGTTTAAAACCATATAAGATATTAGCAAATATCAGCAGGGCTGAAACTAAGAATGGCAAAATGTTACGTATTCTCAATATTCCTGTATGGTGCAGAAACATGGACATTAGACAAGAAAACAGAACAGAAAATTGAAGTCTTTGAAATGTGGATTTATAGAAGAATAGGTAGAATTGGATGGAAACAAAAGATAACAAACGATGAAGTTTTAAAACAACTGAAAATAAAAAGAGAACTACTAAATACAATTAAGACAAGACAAATGACATTTTTGGGGCATGTTAAAAGACACAACGGCCTACTAAAATTAATATTGGAAGGAAAAATACAAGGTAAAAGAGTCAGAGGCAGACCAAGACTAACATGGACGAGTAACATCAAAAGATGGACAAGTCAATCTATGTCAGCCTGCACCATCAAAGCAAGAAACAGAGTAGAATGGCGATCCATGGTAGAGAAACCTTCGTTGCGGAGAAGGCACACGATGATGATGATGATTTGATGTTTGCCGTCGAACTGTGATATTTGCGTCTTTCGGGTCAAAACATTCGACTTTACCACGGCGAGTTTGAGTAGCGGGTTACGTTCCCAGTTCGATCCCTACTCACATGGTCAGACTAGACTGGTTAGTCTGTTTCTAGAGGCACTGTAAATAGGCGGAGTGGTGTCTGGATGGTTCTCGTTCACCGATTCTTGCGCAAACAATCAACTATGAGCCGCTTCCAGCGCTGTTGCTGTCACACACGCCTTACATCCAGTCTCGCAGTGTAGCCTCGTTTCGCGTCCTATCCGAGTCTCTCAATCTGATGAGTTGATGCCGCTGTTGCTGTCTCTCTTATAAAATTTCGTCTTAGCATTTATCGTAGTTTTCCCGTTTTTTGTTTTCCAGTTTACCTGCTTTTTCTTATTTGAGAGTCTGATTTGTGCTTCTCTTGTTATTCTTTCTCACAGAGCCGACATATTTCACACCCTCTTTCCGTGGTTGTAGCAGATCTTAAATTATCTTATTGAACACAGTTTATTGTCAAACAAAAACATATTTTTATGGGGCAGCTAAACTAGTGAAGAGAAGAGACACGCTTCGACGTTTCGGCAAAAGCCTTCAATGGGTACAACACAAAAATTCTAAAGCAACAAATGTTAAGGGTAGAACAGGGATTTTAAAATTGTTGGGTTAGAATAGTTATTTTGTATCTCATAACCGTTCATATTTGTTGTTTTAGAATAGTTATTTTGTACCTCATAACCGTTCATATTTGTTGTTTTAGAATAGTTATTTTGTACCTCATAACCGTTCATATTTGTTGTTTTAGAATAGTTATTTTGTACCTCATAACCGTTCATATTTGTTGTTTTAGAATAGTTATTTTGTACCTGATAACTGTTCATATTTGCTGTTTTATAATAGTTATTTTGTACCTGATAACCGTTCACATTAGTTAGGTTAGAATAGTCATTTTGTACCTGATAACGGTTCACATTAGTTAGGTTAAAATAGTCATTTTGTACCTGATAACCGTTCACATTAGTTGGGTTAGAATTGTTATTTTGTACCTGATAACCGTTCACATTAGTTGGGTTAGAATTGTTATTTTGTACCTGATAACCGTTCACTATAGTTGGGTTAAAATAGTCATTTTGTACCTGATAACCGTTCACATTAGTTGGGTTAGAATAGTCATTTTGTACCTGATAACCGTTCACATTAGTTGGGTTAGAATTGTTATTTTGTACCTGATAACCGTTCACAATAGTTGGGTTAGAATTGTTATTTTGTACCTGATAACCGTTCACAATAGTTGGGTTAGAATTGTTATTTTGTACCTGATAACCGTTCACAATAGTTGGGTTAGAATTGTTATTTTGAACCTGATAACCGTTCACAATATTTGGGTTAGAATAGTCATTTTGTACCTGATAACCGTTCACATTAGTTGGGTTAGAATTGTTATTTTGTACCTGATAACCGTTCACATTAGTTGGGTTAGAATAGTTATTTTGTACCTGATAACCGTTCACAATAGTTGGGTTAGAATTGTTATTTTGTACCTGATAACCGTTCACAATAGTTGGGTTAGAATTGTTATTTTGTACCTGATAACAGTTCACAATATTTGGGTTAGAATAGTTATTTTGTACCTGATAACCGTTCACAATAGTTGGGTTAGAATAGTTATTTTGTACCTGATAACCGTTCACAATAGTTGGGTTATAATGGTCATTTTGTACCTTATAACCGTTCACATTAGTTGGGTTAGAATAGTTATTTTGTACCTATTAAAAGCCATAGGCGAAACCTGGTAGTCTGTCTATATGTCTACTAGATTACCTGCTCGGTATAATTTTATGTTTATTTTACATGTTCTCTGCAGCTCTACACGGGGCCCTACATAGAATTTAATGTTTTATACATTTGATACTTATGCTTGTCTGCTCAGTTTATTGCAACCTCTACGCGTCCAGATCTCGTTCGTTTCCAAAGTGCACACTTAATTGTTCAAGACTGGATAATCATTAAACATTACAACGTTTCTGCAATTCCTCAGGGAAATGGAAACCGTTTTTCGACTTTGAAACTGGTAAAGTTTACTGAATTATAAAAGTTCACTTGAGCACAATAATAACATCAGATGGAAGATGCACCACAGAAATAAAAAAGCAGAATAGCTCAGGTCATAATAGTACTTCAGAAAATGAAAAACGTTTATGCAACAAATCTATGTCAATAGAAGTGAGAAAGAGAGTTCATCGGTGCTATATGGAGGCAATTCTGACATATGGAACCGAATCAATAACAGTATACAAACAAATGAAAATACGATTAAAGGCGACAGAGATGAGATTTCTCAGAAGAATGTTGAAAGTTCACTGGACAGCTGAAAAAACCAACCAGGAAATTATCAAAGAGGCCAACACAAAGAGAGAGCTCCTAAGAAATATCAGAAAGAATCAGTCAACATTTTTCGGGCACATCATGAGAAGATGAAAGTTGGAATACTTGGTTACAACTGGCAAAATTCAGGGAAAGAGTTATCGCGGACGGCAGAGAGAGAAATTACTAAATAGCTTGATGTCATGGCATGGAAAACAGTCAACAACAGAACTGATACGGTGCAATGTAGATAGAAGATTGTGGAGGGACATGATCGCCTACGCCAACCAGTACGGCACATGGTGATGATAAAGTTTATTTTTCCAACTTGAAAGCAAATGTCTTGCCTGTATATGATATCTTACTCGCTACTCAACCCGATATTTCTTTAATAGTATCACTACTAATCACTCTCTCTCCCACATTATACCACCGCATTTTCCAGCAGGCCTGTGTTACCTCACACGTAATGTACACTAACACTCACGAACATTAACCGTATTGTGTAGAGATATTCAGCCAAATGACAAAGAGCTCATAGGGGATGCGCAACAGGCAGGCGTGTCACAAGAATTATGCAACACGCATAAGATCATACACACACCACGGACACATGTCTCACAATAAATATACTCCTGTTCCAATTTCCTTGCAATATCTTCATTGGTGTTAGAGTGTTCGAGGAAATGCCCCGATAGGTAGCGAATGAGACGCCTTAAAGATTGTTCCTTCTCTGATAAAACCTTTACGATGATCACACCTTTTCCGTGAGCTTTTTGTTCTTCTTCTCTCACTCATTTACATTTCAGTGTCTTTATAGCTAAAGTTTTTAACTCTTCTGTTTTCCTCTCCTGCTTTGTATGTTTCGAAGCGGCTCTAAAATACCCAAAAAATCCTTCTTTTTTTTCGTGTTTGGCATCCTTCTACCTAATCGTATATCCAAACTATTTTATCTGTTTATCTTAAGAGTTATATAGTGGATATTATTCCTAGTCGTTTTCTTGGTTTATCATTTCTGATCAACTCTTAGACTGGTTCATGTCATGTCTCTGATACATTTCATTTCGGTGGCGGTAAGTTGTTTGATTGCTCTTCAGTTTAGCGTTTGGGTCTGGCATTCTTCTTCTATCCTTCCTCCATTGCCGTTGGCGTCGAGGGGAGATACAATCTGCTATTCTTTGCTCTTCTGTTGGCCTCTTCTGGTGTTATTCCTCCTAGTGACTCTAGTATTCCCTTTTTCCATCTCTTTCTCGGTCTTCCCCTTAATCTGGCGTTCGTTGCACAAAATTGGGATTAGACAGTGTTGATATTATTTTTTGTTGGACAATATTAGTCAAATCTGTCCAATAGGTTAACAAGATTTGTTGCAAATTTAGTCTGTTTCTATTGTCTGCATGATCGCAAATTTGATATGTTTCTATTGTCTGCATGTTCTCAAATTTGGACTATTTCTATTGTCTGCATGTTCTATAATTTGGTCTGTTTCTATTGTCTGCATGTTCTCAAATTTGGACTATTTCTATTGTCTGCATGTTCTCTGACTGCTATGTTGGAAAATAAAACCAATTATCTCTCACTGAAAACAAAAACCCTTTTATGGGAGCCGGACATCGTATTTCAATATTAGTGATAATCCGTTCTTTTTCCCAGTTTTCATTCGCTCATTAGCGGATTTATTTATACTGTGTAGCACCATGCGGTCATGTGTATTTGCCTTCAACACGTGTTTCCTATAGACTAGTTCACTAGTCTTTGCTTTTACTACACGTCAGAACCATCTGGTCAGCTACGATGAAGCCAAACCCATCATCAAATGCCAGTTTCATGAAAAATGGAAACTAGAAGACCCAAAGTATGACGAAAGAGATGGGTACCTCCAACTATCAAGAGGGATCAAGTCATCTTACTTCGCCTACGCACTGGCCACAACAGAATGAGAAACCACATGTTCACCGAACTCAAAATTAGTACTACCAGCCAATGCCACTACACACTGGACAACATGACAACAAAACATGTTCTACAGGATTGCCCCCAGTACACAGACCTGAGAAGTACAATGTGGACCACACCCACCTCCCTGGAAGAGAAACTCTACGGGGCAACCGAATCACTTAAACAGACAGCTGCCTTCATAAGAGTCCGGAATCCTAGTCTGAATGAGCCATGATCGCAGCAGAAGAAGAAGACTTCACGTTGTTTTTTGTTTTTTTTTTACATGCAGAAGTCGTTGAGCTGGCTTTTCTAGGACTGCAGTTTTACAAGACTTGCAAACCTTGCTACCCGGCTTTATATTTTACAAGCCTTGCAAACCTTGCTACCCGGCTTTATATTTTACAAGACTTGCAAACCTTGCTACCCGGCTTTATATTTTACAAGACTTGCAAACCTTGCTACCCGGCTTTATATTTTACAAGACTTGCAAACCTTGCTACCCGGCTTTATATTTTACAAGACTTGCAAACCTTGCTACCCGGCTTTATATTTTACAAGACTAGCAAACCTTGCTACACGGCTTTATATTTTACAAGACTTGCAAACCTTGCTACCCGGCTTTATATTTTACAAGACTAGCAAACCTTGCTACACGGCTTTATATTTTACAAGACTTGCAAACCTTGCTACCCGGCTTTATATTTTACAAGACTTGCAAACCTTTCTACCCGGTTTTTTATTTTACAAGACTTGCAAACCTTGCTACCCGGCTTTATATTTTACAAGACTTGCAAACCTTTCTACCCGGCTTTTTATTTTACAAGACTAACAAACCTTGCTACACGGCTTTTTATTTTACTAAACCAGCAAACCTTGCTACTGTGCTTAATATTTTACTAGATTAACAAGCCCAGCTACCCGACTTTATATTTTACTAGACTATCAAACATGACTACCCTACTTCTACTACAAATGTCATCGTATGTCCTGCAGACTCCCTAGCAGGGTTTCTTATACAGTTGTAGATATCGGCAGTATTTTCAGTGCTGTCTCTACTTCGTGTGCACATCATAACTGTTATTCTACTAACTGGTTTTAAATCAAAAAATGTTTTAATGATCTGTTTGGGTCTATATTCTTGTGCCAGAGAGGGAAATAAATGAGCTTTACACTATGACATATAGACATATATAAATAGAACGCCATATTATTTTTACATTATAGATTATACGACAAAGAATTGGGGGGGGGGGGTAAGTAAAATTATTCCTGACAGGGGACTCAGTAGTCTAAAGGTAAGACGGTGGTTTCTAGATATGAAGGTCCCTGGTTCGAATCCCGCCAAATGCCGTGGATAGTTTTCACTCCAAATCACGGTGGATAGTTTTCACGGGTGTTCAATTCAGAGTGGATCTGGTTTCACACTTAACCTGAACAGCAGACTTCATGTGATGGTCTGGGATCCTACTCTGATTGAGTCCTGAACGCAGAGAGAGAGAGAGAGAGAGACTCCAAATCCGTTGCTTCCTCGTGGCGTTACCTCCTCTCTCTGGGTAGTGAGGTCTTAAGACTTGGCATCCGGGATAATGGCGAAAAACTGGAGGTACCGAATGCACTCACGCACTTTAAAGAACGCTTGACAGTTCAAAAGTTGAAAAGGGTAGGCCAAAAATGGTCCCTCTCCGGGCAAAATTGTTAAGAAACTCTACCCACGTGAAACATACATGTCGAGAATAAATTAAAATGTATCATTGGTACATTAGACGTCTACTTGAACTCTACATAGAGTATGTTAATATTGTATCAATTTTGATTGTATGTAAAGTTGCTACTGACATACGCTCGCGTTTGCGAACAGAACACGAATGTTATTGTAGCTAATCTATTCTACTCATGAATAGTGTTAATAAAAAAAAAAAACTATCTTTACGACACATAGTACCATTGCTAGTATATGTTGGCGGGTTCAACGATAGAACCAGATGGATGAAGGCCGCTTGGTCAAGCAGTCGCCACGACGTGTGAGACTCAGGATTTTTATTTCACCCCCGATAGAAAAAATCCTTTCTATCTACCTCGGGCTTCGAACGCCGTAAGCCGGCTTTTCAGCTAGCGGAACAGTGTTTTTAGCCGCACCGCCACGCGCACCTCTAATAGTGTCAATGCAATCAGGAATTCCTTATATCCACTCTACTGCTTGACACAGTATTTCCAAAAATTCATCGGTAAAACTCCATTGACAAAGTTCCTCCGTCCACGTGCTACTCGACTGCTAAGGTGACGATTCCAACACTCCGGAGTCGCCTCTTACTACATGCGTGTCAAGTAACAGTGGCTATATTCTTTTCTCCCTTCAGCATAGGGACATCGATAGCACTGCTTTTCTGTCTGTTCAATAAGTTATGATGTTAAAACATTATAAACGAAGACATACAGAAGCATCGCTTACTTCCGAAGTCAAAATTCATTGCAATATAATTGTCCTTGCCACGTTCACTATCAATGCTTTTCATAGCAACATATATTTCACGGCATGTAATAATTTCATTTGTGACCGCTGAAATAAATCTAACAGAGATATCAATGTTTCTTTGACCGATGGCGACTGATAAACCCGCTGGTAACAGTAATGAAAATATAGTACTACTGTATAACCTCACAGTTCTGCTTAGAAAATACTGTTATATATATATATTTAACAAGTAAAGAGCCCTGTCACGTCACGTGACGTATAAGGAATATGGTGTTAGTGCCAACATATTTTAATAGGCCTCCAGCATTATTTTTGGGGGTAATATAGTTGATAGTACACCGGTACTGATTGACTTTCCCGGAAAAATAATCTTGTACCCATTTAAAGCTGGGTGAAACCGGAAGCTGCTGATCAGGATCGAACGCGACCTCTTGTCCTTGGTACTACAGTTCACTAACCAGTGAGCTCTCGCAGCCCCCACCCAACCCCATCATATAAATTATATTATAAAACTAGTTATATTTTAATTCTATGGAAGATTGCGTGTGTTTTTTCCGAGAAAACTACTAAACGTTACACCTTTTATCATATTTTATAGTGTTAGCTAGGTAGCATATGTGTGGGGAGACAATGTGCAGTCACCACGTGGTGTACATATTACAGATTTTTGAAAGTTTAAAATATTTAGCATATCGTAGATTTCACCAATAAAAATTTTCAACTCTAATGTTAAGTCAGTACTGTTATATGACTGTGAAACATGGAGAGGAACAAAAATGACAATCATGAAGATTCAGACCTTAATTAATGGATGCTTGTGCACAATAAAAGGATGGAAATGGCAGGACAAAATCATTAATATAGAATTATGGAAATGTACCAGTCAAATACCTGTGGATGAAGTGATACAGCGAAGAACATGACTCTGGATAGGACACACACTGCAGAAGCCAACTGAGAGTATTACACAACATGCCCTTTTCTGGAATCCCTAAGGATAAAAACAAAGAGGAAGACGGTACATAGTAATAAATAAACAGCCTTGACGTTTACATGGAATTAAAGTATAAAACAGTCAGAAAAGGCATTCTCAATGCCCTAAGGCGTACTCATCCATATTTTTAGCTAAGACTAACAATAGATTTTATGGGAGACGTGGTCGGCATAACACCAGGCCTCATTAATTTCCAAGAACAAAATATGACACCAATTTTAGGGGGGGTTGAATGAACCTCGAAGCCGTGTGGGTAAACAAAAAATGTGACCCATCTAGAAAAAGAAGCTGCACCCTTCTGATCCTCGGTGATCGCACTAACCTCTCAACCACGGTTTCCTTAGAGTTTACAAATAACAGCAAAAATGGGGGAAAATAATATCAGCAAATGGAGGGAAAATAGTATCAGTAAATAAAGGGAAGATAACAGAAAATAGAGGGAAAATAATATCAGAAAATAAGGAGGGAAAAAGCAGCAAATAGGGAATATAAAACCAGCAAATAGAGGAAAAATAATATCAGGAAACAGAGGGAAAATAATATCAGGAAACAGAGGGAAAATAATATCAAGAAACAGAGGGAAAATAATATCAGGAGATATAGGGAAAAAAAACTAGCAAATTGAGGGAAAATAACATCAGGAGATAAAGGAAAAATAAAACTTGCAAAGAGAGGGAAAATAAAATCAGAAATTAGAGGGAAAAAAATCAGCAAATAGAGGAAAAATAATATCAGGAAACAGAGGGAAAATAATATCAGGAAACAGAGGGAAAATAATATCAGGAAACAGAGGGAAAATAATATCAGGAAACAGAGGGAAAATAAAACCAGCAAATAGAGGAAAAATAATATCAGGAAACAGAGGGAAAATAATATCAGGAGATATAGGGGGGAAAACTAGCAAATTGAGGGAAAATAACATCAGGAAATAACGGAAAAATAAAACCAGCAAATAGAGGAAAATAATATCAGGAAAAAGAGGAAAAATAATATCAGGAAATAGAGGGAAAATAATGTCAGGAAATAGAGGAAAAATAATATCAGGAAATAGAGGGAAAATAATATCAGGAAATAGTGGAAAAATAATATCAGGAAAAAGGGAAAGGGAAAAAACCAGCAAATAGAGGGGAAAATTATATCAGCAGAGGACAGCGATAACAGCAAATAGAGGCAATGCAATGACAGCATATAGATATAAAATAAATTAAATAGATAGAAAACAACAGCAGTTATAGTGGGTAAACAAAAGGGGAAAAGCAAACACAACAAATATAACTGGGGACTGAAGACATAGATTTTAAAGATATACTTCGCGAAAACAACCTTAAAAATATATATATATATTTGACGTGCTCTTGGATTGCCTGAAGCAAAACACGAATTTGTAAATAAAGAAAATGTGGGGCCAAATCAATTTAAGGATCATAATCAGAGCTAAAGCAGACAGCAGAGAATAGAAATCGCTGGAGAGAGACTGTCCTAATCCTGTTTCACTGAGATTAAAGGGCATAAATAGAGATGCTGTTAAACAAAAAAAACATCTTAGCAATTATTAATTATTTACCTCCTGAGATATTTTATTTTGACAACTCACACGGATTTAATCATGGCCAGCAAGTCTGAAACTTAAATCTCTTCTTTGTTTAAAATTAAAATAACAATTATTGTGAAATTAAACATTAAATATTTATAAAACAGGAAAAACAAGATTTAGCATTAGAAATATTTGTATTTGACAACCTTGGTGACAACATGACCTATCCTTGCCGCAACCTCCACGGAAATTAGAGCAGCAAATAAAGATTAATCTACGCCATGTCTTCAATTATGTTTTATATGTTTGTTTAATTAAATAAAATAATATTTCAGTAAACAAAATATAAAATATACATCTAGGATAGACCAGACTACGATTATAAGATCAAATAAAATGTATGAATTTAAAAAAAAATATATATATATATATAAAATATACATGTCATCAAATTCAGGGTAGACTAGACCAAGATATGGCGATAACATCAAAGAAACTCAACAAAAGTAGCAAATGACAGGGACGGAGATTTCCTGAAAAGCGAAAGCTAGAAAGTTGTATCACTGTTGTTGCATGGATTTTAAAGTGAAGGAAGCAGAGAAGATACATTTAAAACATCATTTTTACAGCGTATATTTTGTGGACGGGGACTGTAAGTTGATATCAAGATATTAATAGTGATAATAGATATGACAACAATTCTAGATCGTAAAAAAAGCTGGTGATGTAATCTGTTGAGTTTATTTCTGTCGCCTGTTGAAGACTTTAGAGTTGAAACGTTGGTTTATTTGGCTATCTGAACCACAAAGATAGATGATTTTTTCAGTTATTTTATTGTATCAGTTATTTTATTGTATTAGCTATATTTTATTGTATCAGTTATTGTTTTGATTTAGTTATTTTATTGTATCAATTATTTTATTGTATTAATTACTGTTTTGCATCAATTATTTTATTGTATCAGTTATTGTTTTGCATCAATTATTTAATTGTATCAATTATTTTATTGTATTAGTTATTTTATTGTATCAGTTATTATTTTGCATCAGTTATTTTATTGTATCAATTATTTTATTGTATTAGTTATTTTATTGTATCAGTTATTGTTTTGCATCAATTATTTTATTGTATCAATTATTTTATTGTATTAGTTATTTTATTGTATCAGTTATTGTTTTGCATCAGTTATTTTATTGTATCAATTATTTTATTGTATCAATTATTTTATTGTATTAGTTATTTTATTGTATCAGTTATTGTTTTGCATCAGTTATTTAATTAACTCTTTCAGTACGGAAGCTTTTTATCAATGCAACATAAATTTCAGAGAAAAACTGTTTCAGGGTTGTAAAAGTCACTCTACATATTTATATTTATCGAACTCACAGAATATCATATGTGAATTTTTATATAATTAAACAATGAATTAGATTTCAACATTACCAAGATGATACAAGACATATAAAAAGAATATGATTTTATAATGGTTTACACTAATGAAATTGAGAGTGACGCACTCTGTGGTTAAACGATTGCAACCGAAATTGACATGGCTCATAGTGCTTCGAAACGTCATCATCATCATCATCAAGTAACCGGCCTGCTGGCGTAGGTGATCATATCTCCCCACAACTTTCGATCGCAACAGTTATTTATCATTTCTATTGTTGATCTTCTGCCAAGCCATTCTCTTAAGCTGTCTGGTATTTTTTCTCTTTGCTTCCCTCTACCTCTTCGTCCCTTAATTTTCCCAGTTGTTACAATATATTCCAGTTGTTCTCTTCTCATTACATGGCCAAAAAATGATGATTGTTTCTTTCTAATATTGGAAATTAGCTCTCTTTTTGTTTTGACCTCTTTCAGAACATTTTCATTACTCTTCTTCGCTGTCCGTGGTATTCTCAACATTCTTCTATAAAACCACATTTCTACAGACTCCAGTGATTGTCTTGTCTGTTGTCCTATTATCTATGATTCGCATCCATATGTTAAGACTGGCTCTATATAACATTTAAGATTTGGTTCTTTGGTTAGTTCTTTGGTTATGGAAGGCCCTGGTATCACTGTAAAGGAATTAAAATCCGTAATTGCTCAACCGCCCGTGCCAGTGGAGTCATCCGAGTTACTATCTCATCTCCCAAACAAAGAAAGGTAGCTGTAGTCCCCATCATAGAAGTCTCAGCACACGCCAAAAAACATAAGGCGAAACCGCACAGAAAGTGAACACAGCCAACTGTTCCCTGTCATACGATATCATCACTCATCGTATACAATCGGAATATCGAAACACGATTAAAATGGATGAAACACACAGCTCACGGTATGCACAGAGCACCTAACTCAGTAGCTCCTGCAACAAGCTGGACCTGGAATATGAGGAAACTGCAACAATGAACACCTTCATACATAGCCTTCAATGGTTCCTGCCGCCTGTCCACCATATTGACCAGAAGTTCACGTTCTCGTGAAAATGATGATCGTCATTTTATTTAAAATGTATAACACTTGATCATGTTAAGACGTCGTTTTCTACTCTAAATCCGAACATATAAAGCATAGTTAGTTGTAAGATTATCCCCGTCGCACATCAAACAACAGACCGCAAGATTAGCGTATGGCCGTTCTTGGGATATACGATGAGCCATTATCTCTTTAAATTTAAATTAAAACCTTACATTTAAATTTTTTTTTTTTAATTTAAATTAGAACCAAGGTCTTTAAACATTAAATCATTTAAGAACTCTTTTTATTGTTTCTATTGTCAAAAATGGATTGCAACGTACGGAAATTCATTCGAAACGTACGGAATGAGTTAAATCAGGTATTTGATTGTATCAGGTATCTATAGCTGTATGTTTTGATTCTTCTACTGTTACTTCCTTCACTTCATAAAAATGTCAGCAGCCTTGCTGAGTTATCTCCCATGACGTGATGTAGATAATTTAAACCAGCTTTTATCAGATAATAAAATATGTATACCGGGTAGAGCATGACACTGGATAGATCGTTTGTCTATGGAGTCCCAGAATTTATTACCTGTAGGACCAGGCAGATAATTCTGCACAAGGAGGGAAAGGAGAAGTAGACCAAAGAATACTGTTGGAAAGTCAATCAATCACAGGCCTTTATGTGATCATGTTTTTTTTTTTAAATCATGTTTTTTTTAGTATATGCCACACACAAGGCCTCACCATCCATCCCTGTTTCAGGACATTTTGTCGACTTCTCTCTCGTCTAGGCCACAGACAAGGTCCCACAATCCATCCCTGTTTCAGGACATTTTGTCGACTTCTCTCTCGTCTAAACCACAGACAAGGTCTCACCAACCATCCCTGTTTCCGGACATTTTGTCGACTTCTTTCTCGTCTAGGCCACACATAAGGTCTCACCAACCATCCCTGTTTCAGGACATTTTGTCGACTTCTTTCTCGTCTAGGCCACAGACAAGGTCTCACCATCCATCCCTGTTTCGGGACATTTAGTCGACTTCTCTCACGTCTAGGCCACAGACAAGGTCTCACCAACCATCCCTGTTTCAGGACATTTTGTCGACTTCTTTCTCGTCTAGGCCACAGACAAGGTCTCACCATCCATCCCTGTTTCGGGACATTTAGTCGACTTCTCTCACGTCTAGGCCACAGACAAGGTCTCAACAACCATCCCTGTTTCAGGACATTTTGCCGACTTCTCTCTTATCGAGGTCACAGACAAGGTATCACCATCTATCCCTGTTTCAGGACATTTTGTCGACCTCTCTCACGTGTAGGCCACAGACAAGGTCTCATCATCCATCCTTATTTCTTGACATTTTGTCGACTTCACTCTCGTCTAGGCCAGTGTTCCTGTGGGTTTCAATTACTTCTCTTCTTCATGTATTACTGTGCCTTCCTTCTTTGTCCCTCTGAATCCCATGACTTCTGGTACTCAGATTGATCCAACAGTGTCCTTTTGGCTTAAACTGCACTCTGTGTTTTTCGAGTCCCTCCCTCTCAAAAGAACACAATTTGTGATTTACTTGCCTGCGCTTTTATAACCTGTGGCATCGTATTTTAAAGATGATACGTTGCTAGCCTGTCCTCCAACTTCATTAACCGCCTCTTACGACATACCTGGCAGGTGACAGTGTCTCTATCCATTTCATTCCTGAACGTGGTCAGTGGCCAAAATTTAATTTTCTTCGAAAGTTTCCAGAGAGCAGTTCGATCTCGTGCCTGATCAATGAGACAGAAAGATATAACCACCGTAAGTGAAATCAGATCATTCTTGAGGATTCATGGAACCAAATGGAAAATTATAATACAATATTTTAAAGTATAGGTCTTTTAAAGTTATAATTTATGCTGTATATATTTTGGTATCTAACACACTCTAACAATAAGTCGGAATGTTGTGTTTAATGTTTTTTGTTTGTTTGTTGTACCTGATGAAGTGTTTTACCGAACCGTTGTAGACTGTCTTGTCTTCTGTTAGCTTAAGCTGTTCAATACCAGTTTATGTTTATTTTCTGCAGCTGCACACGCTGCTCCGCATAGTAGTTTTAATATTTATTGTATTTTATATCTATGCCTCGATATTCAAATATAAATGGATTATTTTAGTTGTCGTTTTCAATTGTAAAATGTAATTATATAATCATAGTTCGTCTCCAATAGTATTTAACGCCTGTTCACACAAAAATTTCAGCCCGCTCACCTTCCCTAACACCAAGATCACGCAAACAAAAATAAAACGTGTTATTGCTCAATATAAGATATGAATTCTGGTATTTTTTTTTAACAGGACGAGCACTTAGTCTGCGCGCTATTGAGACCCTCAACCGAAGCGTGAGCTAAAGAAGTTCTTCTTAGAGTCAGATTAAACCGAACTGTCCTGTTTCAGGCAAAACTCTGGGATAAAGAGAGCTTTGCAATGTTGTTCAGGGCCAGTAATGATCGAGAGTGGTCGTTCTTTAAGGAGAACCAAATTAATGCTCTGCAACAACAGAAATCTCCGTTGCTATGGAGAATTTTGTTACGTGCCATATGAAGATAAAAAAGAATGAGTTAAATCTTTCTTTGCTTCTCATTCATTTTCATTTTTTAACTGAGTCTTCTTTTCTGCGTTATCTTGTTCAGTTTCTCATATTTCTTTCTCTTCTATTTCCTTTACCGCTCCACATTCTTCTTCATATGATTTTCTTTTATACTTCATTTACATTTTTACATCTGTCGCTTTTTCATTTCATTTTTTTTCTTCTCTTCTTCCTTCTTTTTTTCTTCGTTGTTCTCATCCTTTCACTGCACCAGCCTCTTCCTGAACATCGGTTCCCTCTCTTTCCTTATAAATCAACAATTTCTTAGTTCTAAGGACTTGTTTAAAATCATTACAATTTTACTGTAAAAGTGGCGATGAGGCCCGAGCTCACTTTGTTGCTGCCGCTCGGTTCTTTGCTCACACGTGTTTCTAAGTTCGAATTATCATTCCTGTTTGTCTCCCTCCTCTAAAACAGCTGGCGTTGTGTGGGTGTGGATGCTATATGTCACTAGTTGACGACGAAGCTGTAATATCTGCGCCTGACACCTCTGTTTTGTTGTCGGAATAGTTAGATTTTCTGAACAATGTTTGTTTGCACAGACAGCAGCCAATTTTGGCCTACTCACTTAAACTTTAACTGTCAAGGTTTTTTGTTTACCTTACGTGAGTGCACAGAGGACCTCCTATTTATTGTCGTCATATCGAGTCTCTGGTGGCCTGGTTGGTCTCTAGGCAAGACGCCGGCCTCGAGATAGAGAGGCTGTGGGTTCAAATACCGGTTGCACCCATTTGGATTTTTGTTTGTGATTTCTCTCTGCGGCAACCATCCCTGGTCTCAGCAGCGAGGCCCAGCTTGAAACATCAGTTACTCATGGATGGAAAAAAATATGAGTGCCTCCGAAGACGGAGTTATCTGCCTATACAGCGAGGGGCCCCTGTTCACACTGCTGCCAGGGATAAAACGGATTAACACGCTAAATTCAGTTCCTAGTCTCTAGGGATTTCGTCAGAGGTCAAAGCTGGCGAACGCAAAAATATATACATATCAAGTCTCACAACTGCTTGACGAGTTGAGGGTAAAGCCACGAGGTAACCACGGATTCGAAGTGAACAGTTTCCACCACCTGTGCTGGGAGTTTTGAACCCACGATCTTAATGTCCAGAAGCCGACGTCTCACCTCTAGACCATCTAGTCCTTGAACAGAATGTCTTTGGGGTCACCCTTATTCTTCTTCTACCTTTTTAGCTCCCAGTGGAGCACAGGTCTTCAACAAACACTTTCCAAGTCGTTCTGTATTTTGCCTTATTGTTAAGATCATTCCATGTCTTCCCCATCATCTTCATCTCTGCTTCTATCTGTCTTCTCCAATAATTCCTTGGTCTTTCTCTTTGTCTTTTCTCCTGGGGATTCCAAAAAAGGGCCTGTTGTGTAATACTCTCAGTTGGTTTCCGCAGTGTGTGTCCTATCCAGCGCCATCGTCTTCGCTGTATCTATTTATCCACGGGTATTTGACTGGCACATTTCCATAATTCTATGTTAGTGATTTTGTCCTGCCATTTCCATCCTTTTATTCTGCGTAAGCATCCATAATCAAAGTCTGTATCTTCATGATTGTCAATTTTGCTGTTCTCCATGTTTCACAGCCATATAATAGAACAGACTTAACATTTGAGTTGAAAATGTTTATTTTTGTATTTGGGGTCACCCAGCTGATTTAGGAGCCGCGATAGCTCAGTGGTTAGTGAACTGGACTGCAAAGAACAAGAGGTAGGGTTCGATCCCAATCGACGGCTTCCGGGTTCACCCAGCCTTTAATGGGTACCGGATTTTTTTTGGGAAAGTAAAGCGGCACGGGCGTAATACTGATTTCAATACCCATAAAATCATGTACCGAAGTTCTGTAAAATGTATGGTCACTAACACCATATTCCCTATACGCCACTTAGCGTGACGGGGCTCTTTACTTTTACTTACAGCTGATTATAAAATAGGTTACAGCTTAGTCTAAGAATGTGTCCCAATTGGTTATACCCATTGGGTATGAACGATTTTTCGGTGAAAGTAAAGCGGCACGGCGTTATACCGACCACCTCACACACAAAATGTGCAATTGGTCTTTCAAAAATGTTACAACATTTTATTCCCAAACTGCGCCTTTTACTGTTAACAAACATAATTCTCTATTTTTCCTTTTATCGTCAACTCTGATTTTGTCTTGTTAAGTCACATTTCATATTCAACTGGAGAATCCCATTTCCGGTCTGTTGTTTTTTCTGACTTCCCTGGTTGTGAGTGTCCTCGATTTGACATTGACAGCATAAGTTTGATTAAATAATGTGCTACATCCAGTGCTTTTGTCAGCCGGAGAGGTTCCAAACAAGCTCGGATAAACTTGTACACCAGAGACATAATTTATACAAAAATTTGAAAACTAGATTTGCCGCAATTTTATATTGTTATGTTCTTAATGTTGACAAAGATAAAACAAATTAAATGTAAGTACACCAGACCCTACTTTAGAGGTCTCATACATTACGGTTTGGCCTCGTTGAGAATTTTCTAGATGGTCTTTTTTAGCTGCCGAGACAACTCTTAAGGTTCTTCTGAGAAATATCGTATATGAAGCCTTTAAACGTCTTTTCATTTATTTGTCTACTGTCCATGATTCGTTTCCATAGGTCAGAATTCTCCCTGGGTAGTTAGTTCTAATACGACAGAAGAAATAAATAACATCGACAACAAAGAAAGCACTATATTTGTAACCAGTAATTTTGTTTGTTAAAAAAGAAACACACAAAAACTACCGAAACAAATTAACAAATCGTACATTAAATCGATATGTTACGGTAGTTTTTTTGTTTCTTTTTTACGAACAAAATTTCTTGTTACAAATATAGTGCTTTCTTTGTTTTCGATTGCGACTCGAGAGGTGCGCGTGGCCGTGCGGCTAAAACCACTGCTCCGCTGTCTTAAAAGCCGGCGTACGGTGTTCGAAGCCCGCGGTAGACAGAAAGGATTTTTTCTATCGGGGGTGAAATAAAAATCCTGAGTCTCACACGTCGTGGCGACTGCTTGACCAAGCGGCCTTTATCCCTCTGGTTCTATCATTGTTCCCCGACATACACCAGCAATGGTACTATGTGTCGTAAAGATAGTTTTTTTTTTTTTCCGATGTTATTTATGTTTTTTTGTCGTATTAGAACTAACTATCCAGGGAGAATTCTGACCTATGGAAACGAATCATGGACAGTAGACAAACTAATGAAAAAACGTTTAAAGGCCTCATATATGATATTTCTCAGAAGAATCTTGAGAGTTGCCTACGCAGCTAAAAAGACCAACGAGGAAATTCTCAACGAGGCCAACACAAAATAGAAAGCCCCTAAAAAACATATGTCTCGCTCATTACGAGAAGAGGAAAGTTGAAATACTTGGTTACAACTGACAAAATAAAAGGAAAGAGAACGCGAATGATAATAAGAGAATATACTATACTGTTTGGTGTCGTGGTACTGTAAACAGGCAACTACAGAATTAATATGGCGGTCTGTTGACTTAGAATTGTGAAAGGACACGATCGCCTACACCAACGGGTATGGCACATGATCATGATGATCATAATCAAATCACTTATTTTAACTTCATTTTTATTATTATTATTCAGAATTATTTATTTATTTCTTCCGTTTTTATAAACTAACAAATGATTGAAGTATCATTTATGCGAAACATATAAAGAAATAATCATCTGATGAGTGTGACTGTCACTGGAAAAGATGTGGCTAATCATTCTACAGTCATGCCAAGATATAAATGACAAAAAGAAGATCATCACGGGCACCAAACCTAGACAACCTGGCGCCGAAGATGTTGCTAGACTTAGTTGCCCGATGCCTTCTTTAAACTTTTTGATTTCATTGACGTCTGAAGGTGTACGCGTCTAAAATCGCAATTATAAACAGGTGTACGCGTCTAAAATCGGAATCATAAACAGGTGTACGCGTCTAAAATCGGAATCATAAACAAGTGTACGCGTCTAAAATCGGAATCATAAACAGGTGTACGCGTCTAAAATCAGAATCATAAACAGGTGTACGCGTCTAAAATCGGAATCATAAACAGGTGTACGCGTCTAAAATCGGAATCATAAACAGGTGTACGCGTCTAAAATCGGAATCATAAACAAGTGTACGCGTCTAAAATCGGAATCATAAACAGGTGTACGCGTCTAAAATCAGAATCATAAACAGGTGTACGCGTCTAAAATCGGAATCATAAACAAGTGTACGCGTCTAAAATCGGAATCATAAACAGGTGTACGCGTCTAAAATCAGAATCATAAACAGGTGCACGCGTCTAAAATCGGAATCATAAACAGGTGTACGCGTCTAAAATCGGAATCATAAACAGGTGTACGCGTCTAAAATCAGAATCATAAACAGGTGCACGCGTCTAAAATCGGAATCATAAACAGGTGTACGCGTCTAAAATCGGAATCATAAACAGGTGTACGCGTCTAAAATCGGACTCGTCAACAGATGTACACCTCTAAAATAGGACTCGTCAACAGGTGTACGCGTCTAAAATTAGACTTGTCAACAGGTGTACGCGTCTAAAATTATACTCGTCAAAAGTTGTACGCGTCTAAAATTGTACTCGTCAAAAGTTGTACGCGTCTAAAATTGTACTCGTCAAAAGTTGTACGCGTCTAAAATTGTATTCGTCAAAATGTGTACACGTCTAAAATTGTACTCGTCAAAAGATGCACGCAGAAGAAGTTTAACGAATTTAAAATACCAATGTTGCATGTCACATAAAAAAAAAATCTTCATGCTAAATAATAGATCCTCCATAGCACTTTAGAAAACATGCACACCAGGGGGATCGTGTTTTCTTCTCAAACATACCACTCGAGGAAGATAAAACTCTAATTCCTGGAAAATATTGTTTTGTTTCTAAGAAAAACAAACTCCAGAGAGCGGTGGAATGGTGGAAAGTGATTACAAGGTGTGGGTAAATAGCGTGTGGTTTGAATGTCTGTGGGGGTCTGGTGTGTGAAATGTGGATAGAAAAAGGTTATCCAGAAAATGTTGATGCAGATGACATCCCGTTGTCTTTAATTAAAATTAGTTAAGATACTTATCTAGCTAAGCAAATACTTCTTATTTTCAACTCCCTGTGGAGCATAGGTCAAGCATATGCTAGTAAGGTTGTTTTGAGGTTTTCATTTCGGCCCTTAGATTTCAGCCTTTCTATAGATGACGATGTCGTAACTCACCTCTATTCATCTATCTCGCCTAATCTGATCGTCTACCTCGTCTTCTCCATATTGTTCGTCTACCTTCTAATTAATTTATAATTTCTACATTCATCATCATCATCAAGTGCCGGGCCTGCTGGCGTAGGTGATCATGTCTCTCCACAACTTTCGATATCGACAGTTATTTAACATTTCTGCTATTGATCTTCTGCCAGGCCATTCTCTTAGGGCTGTCTGGTATTTTTTCTCTTTGCTTCCCTCTATCTCTTTGTCCCTCGATTTTTCCAGTTGTTACAATATATTCCAGTTGTTCTCTTCTCATTACATGGCCAAAAAATGATGATTGTTTCTTCCTAATATTGGAAATTAGCTCTCTTTTTCCTTTTTCCTTTTTCATAACGTTTTCATTACTCTTCTTAGCTGTCCATGGTATTCTCAACATTCTTCTATAAAACCACATTTCTACAGCCTCTAGTGATTTTTTTGTCTATTGTCCTGTTGTCCGTGATTCTCATCCATATTTTAAGACTGGCTCTACATAACATTTAAGAACTACATTTCATAAGAACAAATGTCTACATTACCGGAATTATTTTCTGCCTGTAAGAAAGACCTGGATCTCTCTGTACACGTCGTATACGTTCTATAAAATATATGGCAATTATTGCAATACTCAGGTAATTGTTCTTTGTGTTTTTTTCGGCGATTGATCAATGTAGGGTGGATCTAGACCTAGAGGGTGATTGATCAATGTAAGGTGGATCTAGACTTAGCTTGTTTCATAACTCGTGCCCAACTTTTAAAATCGATAGCTTTTTAACCGCTTGTGGTATTGTATTCAAAATTTGCATGTAAAGTTATAATGATTAGAACCCAACAGGGAATTAATTTCATTAAAAAAAAACATTTGGTTATTATTGTTGCTTATTTGATTTATATAAATTTATAACGACCCATTGATGTAGTCAAAACTTAATGTTTACAGTATTTTAAACTAAAAATAGCGAGTACAAATCCATACACGGTAGAATTGACGTATTAGCACGCTTTCCCCGTGGTTTGTTTGACACAATTAGACACTTGTAAAAAACACGAGAAATTGTGTGTTCCATTTCCGTTCATTCATAGGTGTAGACGTGGAACAATAACATTTATCATGAGTCTTAAAATGAAATTCTGCAGTTTACAAAACATCCCAATAAAAATGTATGACTATTTTTGCAAAGAGGCTAAACGAGGAAGATTATTTCATTCTTTAGAAAACCCTCAGAATAGGACAAGACACATTTTGGATTTATCTAAACGGTCATTTAATCGTTGGATTCAAGCACGTGACCGTCAATGTTCAAAATATACAAAATCACAAGGAAGAGCAAAAATGTAGGATAATTTCGACAGTGAACTTATTAGAAGTGAAATTCACAAAATGTTGGGTATGAATGAAACTGTTACAATAAGAAAATTAAAAATTTCGCTGAAAAAGAACAACAGTATTGAAATATCAAAGTCTACATTATGGAGGAATGTGAGAGCTGCAGGCTTTACATTCAGAAAGTATTCCAATGGACGAAACATCATCTGTGAGAAGCCACATATAGTAGTCATGAGAGCAAGTACTTACGTGAAGTAAAAGAGGTGCGCAAGCAAGGTTATGATATTGTGTACTTGGATGAAACATGGATCAATGCTCACCACACTAACCAAAGGCAATGGCAGTCATCAGATGGAAAGATTAAGAGATTAATACCTAGCAGCAAAGGACAGCGCTTGATAATTGCTCATGCAGGTAGTCGACAACATGGACTAATACAGAATGCAGAGCTCATTTTTCTTTCAAAATCCATAGACAATCGGGATTATCACTCTGAGATGAATGGTCACATATTTAGACATTGGATTGAAAATTCTGTTCTCCCATCACTAGATCGACCATCTTGCCTAATAATGGACAATGCAGCGTACCACAACATTGTTGCACTTGAAGATAAAGTCCCGACGTCATCCAGTACAAAAGATGCTATTAAGATATGGCTCACAAAGGAGCACATACAATTTAATAACATGTACTTAAAACCTGAATTACTATCTCTAGTAAAGCAAAAACAAAGGACAAAGATTTTTCAAATAGATAAGATTATCCAAGAGCACGGTCATATAAGTTTGAGGCTGCCACCTTACCATGCTCATTTAAATCCAATAGAACTAATCTGGGCAAAATTAAAAGGACAAGTGGCAGATTAAAATACAACATTCAAAATATGCGATGTAAAGACTCTTGCTAATCTCGCTTTATTAAATATAGACAAAGATTATTGGGCTAAATGTGAAGACCACGTCTTAAAACAGGAAGAGGAATATTGGAAAAATGATGGTTTGTGGAATGTTCAACCCCAAACAGTTATTAATCTTTTAGACTCGTCTGATTCAGAATGAAAGTATATAGCCCCCACAATGTTGGCCCCTATATTACCTTGAATTAGTTCAACAAACGGTCCTTTTCAGGACCACACAACTATGAAAATTGGACATACAGGTATACCTTGATATTATCCTCCGTCCTCGAACTGAGAAGACAATAATTCTCCTGGTGTTTTTCCTTATTCAGTTATTTCCCCATTACGGCCACGCCTTTACCTAGTGAAAATTAATCATAGACCAGCAACTACGGTAATTTCTATTATTTAGGGGTTCACAATTTACAATTTTGACAAACATCAAAGAAATTCGCCGCTTTAAGAAAACTGCAGCTGCAAGATATTTGTTAAATATACATTTAAAGGGTCTTTTGCATTCTAATAACATTTGGAAAATTTCAACAGGATTTAACAAACGGTTTCTGAGCAATAGCGTTTTGAAGTTGGGCAAGTGATTTGAAACGAGCTATAGACCTAGAACGCGATTGATCAATGAAGGGGGGATCTAGACCTAGAACGCGATTGATCAATGAAGGGGGGATCTAGACCTAGAAGGCAATTTATCAATGAAGGGGGGGACTAAGACCTAGAAGGTGATTGATCAATGAAGGGGGGGGGCCTAGACCTAGAAGGCGATTGATCAATGAAGTGGGGACCTAGACCTAGAAGGCGATTGATCAATGAAGTGGGGACCTAGACCTAGAACGCGATTGATCAATGAAGGGGGGACCTAGACCTAGAACGCGATTGATCAATGAAGGCGGGACCTACACCTAGAAGGCGATTGATCAATGAAGGGGGGACCTAGACCTAGAAGGTGATTGATCAATGAAGGGGGGACCTAGACCTAGAAGGCGATTGATCAATGAAGGGGGGACCTAGACCTAGAAGGGGATTGATCAATGAAGGGGGGACCTAGACCTAGAAGGTGATTGATCAATGAAGGGGGACCTACACCTAGAAGGCGATTGATCAATGAAGGGGGGACCTAGACCTAGAAGGTGATTGATCAATCAAGGGGGTACCTAGACCTAGAACGCGATTGATCAATGAAGGGGGGCCCTAGGCCTAGAAGGTGATTGATCAATGAAGGGGGGACCTAGCCCTAGAACGCGATTGATCAATGAAGGGGGTATCTAGACCTAGAAGGTGATTGATCAACAAAACAGATATGAACCTGAGCATTCCATTTGTCTTGAATGTTTGCTCATTGTCACTATCATCATAACCTAGGGTCAGGAATTTAAACTCGGTTCTCCTAGATGCTTGACCAGACTATTTCTTTCGTTCCAATTACAGGCATGTACTGTTTTACTATATAAGCAGTCTCTCCTGTGGTTTTCCGTGTAACCAAGTTTATGGTAGAGTAGAAACAAGATCAGTTCCCTTTTTGCTGATTTACCCACACTCAGGTCCAGTTATGAGTCGCTAACTATTTTCAGCACTTGTGCTGTCAAGCTATGTCCTTTAAGTAAGGCATCTTCAGATAAACGTTTCCGTTAGTGAATATTGAAGGACTGTCTGCAGATCGTTAGAGCCTAATTTTAAATGCAAGTCAGACAAACAGAATCGACCTGAAGAAAAAGAATACTTTCTGCAGCAGTCACTGCTTCTACGCCATCTTTTAAGCCTGTCAGAAGAAAAAGAACCAGAATTTCGAATCTCCCTCGACACGCCAAGTGATAAAAGCGGAAGAAGAGAGAGAAAGAAAGAATCAAAATTTCTAGTAAGAATTCTTTATGGGCAAGTGCACACAATATCAGGGAGCCGCGATAGATCAGTGATTAGTGAACTGGACTACAAAGCACAAGGTTGCGGGAACCACCCCTGGTCTCAGTAGCGAGGCCTAGATTGCAATGTCAATTACTCATCGACGAAAAAAATATGAGTACCTCCGAAGACGGAGTTATCTGCCTGTGCGGCGAGGGACCCATGTGCACACGGCTACCAGTGAAATATGGATTAACACGCAAAATTCAGTTCCTAATCTTTAGGGACTTCGTCAGAGGTCAAAGCTGGCGAACGCAATAAAATAAAATACTCTCTTGACCTGCCTCTCTTGGTGCAGTGACCTGATAATGATGAAACCTTCAGATGGGCGAGATGAAGATTTACAATTAAAATACCAAATATATACATAATTCAAACATTATTTGGTGTAATTTTCATTTGAAAATAAGAACATATTAAAGATCAAGCTGTTGACAATGTCTAGCCAAATAAAGTCGACTGTCAGTGTGACATGTATTTCACATTATTAAAAGCAGTAAGAGTCTTCATATTGAGAGATGGCAGTGGGCGAAGGCGAGATAAAAGGGGGAAAATAAACTTGGAAATTCCGAATTTCAGTGCACAGAGGCACCGAAGTTATCCAGGTTATTGATAAGTGCAGAAGATTTCACTGAAACTAAGGTGATCCTTTTGCTTTGTCTGTCTGTTTTTGGTGTGTTTTAGTGTATGAATAGCTTCTTCAGCGTTACATAGACCACTACTTTTCTTAATTTCTGGCCTTGAAAGGGCGTTAGGTGGTCGTAGCTTTACATTTCTTTGTAGGTTAACAATCTGACATATTTGAGCCTTTCAAGTTTAACATATCCGACCTGAAAACGAAATTCTTGGGTACTGGATTGCCTTCCTGTTGAACTTGGCCTAACGGGTATGGTCTTGATTTAATGTGTAATTAATGTAACTTTAATTATAACTGTACAACTCTGGGTTGAATATGAGTAATGATGATATTACATAGAGAGGGAAAGAAAGAAAGAAAGAAAGAAAGAAAGAAAGAAAGAAAGAAAGAAAGAAAGAAAGAAAGAAAGAAAGAAAGAAAGAAAGAAAGAAAGAAAGAAAGAAAGAAAGAAAGAAAGAAAGAAAGAAAGAAAGAAAGAAAGAAAGAAAGAAAGAAAGAAAGAAAGAAAGAAAAGATAAAAACAGGAGAGTAAAAGGGAGGGAGGGAGGACATGTACTCCGAATTGTTATTGTGAAGTCGAATGAATAGATCCGAAAGGTACAGATAGCGCAGCTTGGTGTGAACAACGGCACATAGCAACTATATTTATTATCATCATCATCGTCATCATCAAGTACCGGGCCTACTGGCGTAGGTGATCATGTCTCTCCACAACTTTCGATCTCGACAGTTATTTATAATTTCTGTTGTTGACCTTCTACCAAGCCATTCTCTTAAACTGTCTGGTATTTTCTCTCTTTTCTTCCCTCTATCTCTTCGTCCCATAATTTTTCAAGTTGTTACAATATATTTCAGTTGTTCTCTTCTAATTACATGTCAAAAAAATGATGATTGTTTCTTCCTAATATTGGAAATTAGCTCTCTTTTTACTTTGGCCTCTTTCAGAACATTTTCATTACTCTTCTTAGCTGTCCATGGTATTCTCAACATTCTACTGTAAAACAACATTTCTACAGACGCCAGTGATTTTCTTGTCTATTGTCCTATCGTCCATGATTCACATCCATATGTTAAGACTGGCTCTACATAACATTTAAGAACTCTTTTCCTTGTTTCTATTGTCAAAAATGGATTGCATAGTATCTTCCTCATTTTCTGGAAAGCTGCTTTTGCTTGAGCCATTCTGCATCTCACCTCTTTTGTACATCTTCTGTCTGAGGTTAGCAAAGTTCCCAAATATTTAAATACATTTATCTGTTTTAATATTGTTCCACTTGTCTTTATTTTGCCCTGAGGTGATGTTTTTCTTTGCTGTTACCATTACTTCTGTCTTTTTGCTATTAAGGCTGAGTCCTTTATTTTTGCTTTTTTTTCACTATAATGTTCAATATTTCTTGTAACTCATTTTCACTCTTAGCGATTAAGACTGTATCATCAGCATACATTAGATTATTTATATTATGACCTCCAATTGTTATTCCAGGCATCCCCCTTATGGATCTTAAAATAATCTCACTATAAATATTAAACAAATCTGGTGACAGCACACAACCTTGTCTAACACCCTGTTTTATTTGTTGAAATATTCCCAATTGGTTTCCAGTTCTAATGTCCGCTGTTTGTTGCCAGTACATGTTCTTTATTATTCTTAGATCTTTGCTGTCTACGTTTATGCTTTCTAAAATGTTGATTATTTCTTGGTGCTTTACTTTGTCAAATGCTTTTGGTATAATCTATGAAACATATGTATAGATATGTTTTCACCTCTATGGCTCTTTCTACTAAATATCTTATGATATAAATGGCATTGCTCGTTCCTTTACCTCCAACAAAACCACACTTTTCATCACTAATTCCTGGACTGATTTTGTTTCGCACTCTTCGCATAATGATTCTTAGTAATATCTTAGTCATGTGACTCATAAGACTTATTGTGCGATGATCATCGCACTATATTCATAGATAACGCTTCTTCAACGATCGGTGACAAAGTGGAGCAATCAAAGAGAGAACATACAAGAAAAATATATGATTCAGATTGTTGCTTGCTTTAATGATACTTATTGGACTAAGCAACGCATTGTAGATTTGACTACACATTATATATTGAACAACACATTATAGTTTAGACAAACACATTATAGATTTGACAACATATTATAGATTTGACAATATTTTACCGATTGGACAAAACTTTATAGGTTTTACAACGCATTATAGATTTGATAACATATTATAGGCTGGACGACAAATTGTAGATTGGGCATTATAGGCTGGACAACACGTTATAGGCTGGATAACGCAGAGCCTAGATGACACAATATGGATTGGATGACAAATTATAGATTAGACGACACATTATAAACTGGACGACACATTATAGACCGGACGACACATTGTGGACTGGACGACACAGTATAGATTAGACGACACATTATAAACTGTACGACACATTAAAGATTAGACAACACATTATAAACTGGATGACACATTATAGATTAGACGATACATTGTAAACTGGACGACACATTATAGAGCGGGCGACACATTGTGGACTGGACGACACAGTATAGATTATACGACACATTATAAACTGGACGACACACTATAAACTGGACGGCACATTATAGATTAGACGACACATTATAAACTGGACGATACAGTATAGATTAGACGACACATTATAAACTGGACGACACATTATAGATTAGACGACACATTATAAACTGGACGATACAGTATAGATTAGACGACACATTATAAACTGGACGGCACATTATAGACTGGACGACACATTTTATGCTGGACGACACATTTAGACTGAACAGCTTTGGACTTCGTCAGTTCACATATGGAACAAATTTACAAGAATATAAAGAAAGATGTTGGCATAATAGCGAAAGGGACGAAAGGATTAACAGAGAAATGAATGAAAAGAGAAAGGAAAGGTGGGAGAACTCAAATGAGGGAAAGGAATGACCGGTTTTTCTATTTGGAATTTCTCTTGCTTGTAAAAAATTAAATTCTACAACGAAAAGGCAGCAGGACACAAGCACATGCCAGTTGTTTAAAGTGACAAAAATAAACAGTACATATTTTTGTACATGTTCATCTGTCTCTGCATCGTTCTCAGTATTAATTTTCTATAGTGCCAGTTATTTAATTCATGATATCCGCCATCTCATTTCATATTCAGCATTTTCAACATAAAGTTCTTTATTAATATTTTAGTACTTGTATTTTTTGTTAAGCTTCTTTAGCATGTGAATTTTCATTCGTTCTCTCACTTTTATTGTTTAGTGTCTTGTCTTCGTCATTTCTTCGACTCTTTCTCCTTTTTCATAATAATATAGTTTCTTTCACAATTTCTCTTGTCTTTCTATCCGGCGTTCATCCGAAGGTTAATAAATGAATTAATAGCTCTTTTCGTCATCAGCCCTTAAATGGTGTTAAACGGGCGTAAATGCAAAGTTCTGCGGTTCATTTGCGCCTTTCCGTCGAACATACCACATTTCAGCATCATAATTTTGTGTGCCGAGATGCCATACCTCTTCAATCTCTACTCGCTTGGCAAGACAGCATTGTCAGTTTCCATGAGCAACTCTGGAAGGTGGAGAAGGGTCTTGATGAACTCTTTTGATCACCGATCCTGATGAATGCCATCAGTTGTTTGTCGTTGACTGCACTCAGCTCATTTCCTGGATGAGCGTCTTGGCCTCCATCTCACAGTTTAATTATACATACAAACACACACACACAGAGATAAAGAGAGTGAGATAGAGAGAAAGAAAGAAAGGAAGGAAGGAAGGAAGGAAGGAAGAGAGAGAGAAAAAAAAAGAAAGAAAGAAAGAAAGAAAGAAAGAAAGAAAGAAAGAAAGAAAGAAAGAAAGAAAGAAAGAAAGAAAGAAAGAAAGAAGGAAGGAAAAAAAAGAAAGAAAGTGACCAAAAGTCAGTATTTCGCCGGATATGTCCTGCCTATAAGGTATTAAGGTCCTCCTTCCGGTTGTATCTACCTATTGATATGCAGAATAAACGTTATCGTGCCTTGGTCTTTTCTGTGAAACAAACCTTCTTTTTCTGACACAATGTCTTACATTTCTTTTATTTGTTTCCAACTGGTAACCATAACGATAACTATATTATATATATATATATATATATATATATATATATATATATATATATATATATATATATCGCCATGGCATACAGTTAGCTTTCAATCGAACAGACTGAACTTTATACATCTCACATTACTTTAGTTAAGGTTTGTTTCGCATAAAATTACATCAGCCAAACAAACAAACCCTCGTTAGTGGTCTCGTATAATGATTCACAGAAAGAGTCCTAGGCTTACTCGTCACTACCCATCAATCAATCACAAGATCTACACGAGTTACTCTCAGCCTTAGGTTGACTTTCAAAGAGCATTAGCAACACATGTGAACGTTACTCCTTCTGGTGGTTCTCAGAACTTTAATAACCACATGCAATAAATTATACCTATTGACACATAGCAATGCTAGAGAACATTCCTTTTTAAAGACCTGCAGATCAGGCTTTCAGAACAGCGGTTTTCTTGCTATTCCTGCATGTGTCTATGATAAAACGCATGGAATACGCTTTCCGTTCTGAAGATACTGTTTCAAATATTTTGAATATAGTTAGATATACAAATATAATACATAAATATAGCCATTTCGTTAAAACATAAAATGTGTGGTTTCATGTCACAGAATGGCGCGGGTTTGATACTCGTCACCAAACTTAGACGACGGGACACGTGTTGTCTGTGATTGAACCACGACAAAATGAGGCAGGTTCATGATTCTTAGACATTGTGGCTGAGAGCAGCATGAATGAAGGTGGTTGTCATGACATCGACAAGATCGCTCTGACAACACATCGATAAGATCGCTCTGACAACACATCAACAAGATCGTTCTGACGACACATCGACAAGATCGCTCTGACAACACATCGACAAGATCGCTCTAACAAAACATCGACAAGATTGTTCTGACAACACATCGACAAGATCGTTCTGACAACACATCGACAAGATCGTTCTGACAACACATCTACAAGATCGTTCTGACAACACATCTACAAGATCGTTCTGACAACACATCGACAAGATCGTTCTGACAACACATCGACAAGATCGCTCTGACAACACATCTACAAGATCGTTCTGACAACACATCGACAAGATCGCTCTGACAACACATCGACAAGATCGTTCTGACAACACATCGAGAAGATCGTTCTGACAACACATCGACAAGATCGTTCTGACAACACATCGACAAGATCGCTCTGACAACACATCGACAAGATCGCTCTGACAATACAACGACAAGATCGCTCTGACAACACATCTACAAGATCGTTCTGACAACACATCTACAAGATCGTTCTGACAACACATCTACAAGATCGCTCTGACAACACATCTACAAGATCGTTCTGACAACACATCTACAAGATCGCTCTGACAACACATCTACAAGATCGCTCTGAATCACATCTACAAGATCGCTCTGACAACACATCTACAAGATCGTTCTGACAACACATCTACAAGATCGCTATGACAACACATCTACAAGATCGCTTTGACAACACATCGACAAGATCGTTCTGACAACACATCGACAAGATCGCTCTGACAACACATCGACAACATCGCTCTGACAACACATCGACAAGATCGTTCTGACAACACATCGACAAGATCGCTCTGACAACACATCGACAAGATCGCTCTGACAACACAACGACAAGATCGCTCTGACAACACATCTACAAGATAGTTCTGACAACACATCGACAAGATCGTTCTGACAACACATCGAAAAGATCGCTTTGACAACACATCGAGAAGATCGCTCTGACAACACATCGACAAGATCGCTTTGACATCACATCGACAAGATCGCTCTGACAACACATCGACAAGATCGCTCTGACATCACATCGACAAGATCGCTCTGACAACACATCGACAAGATCGCTCAGACAACACCTCTACAAGAACGTTCTGACAACACATCGACAAGATCGCTCTGACAACACGTCGACAAGATCGCTTTGACAACACATCGACAAGATCGCTCTGACAACACATCGACAAGATCGCTTTGACAACACATCGACAAGATCGCTCTGACAACACGTCGACAAAATCGCTTTGACAACACATCGACAAGATCGCTCTGACAACACATCGACAAGATTGTTCTGACAACACATCGACAAGATTGATCTGACAACACATCTACAAGATTGTTCTGACAATACATCTACAAGATCGTTCTGACAACACATCGACAAGATCGCTCTGACAACACATCTACAAGATCGCTCTGACAACACATCGACAAGATCGTTCTGACAACACATCGACAAGATCGCTCTGACAACACATCTACAAGATCGCTTTGACAACACATCGACAAGATCGCTTTGACAACACATCAACAAGATCGCTCTGACAACACAACGACAAGATCGTTCTGACAACACATCGAAAGGATCGTTCTGACAATACATCGACAAGATCGTTCTGACAACACATCTGCAAGATCGCTCTGACAACACATCGACAAGATCGCTCTGACAACACATAGACAAGATCGTTCTGACAACACAAGGACAAGACCGCTCTGACAACACATCGACAAGATCGCTCTGACAACAGATCTACAAGATCGTTCTGACAACACATCGACAAGATCGTTCTGACAACACATCGACAAGATCGCTCTGACGACACATCTACAAGATCGCTTTGACAAGATCGCTTTTGCAAGATTGTTCTGACAACACATCTACAAGATTGTTCTGACAACACATCGACAAGATCGCTCTGACAACACATCGACAAGATCGCTCTGACAACACAACGACAAGATCGTTCTGACAACACATCGACAAGATCGTTCTGTCAATACATCGACAAGATCGTTCTGACAACACATCGACAAGATCGCTCTGACAACACATCGACAACATCGCTCTGACAACACATCGACAAGATCGTTCTGACAACACATCGACAAGATCGCTCTGACAACACATCTACAAGATCGCTTTGACAACACATCGACAAGATCGCTCTGACAACACATCGACAAGATCGTTCTGACAACACATCGACAAGATCGTTCTGACAACACATCGACAAGATCGCTCTGACGACACATCGACAAGATCGCTTTGACGACAACACATCGACAAGATCGCTCTGACAACACATCGACAAGATTGTTCTGACAACACATCAACAAGATCGCTCTGACAACATATCGACAAGATCGTTCTGACAACACATCGACAAGATCGTTCTGAGAACACATCTACAAGATCGTTCTGAGAACACATCTACAAGATCGCTCTGACAACACATCGACAAGATCGCTCTGACAACACATCGACAAGATCGTTCTGACAACTTATCGACAAGATCGCTCTGACAACACATCTACAAGATCGCTTTGACAACACATCGACAAGATCGCCCTGACAACACATCAACAAGATCGCTCTGACAACACAACGATAAGATCGTTCTGACAACACATCGAAAGGATCGTTCTGACAATACATCGACAAGATCGTTCTGACAACACATCGGCAAGATCGCTCTGACAACACATCGACAAGATCGCTCTGACAACACATAGACAAGATCGTTCTGACAACACAAGGACAAGACCGCTCTGACAACACATCTACAAGATCGCTTTGACAACACATCGACAAGATCGCTCTGACAACACATCTACAAGATCTTTCTGACAACACATCGACAAGATCGTTCTGACAACACATCGACAAGATCGCTCTGACGACACATCTACAAGATCGCTTTGACAAGATCGCTCTTGCAAGATTGTTCTGACAACACATCTACAAGATTGTTCTGACAACACATCGACAAGATCGCTCTGACAACACATCGACAAGATCGCTCTGACAACACAACGACAAGATCGTTCTGACAACACATCGACAAGATCGTTCTGACAATACATCGACAAGATCGTTCTGACAACACATCGACAAGATCGCTCTGACAACACATCGACAACATCGCTCTGACAACACATCGACAAGATCGTTCTGACAACACATCGACAAGATCGCTCTGACAACACATCTAGAAGATCGCTTTGACAACACATCGACAAGATCGCTCTGACAACACATCGACAAGATCGTTCTGACAACACATCGACAAGATCGTTCTGACAACACATCGACAAGATCGCTCTGACGACACATCGACAAGATCGCTTTGACGACAACACATCGACAAGATCGCTCTGACAACACATCGACAAGATTGTTCTGACAACACATCGACAAGATCGCTCTGACAACACATCGACAAGATAGCTCTGACAACATATCGACAAGATCGTTCTGACAACACATCGACAAGATCGTTCTGAGAACACATCTACAAGATCGTTCTGACGACACATCGACAAGATCGCTCTGACAACACATCGACAAGATCGTTCTGAGAACACATCTACAAGATCGCTCTGACAACACATCTACAAGATCGTTCTGAGAACACATCTACAAGATCGCTCTGACAACACATCTACAAGATCGTTCTGACAACACATCGACAAGATCGCTCTGACAACACATCTACAAGATCGCTCTGACAACACATCGACAAGATCGCTTTGACAACAAATCTACAAGATCGTTCTGACAACACATCTACAAGATCGTTCTGACAACACATCTACAAGATCGCTCTGACAACACATCGACAAGATCGCTTTGACAACAAATCTACAAGATCGTTCTGACAACACATCTACAAGATCGTTCTGAGAACACATCTCCAAGATCGCTCTGACAACTAATCTACAAGATCGTTCTGAGAACACATCTACAAGATCGCTCTGACAACACATCTACAAGATCGCTTTGACAACACATCGACAAGATCGCTCTGACAACACATCTACAAGATCTTTCTGACAACACATCGACAAGATCGTTCTGACAACACATCGACAAGATCGCTCTGACGACACATCTACAAGATCGCTTTGACAAGATCGCTCTTGCAAGATTGTTCTGACAACACATCTACAAGATTGTTCTGACAACACATCGACAAGATCGCTCTGACAACACATCGACAAGATCGCTCTGACAACACAACGACAAGATCGTTCTGACAACACATCGACAAGATCGTTCTGACAATACATCGACAAGATCGTTCTGACAACACATCGACAAGATCGCTCTGACAACACATCGACAACATCGCTCTGACAACACATCGACAAGATCGTTCTGACAACACATCGACAAGATCGCTCTGACAACACATCTACAAGATCGCTTTGACAACACATCGACAAGATCGCTCTGACAACACATCGACAAGATCGTTCTGACAACACATCGACAAGATCGTTCTGACAACACATCGACAAGATCGCTCTGACGACACATCGACAAGATCGCTTTGACGACAACACATCGACAAGATCGCTCTGACAACACATCGACAAGATTGTTCTGACAACACATCGACAAGATCGCTCTGACAACACATCGACAAGATAGCTCTGACAACATATCGACAAGATCGTTCTGACAACACATCGACAAGATCGTTCTGAGAACACATCTACAAGATCGTTCTGAGAACACATCTACAAGATCGCTCTGACAACAAATCTACAAGATCGTTCTGAGAACACATCTACAAGATCGCTCTGACAACACATAGACAAGATCGTTCTGAGAACACATCTACAAGATCGCTCTGACAACACATCTACAAGATCGTTCTGACAACACATCGACAAGATCGCTCTGACAACACATCTACAAGATCGCTCTGACAACACATCGACAAGATCGCTTTGACAACAAATCTACAAGATCGTTCTGACAACACATCTACAAGATCGTTCTGACAACACATCTACAAGATCGCTCTGACAACACATCGACAAGATCGCTTTGACAACAAATCTACAAGATCGTTCTGACAACACATCTACAAGATCGTTCTGAGAACACATCTCCAAGATCGCTCTGACAACTAATCTACAAGATCGTTCTGAGAACACATCTACAAGATCGCTCTGACAACACATCTACAAGATCGTTCTGAGAACACATCTACAAGATCGCTCTGACAACACATCTATAAGATCGTTCTGATAACACATCGACAAGATCGCTCTGACAACATATCGACAAGATCGCTCTGACAACACATCGACAAGATCGCTCTGACAACACATCGACAAGATCGCTCTGACAACACATCGACAAGATCGCTCTGACAACACATCGACAAGATCGCTTTGACAACACATCGACAAGATAGCTCTGACAACACATCGACAAGATCGCTCTGACAACACATCGACAAGATAGCTCTGACAACATATCGACAAGATCGCTTTGACAACAAATCTACAAGATCGTTCTGACAACACATCTACAAGATCGTTCTGACAACACATCGACAAGATCGCTCTGACAACAAATCTACAAGATCGTTCTGACAACACATCTACAAGATCGCTCTGACAACACATCGACAAGATCGCTCTGACAACACATCGACAAGATCGCTTTGACAACAAATCTACAAGATCGTTCTGACAACACATCGACAAGATCGCTCTGACAACACATCGACAAGATCGCTCTGACAACACATCGACAAGATCGCTTTGACAACACATCAACAAGATCGCTCTGACAACATATCGACAAGATCGTTCTGACAACACATCGACAATCCCAGAAAGATACCGGTTCCTAAATAAAGCTGGATGAACCTGGAAGCCGTCGATAAGGATCGAAACTGACCACTTTTCCTTAGTAGTCCAGTGTACTAACCACTGAGCTGTCATGGCTCCCACTCCCTAACATGGATTACCTTAAATACTTAGAGCTCTATGGTTTGATTGAATTGTTCAAGTGGTTCAAGTACTTCCATTCATAGAATCATTTTTTCATCTGGTTATTGTTCTGCGCAGTCATAGACTTTCACATTCATAACTAGCAGGTTTAATGAGTCATCATCACCATCAAGTACCGTATCGGTGCTTCCGTAGGTGATCATGTCTCTCCACAATATTTGATATCGGCAGCTATTTATCATTTCTGTTGTTGACCTTCTGCCAAGCCAATCTCTTAAGCTGTCTGGTATTTTTTCTCTTTGCTTTTCTCTATCTCTTCGTCCCTCAATTTTCCCAGTCGTTACAATATATTCCAGTTGTTCTCTTCTCATTACATGGCCAAAAAAAATGATAATTGTTTCTTCCTAATATTGGAAATTAGCTCTCTTTTTGGCCTCTTTCAGGACGTTTTCATTACTCTTCTTAGCTGTCCATAGTATTCTCAACATTCTTCTGTAAAACCACATTTCTACAGACTCCAGTGATGTTCTTGTTTGCTGTCCTATTGTCCATGATTCACATCCATATGTTAAGACGTGACGATTCATGATTGTACAAAGAAGTTACGTCGGTGGTTTTCTGTTGCCTTCCGTCGGTTTGTTTACGGTTGGCTCCGCTAGCCTTTGACTAAAAAGTCTCCCCTACAAGTCAGTGAGGTTGTTTTACTATCATATTTCCCTATACGCCACTTGGTGTGACGGGGTACTTTACTTTTTTTTTTTTTTTTTACGTTTTATGAGTAACAATTAAAAATTTTGAACAATTAAGCTTAGAAACAACACAGGCTCTGTTTATTGACAAGAAAAAATTTAGAATATATATAGAATGGATATAACATTTATATAATATAAAAGTAGAACAAATAATATAGAATAAATATAAATATGGAATAAATATAAATATAGAATAAATAACAACACCATGAATTGTCAACCCTTACACCCGGATACAAGTATAATTCTAAAGATATCTCAGAACCATTCAGTCATATGTTCTCTACACACTTCTGTCTGTCAACTGTTCACTGAGATAGGATCATCTCTTTAGTTATGAAGTATGTGTTTCACAACCTAACCTATACTGTGTTTACTTGGAACATTTCTATGGCTCAGCTACCGGAAGTTAGTTCTCATTAAACTAATACACATCTCCATCTCAATATTCGCTACATAAATCCTAAGGACAATACTCACTACATCTCTATGTCTCTTAGTACGAGTTCTTGCAACTCGTGCTCTCATCTTCGGGGCCTGGTGGTAACATCTTTACAGCTCATTCCTTTCACCGCGATCGTCGTATGCTCTGTTCACCTCTAAAGTCCCCCGTCGTATGATCTGTTCACCTCTAAAGTCCCCCGTCGAATGCTCTGTTCACCTCTAAAGTCCCCCGTCGAATGCTCTGTTCACCTCTAAAGTCCCCCGTCGAATGCTCTGTTCACCTCTAAAGTCCCCCGTCGTATGCTCTGTTCACCTCTAAAGTCCCCCGTCGTATGCTCTGTTCACCTCTAAAGTCCCCCGTCGTATGCTCTGTTCACCTCTAAAGTCCCCCGTCGTATGCTCTGTTCACCTCTAAAGTCCCCCGTCGTATGCTCTGTTCACCTCTAAAGTCCCCCGTCGAATGCTCTGTTCACCTCTAAAGTCCCCCGTCGAATGCTCTGTTCACCTCTAAAGTCCCCCGTCGAATGCTCTGTTCACCTCTAAAGTCCCCCGTCGAATGCTGCTTGTACAATTCTTTTCTTTCTACGTTCTCAATTCTACCAAGTGATACCTGAAGGTCCACGCTTTCTTACAAGTTGTCCCTGAACTCGTACTCAAACCATTACTGTCTCTCCTAAAGTGAAACAACTCCCATTACTTATCTATCTCTAGTCTTCCTTGCCAAATATGTAAGATAGCTCCCATTATTATCCTTACTAGTTAACAGATCTGCTTTCATTGTAGGAAAGATACAAGTCGGATATTCCGACACAGATCTTTACATGGCAGAGTAAGACAACTACAAGGATGTTTCAGCTTTCCTAACAAGAGAAGACCGAACTAAGAACAAACGCTTCGGCCGAAAGGTCTTCAACTGAGATGAAAACAAACAAACCAGAATACAAATATGTAAAGATCATAATAAATCCCAACAGTAGCCAGAGCTATCAAAAATCATCTTATAGTCTTTTATCTGTTAACACAACAAATTTTCATAATAAAATAACGCAACAGATTTTCAGAAATTTACTTTATCATCTTAGTCGCTGTGGCCAACGTGCCGGATATGCTGGTCATTATTTAATTGTGGAACCGATTTAATTCAGTAAAAAGAATCTTATCTTATGGTTCTAAAGTATAAAGGGACAACAAGTTGTCTATACCTTAGAATGAGTCTTATAGGACAGTTAAGTACATCGACGAAATTGACATCAATGTCTACAATATTAAACAGTAGAAAACAAGGAAGATGCTCGTTAAAAAACATAACAATATATGTTTTATAGAAGGAAAATATAAATTTTCTTTTAAATAAAAAATACTAATTACTAAATCAGCGTTTGAGGGGCGGGAGCGGGGGCGGGGGAAGGTTTAAAGCCAGAAATGTTCACATTGATTAAGACGATGTTCAAACATCGGGCAGTATCTCGTCCCTCAAATTAATCATCTGATGTGCCGTTGTCTTTAATAATTTAACAATTAATATATTCTTGCGCTAAAACATCTAGTTATCTATAAATAATATAATTTCCTCCAGCGGCTGTGTCGACCGCAGGGATATTTTGTCCAACCACGAGTACAATTCACACTGACTTCAGCGGGAATCGAACAAAGTCGGTGTGAACGTCGGTAGCTAGTGGGGTAATGTTTGGCGTCATTTGTTGAAATAAAAATGAATTCCATTTATTTGTTTCAGTTTCTTATCAAATTTCAAGTGTATAATACAAATGCACAATTTTAACATAAGTAAAAAAAATAAATGGTGCATTTACGTCATGCGATTTCTTCTTCTCTGATCGTGGCTCATTCATACTAGGGCTCCAGGCTCTCTTATGGAGGCAGTTGTCTGTTTCAATGATTCGGTTAACCCGTAGAGTTTCTCTTCCAGGGAGGTGCGTGTGAGCCACATTGCCCACCTCAGTCAGGCCTGTGTACTGGGGGGAAATCCAGTAGAATGAGTTTTCTTGTCATGTTACCCAGATTTCAGTGTCATAGGTTGGTAGTTCCTATTTTAAGTTTGGTGAAAATGTGGTTTCTCATTCTGTTGTGGCCAGTGCGTAGACGAAGTATGATGACTTGATCCCTTCTTGATAGTTGAAGGTATCCGTCCCTTTCGTTAAACTTTTCGTGTTCTTGTTTCCATTGCTCATGATACTGGCCTTTGATGATGGTTTTGGCTTCATCGTAGTTGACCATATGATTCTCTTGTGGTAATCTCCCTCCCTCCTTAACTAAATGGTCTGCGCGTTCATTTCCATGCATGTTACTTTGTAATGGTATTCACTACATGACCACTCTCTGGAAGTTAAAAAGTGCTGGGAATAAGAGTATACGATATTATGTGCGTTTAAAATGCATTAAAAATATAGATATAATTTGGTTGGTTGCGTTCGCCCGATGACTAAAGTATTCTAGAGTATCGTGGTAGACTAGAATATTCCTCTTCATCATCTGCCCTTACAAGGACGTAGTGGACGTGTCTGCGTTGTGTTGTGGTTTGCAGTATAACTGTTATATTTGTGTCTTTCGACCCAACACATCCGACTTCAGCACAACATTTTTGAGTACCGGGTTGTCTTCCCTCTTCGATCCCTGCACGCTTGGCCAGACTAGACAGGTTAGTCTGTTACTGGAGGCACCGCTGAGAGGTGGAGCAGGTCTGGATGGTTTTGGTTCACCGATCCCGGCGCAAGCCATCAGCTGTGGGTCGTTGACAACTTCCAGCTCTGGTGCTGGTAGGCGCGCCTTCGCCTCCAGATATAATTTAAAACTCACGCAAATATAACAAATAATTTCAAACGCACGCAAATATAACAAATAGTTTCAAACGCACGCAAATTATATAAATAATTTTAACGCCTGCAAAATATGAAATTATTTTAAATTCTGCAAAATATGAAATTATTTTAAATTCTGCAAAATATGAAATTAATTTACAGCCCGCAAAAATATGGAATTAATTTAAAGTCTGCAAAATATGGAATTAATAATGTAGGATATTATTTCACGAGAACGTGAGATGAAAGGAACAAATTGATGAAACAGAAACGATATCGTCTTAAAACTGTCTCAATCTCTCGAAAATAATCCAGAAGGGAAATTGATCTTCTAGTGCCTACAGCCTTGAACTGAGAAAATACAGTATGACATCACCTATTGGTAGGGAGTCCGGAAGAACAGCGCTCAAACATGTCCCGCAAGGAATCGTGTTTCAGCCATTTGATGCTATCGTAATCAGATCTGGCTGGCCGGAAGTGGACAGAATTTAGCCGGTTCGGAAACATCGACAATGATCCAAGGTGGCAGACGGGTAAATTACCGGTAAGGGAGAGAACACCGGGGAGTAACACAGAATGGTGTATTTTAAGAACCGATATCGTGTTGACAACTGACAACATACAAGTAGGTTTAATAGATTCAACAAGAAGTCAATCATAACAAAATGAATAGCTATGGTATGTGGTAAAGTCTCAGATTAAGCGCACAAATTATTTTAGTTAGGAGAGTAGCGTCCCCTATAGAAACATAACACTTTATTCTGTTATTATTGTAGATGAATGGGAAACAACGCGAAGGTACATCCCTAACACTAAACCAAAACACTAACCATCAACCCTATCTCTAAACCCAAACCATAACCATAAACCCTAATTCTAAACCCAAACCCTAACTCTAAACCCAAACCCTAACCATAAACCATAAACCCTAACCATAAACCCTAACACTAAACCCCAACCTTAACTCTAAACCCAAGCCCTAACCATGAACCCTAACACTAAACCCAAACCCTAACTCTAAACCCTAACTCTAAAACCAAACCTTAACTCTAAACCCAAGCCTTAACCATAAACCATTACACTAAACCCAAACCCTAACTCTAAACCCAAGTCCTAACCATAACTCCTAACTCTAAACCCTAACAATAACCATAAACCCTAACCATAAACCCTAACTCTAAACCTAAACAATAACCCTGACTCTAAACCCTAACCCTAACCATAAACCCTAACTCATAACCCTGACTCTAAACACTAACCCTAACCATAAACCCTAACTCTAAACCTAAACCATAACCCTGCTTCTAAACCCTAACCCTAACCATAAACCATAACCATAAACCCTAACTCTAAACCTAAACTATAACCGTGACTCTAAACCCTAACCCTAACCATAAACCCTAAGTCTAAACCCAAACCATAACCCTGACTCTAAACCCAAACCCTAACCATAAACCCTAACCTAATTGTTAATAGTTGGAAACCACTGTATTTTTTATACGACAGATAAGGAAAGATCACTTGTTTCTCTCATATCATTTATATGATTAAACTAGGTTCATCATCACTGTCCTCCGGACACATCCATAGATTCTCCGATCTTCTCGAAATAGTGATAATCTCCTAACCTTGACCCACGTGTACGAACTCCTTACCTGTGATCTATAAATTGTACGGATACGTTACCGGTCAGATTTCAATTCATGAAACCAAACTGAAAGATAACATCAACGAAACCAAATTGAAAGATAACATCAGCTATTGAGTTATGTTGTTACATGAGGCCAGATTTTTTTTTCTCTGTTCGCCAGCTTTTACCTCTGACGAAGTCCATAGAGACTAGGAACTGAATTTTGCGTGTTAATCCATTTCGCACGGGGGTCCCTCGTCGCACAGGCAGATAACTCCGACTTCGGAGGCCCTCATATTTTTTCCGTCCATGATTAATTAACGTTTCAAGCCGGGCCTAGCTGCTGAGACCAGGTGTGGTTGCTACAGAGAGAAATCATAAATAAAAATCCCAACTGGTGCATCCGGGATTTGAACCCACAACCCCCCTGTCTCGATGCCGGCGTCTTGCTTCGAGACCAACCAGGCCAGATTAGACAGGCCATGGAAGAGGCTGTCGTAGCCTGGTCGACGTCAAAGACTGAATAGTGACTGAAAGGACAAAGAAGGAGATCACAATAGAATCAAACATAGCGTTCTACGACACATTCTTCATCCCATGAGCAACTACATTTATTTGATAGCTCTCACTCTCTTGGGAGCCGCGACAGTTTACTTATTAATGAACTGGACTACAAAGGGCAATAGGACAGGTTCGATCCTGATCGACGGCTTCCGGGTCCACCAAGTCTTAAATAGGTACCTAATTTTTTTTCTGGGAAAGTAAAGCGATACGGGCGTAATACTGACCACATTACTCCAAAAATCATGTACCAAAGGTCTGTAAAAAATTATGGTCACTAACACCATATTCCCTATACACCACGTGGCGTGACGGGGATCTTAACCTTTACTTTTCTCTCAATCTCTTGGGACATAATTAATTTTCTGAATATACCACACCCACTCACTTGTAGAGCCGCGATAGCTCAGTGGTTAGTGAACTGGACTACAAAGGACAAGAGGTAGGGTTCAATCCCAACCGACGGCTTCCGGGTTCACCCAGCCTTAAATGGGTACCGGATTTTTTTCTGGGAAAGTAAAGCAGCACGGGCGTAATACTGACCACATTACCCCAAAAAATCATGTGCTGAAGGTCTGTAAAATATAGATACATAGTAGAAATACTAACACCATATTTCCCTATACGCCACTTGGCGTGACGGGGGTACTTTACTTACTTTTTTACTCACTTGTAGAGCTCTACCAGTGACATCGACCCCAATAAGAAAATTGCACTCTGTCAGAAAATTAGCCCTCAGTGGCTCCTCCCAAATTGGTAATCAAATTTTTTTCTCAAAATTGATCATGCTCGGGTAATTATTAATGAGGTCTCCAGGAGATATGCCTGAAGCTGTCACAGATGTAACAACTTGCCAATGTTGGCATTCATGATACTATAACCGGAATATCACTCAAGCTATTGTCTTATGCTATTGTCTGAAGCTATTGTCTGAAGATATTGTCTGAAGATATTGTCTGAAGATATTCAAAGCCAAATATCTTGCAATGTAATTTTAAAAATAAATGAATAAAACTATCTCTCGATGTCCATGTTGGATACAGTTGAGTAGTGTTGGTACATTTCCTCAGTTCTGAAACATGTCAAGGGAGAAAAAAAGTAGAGTCCCATTACGTGGCGTAAAGGGAATATGGTGTTAGTGACTGTAATTTTTATAGCGCTGTGGTTAGTGAACTGGACTACAAAGAACAAGAGGTCGTGTTCGATTCTGACCGACGGCTTCTGGGTTCAGCCAGCCTTAAATGGGTACCGGATTTTTATTCTGAGAAATTAATGCGGCACGGGCGTAATACTGACCACATTAACCAAAAAAATCATATGCCGAAGGTCTATAACAATTATGGTCACCAACACCATTATCCCTATGCGTCACTTGGCGTGACGGGACTCTTTACTTTATTTACTTACTATAATTTTTTTTACAAACTTTCGGCACTTGATTGTTAGGATAATGTAGTCGGTATTACGCCCGTGCCGCTTTACTTTCCCTGAAAAAAATCCAGTACCAATTTAAGACTGGGTGAACCCGGAAGCCGTCGATCAGAATCGAACCCAAACTCTTGTCCTTCGTAGTCCAGTTCACTAACCATTGAGCTATCGCGGCTCCCCAGTTCACTAACCATTGAGCTATCGCGGCTCCCCAGTTCACTAACCATTGAGCTATCGCGGCTCCCCAGTTCACTAACCATTGAGCTATCGCGGCTCCCCAGTTCACTAACCATTGAGCTATCGCGGCTCCCCAGTTCACTAACCATTGAGCTATCGCGGCTCCCCAGTTCACTAACCATTGAGCTATCGCGGCTCCCCAGTTCACTAACCATTGAGCTATCGCGGCTCCCCAGTTCACTAACCATTGAGCTATCGTGGCTCCCCAGTTCACTAACCATTGAGCTATCGTGGCTCCCCAGTTCACTAACCATTGAGCTATCGCGGCTCCCCAGTTCACTAACCATTGAGCTATCGCGGCTCCCCAGTTCACTAACCATTGAGCTATCGTGGCTCCCCAGTTCACTAACCATTGAGCTATCGTGGCTCCCCAGTTCACTAACCATTGAGCTATCGTGGCTCCCCAGTTCACTAACCATTGAGCTATCGCGGCTCCCCAGTTCACTAACCATTGAGCTATCGTGGCTCCCCAGTTCACTAACCATTGAGCTATCGTGGCTCCCCAGTTCACTAACCATTGAGCTATCGCGGCTCCCCAGTTCACTAACCATTGAGCTATCGCTTTTCACCTTCTGAAACATGACTTGAGTATAATTCTAATAAGGTAAATTAAAAATGATCATAACAGATGGTATAACGTAGATGTTTTCAAGATGTATGGTTGAGATATGATTGTTTTAGACTAGAATGAGTTCCATTTGTTCCGTTTTGAAATATTTATTCTCTCTACGTTATTGGATTAAAGTATCAATAGGGAATACCGGTCAATATGGGGGATAGGCGGCAAGAACCATTGAGGCTTAGTCTGAAAAGTGTTCCTTTTTGCAGTTTACTTCCCGTCGAAGTCCAGCTTGCGGACTGAGCTACTGAGTTTAGTGCTCTGTGCACACCGTGAGCTGTGTTTTTCATCCGGATCGTGTTTCGATATTCCGATTGCTTACGATGAATGATGTAATCGTATGACGAAGGACAGTTCGACTGCATTCCCTTTCGGTGCCGCTTGGCCTTATGTCTTTTGATGTGTGTTGTAGCTGCTATGATGGAGACTGCAACTGTCTTTCTTTGTTTGGATCCTTCAATGAGATCAGATTTAATTCAGATGATTCCACTGGCACGGGCGGTTGAGCAATTGTGTCCATCTTTTAATGTTTTCTGTTTCAGTATTTGTTTTTTTTTCGTCTATCTTGTATTGTTTTCTATTTCTCTTATTTGTTTAAGGCTGACAACACTTTAATTTGGTTCTTAATATAAAATCTATCATTAGTTTAATATAGGTCAATGTGATTGTTTCAACCATAGAATAGCTGGTCAATGTGTTGATATGATCAATGAAAGTGTGAACCATAAATGGAACATACCTTTCTATTCTACTCATGGAATAAGTTTCATTGTAGCCGGAACATCCCCACATCCGTTTCACCTCACGTCGTCTCAACTCTCTTATCTACTTTAACCTTTGAAGGCGCGTAATCTCCCCCAACAGGTAATCATATGGAAGTCATCTGGTAAAAGAAAACAAGGCAGACCAAGAGAATCGTAAAGCAGAATAATTATTAGGGAAGTCTCAACCAAGAAACTAAGAAACAACGAAGACCTACAAGAACAAGCAGGAAAACGTCACTTGTGGAGAACTATGACTTCCGCTCTATGTGCCGTGTTCGGCTCGAGAGAAAAAAGAATCTTAGCTGTCCCGGTGTTGGATAAATTGAGCGCAGAGTCAGTCCCAGCCTGACGCTATCAAAGCGATCACTCATGAAAACAAATGGTACACGTATTTTTAAGTTAGGGAAGGTAATAACAGCGAATGTGTGAGCCAAATCCATCGTATCCAAATACAGTCGCTTTAGTGCAGCGATGTTTAATATTTCACTCACGTGCGATGTTTGATATTTCACTCACCTGCGATGTTAGGTATTTCACTCACCTGCGATGTTTAATATTTCACTCACCTGCGATGTTTGATATTTCACTCACCTTCGATGTTTAATATTTCACTCACCTGCGATGTTTAATATTTCACTCACCTGCGATGTTTAATATTTCACTCACCTGCGATGTTTGATATTTCACTCACCTGCGATGTTTAATATTTCACTCACCTGCGATGTTTAATATTTCACTCACCTGCGATGTTTAATATTTCACTCACCTGCGATGTTTGATATTTCACTCACCTGCGATGTTTAATATTTCACTCACCTGCGACGTTTAATATTTCACTCACCTGCGATGTTTAATATTTCACTCACATGCGATGTTTGATATTTCACTCACCTGCGATGTTTAATATTTCACTCACATGCGATGTTTAATATTTCACTCACCTGCGATGTTTAATATTTCACTCACCTGCTATGTTTAATATTTCACTCACCTGCTATGTTTAATATTTCACTCGCCTGCTATGTTTAATATTTCACTCACCTGCGATGTTTGATATTTCACTCACCTGCGATGTTTAATATTTCACTCACCTGCGATGTTTGATATTTCACTCACCTTCGATGTTTAATATTTCACTCACCTGCGACGTTTAATATTTCATTCACCTGCGATGTTTAATATTTCACTCACCTGCGATGTTTGATATTTCACTCACCTGCGATGTTTAATATTTCACTCACCTGCGATGTTTAATATTTCACTCACCTGCGATGTTTAATATTTCACTCACCTGCGATGTTTGATATTTCACTCACCTGCGATGTTTAATATTTCACTCACCTGCGATGTTTAATATTTCACTCACCTGCGATGTTTAATATTTCACTCACATGCGATGTTTGATATTTCACTCACCTGCGATGTTTAATATTTCACTCACATGCGATGTTTGATATTTCACTCACCTGCGATGTTTAATATTTCACTCACCTGCTATGTTTAATATTTCACTCACCTGCTATGTTTAATATTTCACTCGCCTGCTATGTTTAATATTTCACTCACCAGCGATATTTAATATTTCACTCACCTGCGATGTTTAATATTTCACTCACCTGCTATGTTTGATATTTCACTCACCTGCGATGTTTAATATTTCACTCACCTGCGATGTTTAATATTTCACTCACCTGCGATGTTTGATATTTCACTCGCCTGCTATGTTTAATATTTCACTCACCTGCGATGTTTGATATTTCACTCACCTGCGATGTTTGATATTTCACTCACCTGCTATGTTTAATATTTCACTCACCTGCGATGTTTGAGGTCATCTATACCTTTACTTCGACCTTTATTTTTAAAACAATCATTCTTAGTCGCTAGTAGCTACACACATCTTTTTTATATTTCCTATACTCTATGTCTATCACAAACATCTTTTTTATATTTCCTATACTCTATGTCTATCACAAACATCTTTTTTATATTCCCTATACTCTATGTCTATCATAACAAAAATACAAGTTTATGATGAAAACAAACATCTGTGAGGCAGCTCTACAAAATCCTGAATGTCAATAGCAAAATGTCACTGCACTGGGTCTCTGTCCAATATAGTGCAACTGGCAATGAAGAAACTAACAAATTTAGCAACAACAGGTATTATGAGGCATCATCTTTTTCACACCTTTTAATGAAGGAAGCAAGAACACTAATCAACGGAACATATAGAAATGTCACCCATACAAAACAGAATACAAATAATTACATCCCCATAGTGGGTATGTCAAACCGTTCTTCAAATGTTAGTAAGTGTCCTTTAAACATTCAAACTGTAGAGATTTAAGAACCGAGTTCGAGACAATGTGCAGACAAATTATAGGGTACTTATGATGACCTCCTGCTAACGATGAGTTCATAGAGACGGTCGCTGTCATACGCCGAGCACAGAAAACTGAGCACGTAAAGAGGATGAGAGGAGAAGGAGGAAGCAATAGTAGTAGCAGTGAAGGGCTGGGTCATCTAAAGATAAATCGTCGACCTCTGGACATGAAGGTCGTGGGTCCGAATGTCGTCAAAGTTGGTGGGAAATGTTCACTTAGAATCTGTTTTCTTCCATATTTTCAGTTCTCTCTGTGAGATCTGATGTATCTGTTTTCTTCCATACTTTCAGTTCTCCCTGTGAGATCTGATGTATCTGTTTTCTTCCATACTTTCAGTTCTCTCTATGAGATCTGATGTATCTGTTATTTTTCCATACTTTCAGTTCTCTCTATGAGATCTGATGTATCTATTTTCTTCCAACTTTCAATTCTTCCTGTGAGATCCGATGAATCTGTTTTCTTCCATACTTTCAGTTCTCTCTGTGAGATCCGATATATCTGTTTTCTTCCATACTTTCAGTTCTCTCTGTGAGATCCGACGTCTAGTTCTCTCAGATAACGGGCAAAACCAGAACGTCCCATGTGCATCTTGAACGTTAAAGAACCTTTGACAGCTAAAAGTCGAAGAGACTTTGGGAGCCTTGTTAGCCTAGTTGGTAAACCCTCTCGACTGGGTTGCCGACGTTCGGACAACCTGTGTTTGTTTACCGCCGGAAGCAGTGTGAGTTGTACACGTGGTTGGAAAAAAGAAATACCCTCGCGGTCGACCCAGCCGATGGCAGAATTGAATACCAGGGTAGTACTCCGGGAAGGTAGCTCAGTGGTAAGTGAACTGGACTATAAAGGACAAGAGGTAGGGTTCGATTCCAACTGACGGGGTCCGGTTCACCCAGCCTTTAATTGGTACTGGAATTTTTTTCTGGGAAAGTAAAGCGGCACGGGCGTAATACCGACCACTTTACCCCAAAAAGCATGTGCCGAAGGTCTGTAAAATTTATGGTCTCTAACACCATTTTCCCAATACGCCACTTGGCATGACGGGGGTACTTTACTTTTTTTACTTTGGGAAGGTGAAGAATACCGCCTCGCATCGTGAGTTTCGATGCTTGAATCGACACTATCCAGAAGTCTCCGAGCAGGTGAAACCTCGCGTGCTAAGACGCCGATTCAAGTCTCGTACTTTACCTCTACCTTTAAGTCGAAGAAAGTAGGTCAAAGTGACCGCTGCCGGGGCAGAAAGTTAAGTAAATCCCCATGCCGAAGGTGGATTTTCGGGCCGAAAAGCGCTGATGTCGCTGATTTGCTGTAAACTAGCGACACAACGCAAACAAACCTAATTAACGGGTGAATTCTAAGAAGAAGAAGAAATAGTAGCAGTTTTTAAAAAAAGCGACATATTTTATTTCCTTTTACGCCCGGTGGACGTATTGGGTATAGAGGAATAAGAAGAAGCGCAATTACTGATTAGCCTGGGGATAGTGGAGGCAATATAATACCGTGTAGTTGATGGGATCATGCCATGGCTCACTAGCACAGTCCTCGGGGTATGGTAATGAAATAATGAGGTACAGGATTGGACTGTGCAACTTGATCTTCGCAATGGGAGAGTGTGTTGGTTATTTCTAGAACGTGCCGTTTATAATTTGGAAGGAACAACACTCACGCAAATAGAAGAGGTAGATGTAGTGTACCTATCTCCACATCTCCATCAGCTTAGTTTTATATTTATATGTCAATAATTACACTTGTCGCCCGTGCGCTGCCGGGGCCCGAAAGGGAAGTAAAGAATAGCGGCGCTGTACCCTACCAGGCATGTTCGTAAGAGGCGAGAAAGGAGGGTTAGGCATGGGACTGGCTATCCCATACTGTAAAAAAATAAGCCGAAAAAACTTCACAAACATGAACAAGTCAAGGAAAGATAAAGTAAATCCGTCAACCAGGAAAGAGAAGGGCTCTCTGTCTAAGAGACGTATGACGCAATCCGGAGAAAGCCATAAGGAGTCCGGGTTGCCGACTCACCCTTTGTCTACCAGGAAATCATCCAGAATTGGCACCTGGAATGTTCGTACCCTTAACGAACAGGGAAAAGCGGCACAAGTGGCAGCAGAAAGGAACAACTACAAGATAGATATTCTGGGAATGTGTGAAACAAGATGGCTGGGAGCGGAGAGAATAAAATTGAATACAGGGGAGATGATTTTATCATCAGGACACCAGGAACCAGGAGCACAACATAGCGAAGGGGTAGCTATAATGCTATCAAAGAATGCACAGAAGACACTAATAGAATGGGAGGCAGTGGGACCAAGACTGGTGAGAGCAATATTTAGAACAACCAAAAACAAAATAAAATTACACATTATACAATGCTATGCACCAACCAACGATAAAGATGACTCAGTTAAAGATGATTTTTATAAACAGCTACAATGCCAGATGGATGCAAGACGAGCCAAGGATATTATAATCTTGATGGGAGACCTAAATGCTAAGGTAGGATCAGACAACAGAGGTTTTGAAGAGATTATGGGAAAACATGGACTTGGAGATATAAACGAGAATGGAGAGATATTTGTGAATTTCTGCGCCCTTAATCAAATGAGCCTAGGAGGAACAATATTCCAACATAAAAGAATACACAAAGCTTCATGGGTGTCACCAGATCATAGAACGGAAAATCAAATTGATCACATATGTATTAATAATAAGTTTAAGTCATCCTTACAGGATGTAAAAGTATATAGAGGGGCAGATATAGCTTCTGATCATCATCTTCTGTTAGCCAAACTAAAATTAAATTAAAAAGGTATACTACAACGAATAAGGGCAGAACGTATTTCAATGTAGGGTTTCTTAAAGAACAAGGAATTAAAGATAAATTCGCAGTCACAATATCAAACAAATACCAAGTCCTCCAACAACTAGAAAATACAATAAATATAGAAGATCATTGGAAACAGGTAAAAAATATATGGAAAGAGACATGCGAAGAAACACTGGGGAAAAGAGAACGCCAGAATAAGGCATGGATGACAGCAGAGACCCTGGATAAAATTAAAGAAAGAAAGAACAAGAAAGCAGACATAAATAAAAGCAAAACAAGAAGTAATAAAGCCAAGACACAGGAAGCTTACACAGAGGTGAACAAAGAAGTGAGAAGATGCATTAAAAGGGATAAGAGGAAATATATAGATGAATTAGCTAAAGAGGCAGAAGAAGCAGCAAATAAAGGGAATATGAAAGAACTGTACAACAGCACAAAGAAATTAGGTGGAAAATACAAACAGATCAACGCCTTTATCAAAGATAAGAAAGGAAATCTGCTTAGTAATATAAAGGAACAAATGGAGAGATGGAAGGAGCACTTTGAAGAACTTTTGAACAGACCTGGCTCAAATAATCCTCCAGATATACTACCAGCAGAAGAAGAATTACACGTTAACTGCGGAAAACTAAGCAAAGAAGAAATAATGAAAGCCATCAAACTGTTAAAAGATGGTAAAGCCACAGGACCAGATGAAATTCCTTCGGAAGCCATCAAAGCAGATATTATCACCTCTACCAAGATGTTACATAATCTATTGGATAAAATTTGGGAGAGGGAAGAAATACCTAAAGACTGGAGAGAAGGTTATATGATCAAACTACCAAAGAAAGGAAGTTTACAGGAGTGCACAAATTATAGGGGAATTATGCTACTATCAGTGCCAGGAAAAATATTAGGCAGAATCATTCTGGAGAGACTAAAAGAGGCTATAGAGAAACACTTGAGAGATGAACAAGCAGGTTTTAGGAAGAACAGATCATGTGCTGATCAAATAACTACTCTACGTATAATAGTTGAACAAAGTTTAGAACTAAAATCCCCACTTTATATTGGATTCATAGATTACGAAAAGGCATTTGATAGTTTAGACAGAAGAATGCTTTGGAAGTTGCTGAGTCATTATGGAATCCCCATAAAGTTTATTAACCTGATAAAAAGAATGTATGAAGGAACAAAATGTAGTGTGGTGCATGAAGGACAGCTTACAGAAGCATTTGAAATAAGAACAGGAGTAAGGCAAGGATGCCTTCTGTCTCCATTTCTCTTTCTACTGGCCATAGATTGGATTATGAAAATAACTCAAAACAACAGAAATGGGATCCAGTGGTCACTAACCAAACAACTTGATGATTTAGACTTTGCTGATGACATAGCTTTCCTATCACACAGCCACCAACAGATGCAAGATAAAATGAGTATATTAGATGAGAGATCACAACAGCTAGGACTAAAGATTAATAGAGAGAAGACCAACATTATGAGAATTAATGCAGTTGGCAATAACCAAATAAAACTAGGAGAAATACCTCTACTAGACGTACAATCTTATTTATATCTGGGCAGTAATATAGATAAAGAGGGAGGAACAGAAAACGATACCAAAATAAGGATATCAAAAGCAAGAGGAGCTTTCATTGCACTGGGAAACATATGGAAATCCAAAGAAATTAGGCTAAATACAAAAATACAAATTTTCAACTCCAATGTTAAGTCGGTTCTATTATATGGCTGTGAAACATGGAAAATAACAAAATTGACAATCACGAAGGTACAGACTTTCATTAATGGATGCTTGCGCAGAATAAAGGGATGGAAATGGCAGGACAAAGTCACAAACGTGGAATTATAGAAATGTACCGGTCAAATACCAGTGGATAAAGAAATACAGCGAAGACAATGGCGATGGATAGGACACACACTACGGAAACCAACTGAGAGTATTACACAACAGGCCCTTTTTTGGAATCCCCAGGGGAAAAGACAAAGAGGAAGACCAAGGAATTCTTGGAGAAGACAGATTGAAGCAAAGATGAAGATGATGGGGAAGACATGGAATGATCTTAAAAGAATTGCAAAAAACAGAACGACTTGGAAAGTGTTTGTTGAAGACCTATGCTCCACTGGGAGCTAAAAGGTAGAAGAAGAAGAAGAATTACACTTGTCTATCGGGATAAAGATATGTTCGCTTATCAGTTCGTTGATATGCCTACCAGCCTGTCTGTTACTCTTTGTGTCTGTCTTTTCGCTTGTCTCTATATTATTACTATCTTGTCTGTCTAACTGTTATTTATTTCTATGGTTGTCTTCTTCCTTTCTCTCAATCTCATATATTTCTGTTCTGTTCCTACGTACATAAACAATACATTCTTCATTATGATTATAAAAGTACCAGCTATTCATCTGTCTACTCATTTACCTGTTCATTCATCTATCTATAAATATTTCACTACACACACAAACATTTTTGTTTCTACTCTATAACCAAATGTATGTGCTTCGGTCCTTCGATCAGAAGTCGACGGCGCAACTACTCTGGTCGATTTAGATTTTACCCTGCATCTAATAGCCACTTTTGGCGTAGAATTACCGAGTAATGGACGCCTGGACATGCCGGAATTCCAGGCAACGGGCAAGCTGACAAAATGTCTCTAATTGGATCAATACTCCCCGAGATATCATCATACATCATCACTTACATCGCTGATCCCCTTCACCATCTATAAACAAGAATGGTTAAAACAGTGGGTCACTGCCACAAATGGCCGGTCGTTGTTCAAACACAAAACTAAACAGATCCACCGAACCTAGTCAAAAGTCTGAAGAGAAGAGACAACAGCCAGTTGTTCCAGATGAGACAAAGACAGGCTCCCGTCAACCAACACTTGCACAAGCTAGATCCCATGCATATTCCTAAGTGCAGGCACTGTTATTATCTGCTACAATCTATCGACCACTTGTTGTTACACTGTCATTATCTGCTACAATCTATCGACCACTTGTTGTTACACTGTCATTATCTGCTACAATCTATCGACCACTTGTTGTTACACTGTCATTATCTGCTACAATCTATCGACCACTTGTTGTTACACTGTCATTATCTGCTACAATCTATCGACCACTTGTTGTTACACTGTCATTATCTGCTACAATCTATCGACCACTTGTTGTTACACTGTCATTATCTGCTACAATCTATCGACCACTTATTGCTACACTGCCATTATCAGCTACAATCTGTCGACCACGTGTTGTTACACTTTCATTATCAGCTACAATCTGTCGACCACGTGTTGTTATACTGCCATTATCAGCTACAATCTGTCGACCACGTGCTGTTACACAAACTTTCATTATCAGCTACAATCTGTCGACCACGTTTTGTTACACTTTCATTATCAGCAGCAATCTGTCGACCACGTGTTGTTATACTGCCATATCAGCTACAATCTGTTAACCACTTATTACTACACTGCAAATATCAGCTACAATCTGTTAACCACTTATTACTGCACTGCCAATATCAGCTACAATCTGTTAACCACTTATTACTACACTGCCAATATCAGCTACAATCTGTTGACTACTTGTTGTTACACTGCCCGAACCTAATTAGACTACGAAGACAAGCTCCTCCCAACCCAACCAGCCATTGACAATACACTTCTGGACCCACAGAACAGTTCATAAAGACTTTCTGCAACAAGCAACACGCTGTACAGAACAATCAGCTCACAGCTACGGGGAGAGCTACGGGGTTAATACGGTCAAGTCCAGATGAAATGTAACCGTTGCCTAGAGGTGCGGTGAGGTTTAGGAAAAGTAGTACAAAGTTATTCATTTCACGCTGCTGGGACTTTTCTTTATGTAAACTCAGCATTCGCTGACGGACCACGTGCAACCGAGATCTGAAAGGGCAGTCAAGAATTATTAGCAGTGTTCTCTCTCCCAGGCATATCAGAGGTGAGACTACGGAGGGTTGGGCATGGGATTGGCTATTCCATACTATAAAAGAATAAGCTGCAAAAACTTCACCAAAATGGGCAAGTTAAAGAAAAGGAAAAGAGTAAATCCACCATATAGGAAAGGAGATGATAGTACATGGAATGATCTTAAAAAATGGCAAGAAACAGAACGGCTTGGAAAGTGTTTGTTGAGGACATATGCTCTACAGGGAGTTAAAAGGTAGGAGAAGAAGTAAGACCTGAAAAATGAAATACCTTGTATGGAACTACCAGGAAACATTGAAATACCTGCAGATATCATTACATGGATTGGACCGAAGAGCGACAGCTCACAGGACGCTGGATCCATAACAACAACAGCAACCATGTCCATAAACCAAACAATAGCCAGTGAATTAGGTATAACACAAACCGTCAACTCCATCTAATTCCACCATTCGTTCACTGGATTCTATTACAAATAATATCCCTCTCCCAACCACCCTCTCATTGCATCTCTCTCAGTTCCCCTTTAAAATCTTCATAAAAACTGCTATTTATCACTTCTTTTATTCTAAATCTCATTCTCCTGCTACGCTGTTTCTTAACTCGTCTTGTTCTTCATTCCCATCTTGCAGCGCCCATTTTTTTCCTCCTCTTTCCTATCGCTCTCTCCATCACTCATTCTCCTGTTCCCATGTCTCGCTTATAAAAAAAAAAAAAAAGAAGATAGATCTTCGAGAAAACGATTTTCTTCACGATGCTCGAAAATTCAGTCGCTCTCTCAGTAAATTCTAGAACTCATGTTACGCAATCTTCCGCAATATAATAAAGTGTATGAAAATGTGCAAGAATTGTTTTACAGCGCACGTTTTGCCAGGCGACATCCGGTTTAATTAGATGCGCTACCCATAGTCAGCATGAATGTCAATCACGGGCAAGAACGTGTGAAATAGATACAGAAACAACACTTTATCCACACGACACATACATCAGAGTTGCTTGTCACTGATGCTTGAGTTCATTTAATCGTGTATGGCTTTCAGGAAGATAACATACACATACTTCTTCTACTATATCATCATCAAGTACCGGTTTCTCGGCATGTTCCAGGAATGATGAATGGTCGTAATCGTGGTTTGTAATGGTGTCTGTAATTTATTGAATTGTTCTGTCCAGCTCGTCTGTCTGACTGTCATCTATCAATCTGTCTGTCTGTCTGGTCTCCCTGTCTGTCTGTGTGTCTTTCCGTCTGTCCGTCCGTCTGCCTATTTATCTATATATTTGTCCCTTGCCTGTCAGTCCGTCCATCTACATCTCTCTTTCTGTTTTTCTATCTGTCCTTCCGCTCGCCTGTTTGTTTGTCTGTCTTCCTGCCGGTCTGTCCGTCTGTCTACCTATAAAGTGACATCACTATATATATATATATATATATATATATATATATATATATATATATATATATATATAGGGAGCCGCGATAGCTCAGTTGTTAGTGAACTGGACTATAAAGGACGAGAGGTAGGGTTCGATCCCAACCGACGGCTTCCGCGTTCCCCAGCCTTACATGGGCACAGGATTTTTTTCTGGGAAAGTAAAGCGGCACGAGGGTATTACCGACCACATTACCCCAAAAATCTTGTGCCGAAGGTCTGTAAAATGTATGGTCACTAACACCATATTCCCTATACGCCACTTGGCGTGACGGGGGCTCTTTACATTTTTTACTTTTATATTTAGATATCCTAGCAATCTACTTTGTCAATAACTGTCCTATCCCTTGCTTTCATTTATCCTATCTTCGCTTTTTTCAGTTCACATTTGTGTTTTCCTGCAATTATTCGCTTTAGTGTCAACATTCCACGTCATCTTTCACGTCGTCCTCTGAACCAACACAAGACTTCACCTTCAACGTTAAACTCCACCACTCCCCACTCTTCAGCACTTAACTAATCTATCAACACACACACACACACCAACCGCTCGTCCACTATCTTTAGACTCGTGCTAGTTCTGCGCGCATAAACAAATACGCTCGCTCAGGTTTATACATGAAAACCACCCCAGTTTATGTGTTTGAGTGTGTGTGTATCTAACACGCAGTTTATACGAGCAATTAAAACTGTCATACATGGGGTGGGGGGGGGGGGTAGCAACCTCGGTAGCCTAGTTGGAAAAACCACCCGACTGGGTTGCCGACGTTCGGACAACCCGTGTTTGATTCCCGCTGGAATTACACTTGTTGAAAAAAAAAAAATACCCCCGCGGTCGACCAAGTCGCTGGCAGAAATTGGTACCAGGGCAGTACTCTGGGAAGGTGAGGAATGCCGCCTCGCATCGTGAGTTTCGATGCTTCAAGCGACACTGCCAAGAAGTCTCCAAACACTTGTGGATAGGCTGATCAGCTATGGGTTAAAACTCGAGTGCTAAGACGCCGATTCAAGTCTCGCACTTTACCTTTACTGTGATACATAGCGAACACCCCTATTCCCCCTCCTTTAAGACACAGGCCTGAGATGAAAACTGGACTGAAAACTGAGGGAGTAAAGAAAAGATTTGAAATTGCATCACTGCTGTGCTATATTTCAAATCACAAGGTTCGGACCTGCGTTCCGTAAACAACACTCCCATGGAAAACCCGTGTTCGATTCCCTCTGGAATTATAATCGTGGGTGAAAAAAAAAAGTCCCCGCGGTCGACCCAGCCGCTGGCAGAAATTGGTACTACAGGTACATTTCTGATCATATGCAGGGTTTCTTTCAGGAATTTGGGAATATGGGGATGGGGGGATAGAGAGAGGATAGGGGTATTAATCCCCCCCCCTCTTCCGAGAATGTAAAATATACCCCACCCACCCCTAGGGCGAAAAAAATGATAAAAACCTAACAAATGAATTTATATTACTCACGATAAATCAGTAATATCTCTCTTCTTCTACCTTTTCAGCTCCCTGTGGAGCATAGGTCTTCAACAAACACTTTCCAAGTCGTTCTGTTTTTTGCCATTCTTTTAAGATCATTCCATGTCTTCCCCGTCATCTTCATCTCTGCTTCTGTCTGTCTTCTCCAATAATTCCTTGGTCTTCCTCTTTGTCTTTTCCCCTGGGGATTCCAAAAAAGGGCCTGTTGTGTAATACTCTCAGTTAGCTTCAGTAGTGTGTGTCCTATCCAGCGTCATCGTCTTCGCTGTATATCTCTTTATCCACTGGTGTTTGACTGGTACATTTCCATAAATCTATGTTAGTGATTTTGTCCTGACATTTCCATCCTTTTATTCTGCGTAAGCATCCATTAATGAAAGTCTGTATCTTCGTGATTGTCAATTGTGTTGTTCTCCATGTCTCACAGTCATATAATAAGACTGCCTTAACATTTGAGTTGGACATTTTTATTTTAGTATTTAACCTAATTTCTTTGGATTTCCATATGTTTCCCAGTGCAATGAAAGCTCCTCTTGCTTTTGATATCCTTATTTTTGTATCATTTTTCTGTTCCACCCTCTTTATCTACTGCCCAGATATATGTAAGATTGTACATCTAATAGAGGTATTTCTCCTAGTTTTATTTGGTTATTGCCAACTGTGTTAATTCTCATAATGTTGGTCCTATCTCTATTAATCTTCAGTCCTAGCTGTTGTGATCTCTCAAGTATGCTCATTTTATCCTGCATCTGTTGATGGTTGTGTGATAGGAGTGCTATGTCATCAGCAAAATCTAAATCATCAAGTTGTTTGGTCAGTGACCACTGGATTCCATTTCTGTTGTTTTGAGTTATTTTCATAATCCAATCTATGGCCAGTAGAAAGAGAGATGGAGACAGAAGGCATCCCTGCCTTACTCCTGTTCTTATTTCAAATGCTTCTGTAAGCTGTCCGTCATGCACCACACTACATTTCGTTCTTTTATCAGGTTAATAAACTTTATGGGGATTCCATAATGACTCAACAACTTCCAAAGCATTCTTCTGTCTAAACTATAAAATGCCTTTTCGCAATCTATGAATCCAATATAAAGTGGGGATTTTAGTTCTAAACTTTGTTCAACTATACGTAGAGTAGTTATTTGATCAGCACATGATCTGTTTTTTCCTAAAACCTGCTTGTTCATCTCTCAAATGTTTCTCTCTGGCCTCTTTTAGTCTCTCCAGAATGTTTCTGCTTAATATTTTTCCTGGCACTGATAGTAGCATAATTCCCCTATAATTTGTGCACTCTTTAAACTTCCTTTCTTTGTTAGTTTGATCATATAACCTTCTTTCAAGTCTTTAAGTATTTCTTCCTTCTCCCAAATTTTATCTAATAGATTATGTAACATCTTGGTAGAGGTGTTAATATCTGCTTTGATGGCTTCCGAAGGAATTTCATCTGGTCCTGTGGCTTTACCATTTTTTAATAGTTTGATGGCTTTCATTATTTTTTCTTTGCTTGGTTTTCCATAGTTAACGTGTAACTCTTCTTCTGCTGGTAGTATATCTGGAGGATTATTTGAGCCGGGTCTATTCAAAAGTTCTTGAAAGTGCTCTTTCTATCTCTCCATTTGATCCCTTATATTACTAAGCAGATTTATCTTCTTATCTTTAATAAAGACATTGATCTGTTTGTATTTTCCACTTAATTTCTTTGTACTGTTGTACAGTTCTTTCATATTCCCTTTATTTGCTGCTTCTTCTGCCTCTTTAGCTAGTTCATCTATATATTTCCTCTTATCCCTTTTAATGCATAAAACAAAATGATAAAAAGGTAATACATTAATTTATATTACTCACGATAAATCAGTAATATCTACGGTCGATTTATTATGAGGGCTATCAAAATAATAAACTTGAAAATAATATTATAGGATTTTAGTTTCTAATAACGAAAAATACAGAATTGAGATTTTGAAATCAGGGCTTTATTATTTAAGACTTGAAATTGTTTTTCCTTAAATGTTTTCCCCGCCTCGTTCCTGGAAAAGAACCCCCCCCCCCCCCCCCGTTTCCCCCCTTGCAATTTTTTTTTGCTAAAATAAACACTGATCACAGGCGTCTAAACAACATATAGATATAGAATGTAGACATTCGTTAATCACGTTTAAGACTATTTTTAACGATTTTTATCCTAAACTAAATAAATAAAATGCACTTAAATTTTGCCGAGCACACGTCACACACTGAGAGAAAAGTAAACAAATAAAGTGCTTGCCGACAAAAATAAACAATAACTGAAACCAGGCATGCTGAAAGTGACATTAAACAAGTGACACTAATTCAGCGAAATAAATTTGATATGTAAAGTGACAAGCTTTTATACTGCTATCATTACTTTACTGAATTACTTTACCTTATTTTACTTACTTACTCTTATTTACTAATTTAATTTTTTTCTTCCACAACTGTTGCCTTTCACATCAAGAAAAAACGGAGTATACGGGTTAAAGTGTTCTGCAGTTTGTACCACCCATAAAGCTCATTGTGCTAAAGCGATTAATCATTGATCTGTCCACTTATATACAAAATATGAAATAAAATCTCTGACCCGATCACTTAACGATGACTGCACTTACAGCCAGTCCTTATTCTCCACTTCCTCTGACAAACGGAAACGGGGTGAATGCTGTAAAGATGCTTACTTAGATCGCAAATCGATTTCTCTATCCGTCTTCTTATCTTTTCTTGATAGTTCTGGTTGGTTGTTGTTCGATGGGACTGTTGGTTACTGGTCGCAGGTCCCAACAAACTGTGATTTGAAATATAGTCCAGCAGTGATGCTACTCCAAGTCTTTTCTCTACACCCTCATTTCTCTGTCCAATTTTCATCTAAAAAATGTAATTGTGTTGTAACGATTACTCTTTACTCTTTATTTTTCACAGAGTGCCGTCTTCACATCGAAGGCTGGCTACGATGAAGCTCCATTTGCTCTGCGCCATGCCTTGATTGTGCACGTTGTCGTAGATACACCAGTCCACCTTTTAATGTTATCAGTACACTTTAGTCTTGGTCTACCTCTGACTCGTCTACCGTGTACCTTCCCTTTTCAAGATGACTTTATTAGAATAATGTATATCTTCATGCAACATAAAAATAAACAGGACAAGTAAAAAAGTAAAGTACCCCGTCACGCCAAGTGGCGTATAGGGAAATATGGTGTTAGTGACCCTATATTTTACAGACCTTCAGCACATGATTTTTGGGGTAATGTGGTCGGTATTACGCCCGTGCTGCTTTACTTTCCCAGAAAAAAATTCCGGTACCCATTTAAGGCTGGGTGAACCCGGAAGCCGTCGATTGGGATCGAACCCTACCCCTTGTCCTTTGTAGTCGAGTTCACTAACTACTGAGCTATCGCGGCTCCCAAACAGGACAAGTGTAATGCGTTAAATACTTAGGCACAATAACATCAGATGGAAGGTACACCACTAGCTCAGTCCAAAATAACATCAGATGGAAGGTACACCACTAGCTCAGTCCAAAATAACATCAGATGGAAGATACACCACTAGCTCAGTCCAAAATAACATCAGATGGAAGATACACCACTAGCTCAGTCCAAAATAACATCAGATGGAAGATACACCACTAGCTCAGTCCAAAATAACATCAGATGGAAGATACATCACTAGCTCAGTCCAAAATAACATTGCAGAAAATGAAAAATGTTTATGCAACAAGTCTTTGTCAATAGAAGTCAGAACATCGGTGCTATTTAAAGCGAATTCTGAACTATGGAGGCGAATCATGGACAGTAAAGAAATAAATGATTAGACGATTAGAGTCCATAAAGATGGGATTTCTCAGAAGAATGTTGAAAGTTACCTGAACAGCTAAAAAGACCAATGAGGACATTCTCAAAGAGGCCAACACAAAATGGAACTCCTAAAAAACATCATAAAGAAAGAATTCATATTCTTTGCTTGTCTTATTTATTTTTGTAAATTAGTTGTAGATCTTATGGATTTTCTGCCATTAATACGGTATCAACAGCATATCTTAGATTATTAATTATATTTCAATTAATCTTTGGTCATTGCATCTCTATGGGGTCTTTAAAGATCTGGTCAATGAATAAGTTGAAGAGACTTGGTAATAGAATGCAGTCCTGTCTTGATCCTTTGTTTATATATCAATAGTGGTAACATTCTCATTGTTATATTTTATCATATCTGTTTGTTCCCAATATACATTAGATATCAATCTTATGTCAGCATCATCTAGATCTATCAAACATTTTATTAGTGGTGTATGGTGTATTCTGTCAAAAGCTTTTGTGTAGTCTATGAAGCAGGCATCAATTGGTTTGTTTACTTCAGCATGTTTTTTTACATTAATATTCTCACGTAGAAGATGACATTTCTTGTCCCACTATTCTTTCTAAATCATTTCTGCCCTGTCTTTAATCCCTCATTGCTAAAGTCCATGTTTGGCTTTAGTAGCAGTGTTTCAATATTGTGTTAAATTGTACTCTTTTAATGGCATTAATGAAACGCAAACTATCGACATATGGTAAGAGAATGGCGGATGCAGAAATTACCTAAAGTTATGTATCTATTTAAGAGGTAGGGTTCGATCCCAACCGACAGCTTCCGGTTCACCCAACCTTTAATGTGGGTACCGGATTTTTTTCTGGAAAAGTAAAGCGGCATGGGCGTAATACCGACCACATTACACCAAAAATCATGTGCCGAAGGTCTGTAAAATTTATGGTCACTAACACCATATTCCCTATACGCCACTTGGCGTGACGGGAGTACTTTACTTGTTTACTTATGTATCTATTTAACTATAAACCTTTCGAGCCGTAGCCGGCCCATAGGGCATAGACTCAGACATTCTTTCTCTGTTTGAAAAATTATTCTTCCTATAATTCTCAATCCTTGCACAGATCTTTTATTAAATCTCGCCATGTGTCTCTGTTCTGTGCAAGCATCTTAATCTCACTGAGGGAGCCGATTCCTGCTACCTTTGCCTTGCTGATCAACATTCTTTTCAGTGTTTCTCTGGGTCGTCCTTTTTTTCCTCCTAGCTGTTGTTCCCACTTAAGAGCGTGCTTTGCTATTCGGTTATTATCTGTTTTCATCACATGTCCCACGCATGTAGAGTTATGTATTGATTATATTAAAGGATAGCCGTTAATAATGCTCCAGCATTACTATCGACAGCTGTTTAATTATTTTATAACCAGTTTTCGATGTGCAAGTGGACTTAAACATCATCTTGATTTACCTTTTTGACTACGTCAGCTTTATATCTCCAGAGAACTTCCCAAAGGACTGAATTGTGAGTGATTATAAACTTTGACTTATTTTCTACATCGACAGCCGTATTCTCATGCGTCTCTCGCCAATATGGCAGATATTCTTCCACTTCTGAGATACTTTTTATTTATTTGTGTATGTGTAGAGATTCTGGTTCACAACGAGAAAAATAACTTCTGCTGAGATGAAATGTGTTAGACGAATGGCAGAAAACAGCCTGAGAATCAAGATCAGAAATAAAGAACTGAGAAAAAAAGCTAGGAATAACCCCCACCATATAATATATATATATATAAAAACAACAGATAAAATAGTTTGGCCACGTGACAAGGCAGAGTGATCAAAACACAACACAACGAGCCTTCGATATACATTGCGAGAACACCAGACTCAAGGGTCGACCACGAAAACGATAAATTGACTGATATTAGAAGCACTAGGAAATATAACAGCAGAAATGAACAGAAGAGCAAAAGACCATAGCTTATATCTCCCCTCGACGTTGAAAGTCAAATAATGAATGAGAGAAGAAGAAGAAGAAGAAGAAGAGATTTCGGTTCGTCTCTTTCCGGAACAACCGGGGGAAATGGGATAAAATCGACCATTTATTACTCACTAATCCATGCATAGGCAGATGTCAGCTATAATTCTTTGACCGACTTCATGTCACGCGCAGTGTAGCGTCTAGATCGAGGGGAAATAGACTGATTAACCTCTCCAATCCTGGCAGTTTGTGGTGTTGGTGTACGGGATTCAACAAGCGAGAAAGTAAACAGTTAAAACAACAAGGGCACTTGACAGTCATCATCATGTAGCTTGTCGATGTAAAGCTTAGACCCCACAGGGAAAAAAAACAATTGTTCTTCACGTTATTGATGTTGGTTGGGGTCTGGGGTCTACGGGAGAAAAGGGAAAAATGGGGTTGGGGGTTCTATTAGAATTACAAGTTGTGGTAGCATGTCCAGTGCAGCCACCAAACAATGTTCATATTCCTATAATTTACTGTTCATACATAGTATTATTATTAGTAGTAGTATTAGTAATATTATTATTATTATTAGTATTAGTAGTAGTAGTAGTAGTAGTGTTAGTAGTAGTAGTAGTATTAGGATAATAGTTAATTACAAAACGGTAGTCCCAGTATACAAATGAAAGACCTGTATACATTAGTAGTAGTGTTAGTAATAAAAGTAGTTGTATAGCTAGTAGTAACACATCAATAGCAGTAGTAGTAGTAGTAGTAGTAGTAGTAGTAGTAGTAGTAGTAGTAGTAGTAGTAGTAGTAGTAGTAGTAGTAGTAGTTATAATAATACAAGCAGTAGAATAGTATTGGTAGTAGTAATAGTGATAGTAATAGTTGTAGTAATTCTTTAATTAATAGTACCATTATCTATAACAGTAGAAGTACTAGGGACATCGATAGTAGTAGAAGTAGTAATTGCAATAGCATTTGTAGCAGTAGTAGAGGCAGTAGCAGTAGTAGTTGTAGTAGTAGTAGTTGTAGTAGCAGTAGTAGTAGTAGTAGTAGTAGTAGTAGTAGTAGTAGTAGTAGTAGCAGCAGTAGTAGTGGTAGTTGTAGAAGAAGTGAACGAACAACAACAATAGTTCTTGAGGCACCCGACAGCAACAGAGATGTGTGTTTTATCCAGAGCCAACGACTTTGTCTTATCTTTTTGTCCCCTGGCAGTTGACTGGGAATTTACATATCTACACAACTTCAAGAAAATATACGAAATATGAGCATGTTACAAGATCTAACGGTCGAAACAAAAACCATCAGAAAAAGGTGAAAGATGGATGACTAAGAGGTAGACTAGAGAAACAAAATGGATTGAGATTATATAAAAGGATCGTCGGCCAATATGTTGGAGCAAACACAGCTGTTTGTCACATATATTTTAATTACAAGTTCTAGTTTTTCTCTCAGTTATTCAACTAAGAAATATAACTTACATATGGTTATGATTCTTCTGTGATGTATTCAAGTTGAATAGTAAAAGTTTTACTTTCAATTAGTTTTTTTAAAAATTAATTTTAGAAATTGATTTTCAAAATGGAATATTTCACCTCTAGGTGTGTCAGATTATGTAATCTCTGAAATGCTTAACATCATTCTAGTCAAACTTCACTAAAAATCAACATCATAACTACAATACCACTTTATATGTTAGGACAAGCAGCTGTGAGCAGAGAAGAAAAGAGAAATATCGTGAACAACGGTTGTTTTGTCACCCTGATCCGTTTTTTGTGTGTTTTATTTTTTAACAATTATTTTCCTTTCTTTTCTGTTCTATTGTCAGTCACATATTTTTACATCGTCGAGTCATAACAGAGATATGTCGTTCATTTCACATGTGGTAATTTGTGTGACTCTTGGAATTCAATCAAGCCATCTTTTGAGAGACCCTTCCTTTTCTTCGTTTGTTATTGTTTCTATTGCCTTATCGGAGATTCATAATCAAAATTTCAACGTATCCACAAATTTACATGACAATATTTTTATTTTATTTTTTTTTTAGACGGGAAATTGAATAAGAAACCCCATAGATCAGCATAGACAACCTCAAGCTATTTTGCCATCCAATTCTTCCACACTTCTGCACATCTTGTCGAATCACAGCGGTAGATTTCCTGTTCGACCCATCTTTCTAATAAATATTTCACTTATTATTTCTGATCCTTCCAGGGACACTTACATCCTATCTCCGGCACGCCTTGTACGTGCTTGGGTTCGCTGTCAGCAACGAAGAGAGTCCGACAGATCAGAGAATAGTAAAGACTTTTTTTTTTGTTTTTGTAACTTCATGGGCGTACACTTCACATTTGTTAGTAAGGCAAACACTTGTACTATGTTTCATTATTACTATATTGTTATTATGATTATTATTATTGTACAAATAAACTAAGACCCCCATACGCCGTGTAGCGTATAGGCAATGTGGTGTTTTCTTATCTGGATATGTTTGTTAATGTGGCCAGAACAACGCCAGTATCATTTTTTCTATCCTATAAAATATCCCTGGTACCTAGAATTCTCAATCTGGATTGAACTTGAAAGTTTGTTCCCTCAGTAGACATGTGCCCATGCCCTACATCAGTTCTCATTATTTTTATTATTATTATTGGGGAGCCGCGATGGCTCAGTGGTTAGTGAAATGGACTACAAAGGACAAGGGGTAGGGTTCGATCCCAACCGATGACTTCCGGTTCACTCAGCCTTTAATGGGTAACGGATTTTTTTCTGGGAAAGTAAAGCGGCACGGGCGTAATACCGACCACATTACCCCAAAAATCATGTGCCGAAGGTCTGTAAAATTTATGGTCACTAACACTATATTATTCCCTATACGCCACTTGGCGTGACGAGGGTACTTTATTATTTTATTATTATTATTATTATTATTATTATTTATTATTATTATTACTACTCTTATTACTATTATTATTTATTGCTTCTTTAACATTTATAATATATGATTTTAAAATACGTTTTCACGGAATTCTATTTCTATTAATCCGAACTGGTAATACCAGTGGTTTGTTTAAGTTGGTAGTTGATTAAATTAATTGAATGATCATTATTTGATAGCATTTGGGTTTTTGCCTTTCTGCTCAATGCTAAATGTCGATTGCTACAAATATTTAAGAGCTGTCTCTCTGTCCCCTATAGATAGTGTGTTTAGTTTCTCAGGCCGCGAGGTAAAATGAGCTTTCCTTGTATCATTTAATGTCTGCATATCATCATTATGACAAGGATACCTATACACATATGAAGCTCGGGAGTTTGTTTCGGTTGTGCTCAAATAACTGTTGAGTTGCATGTGCTGGGTGTGGATTTGTATGTGCTGAGTGCGACGTTATATGTGCTGAGTGCGACGTTGTATGTGCTAAGTGCGGAGATGTATGTTCTGAGTGCAGAGTTGGCAAATATTCAACCAATTTACCATTTTATTGAATTTGATTTTGATTGTTTAATTGGTTTTTTTTTTTTTTTTTTGCGATTAGGACTTAACATATTTTGTAAATTGTTTGGAAAATTCAGACAGAGACTGGTGAAGAAAATAATGAAACAGTTCCAAATTGTGACAAACAGCCAACGAAATAATGAAACAGTTCCAAATTGTGACAAACAGCCAACGAAATAATGAACATTGCCAGGCACTTCTAAATAGAAGATCGCCAACATTAGTTGATAACACAGAAGATTACAAGAATAAGACCTATTTGTTTATTTTCTTCTGACAAAGAAGACATATATTAAATTCAATGCATTTTTGTTCACATTCTGAAATACTTTATTTATCATTATGGACATGTTAGGAGAATGACATTAAATTTTTTTATTTTGTTATTTTTTTAAATCCACATCTACAACTTTCTGATAAAAAATTGTAATCTTTTCTGAAAAGGCTGAAATGCATTTGCTACATCGTCAGAATAGGATGCATTACAATCTTGAAACGGTAGATCTCGAAAAACAAAAATCTAGATAATTGATTTCTCTAAAAAGTCTGAGAATTTTCAAAAACACAAATCAATAATCCGAAAAATAAACCGCTAATGTCAATATTCTTCTATGTCTGTGAGATTCCTTGTAGCCATTTATCCAGCTGATGTTGTTTGCAGATGAGTTTCTCTGGAGCTATTAAATGAATGCCGTATCCCTTATTGCTGTAGATACAGGGTGTACAGCCCAGGTACAATGGTATTTCATGTCATACCGATGGAAAGTAACATTATCGAGTGTCACCGCGTTCGTTTCAATAGAAAACGTATATGTTGTGATACTCGAACCATGGGCACTTAACTAGGAGTGTCATATACAAGCCATGCAAAAAATGTTACGTTACCTAGTGACCCTCGCCAGCATCTCATACAAAAATCGCTTCATTCAGGACAAATTCAATAACATAATCATTAGCACATATAATTTACTGCCTGAAGAGATACGTACACGCTATAATTTCATGAAGAACTACTTCTATTTCTTCTTTTAAATACCCGTGGAGAATAAATCTTCAACAAACACGTCTCAAGCCGTCCTGTTTCTTGCCATTCTCCTGATCTTTTTATGTTTTCCCCATCCTCGTCATCTTTACTTCCAGGCCTTCTCCGGGTATAGGTTGGCCTTCCCTATTTCTCCTCACCTGATGACTCCAGAAAAGGACATGTATAAATACTCTCAGTTGGCTTCAGCAGTGTGTGTTTTATCCAGAGCCATCGACTTTGTCTTATCTTTTTGTCCCCTGGCAGTTGACTGGGAATTTACATATCTATACAACTTCAAGAAAATATACGAAATATGGGCATGTTACAAGATCTAACGGTCGAAACAAAAACCATCAGAAAAAGGTGAAAGGTGGAGGACTAAGAGGTAGACTAGAGAAACAAAATGGATTGAGATGATATAAAAGGATCGTCGGCCAATATGTTAGAGCAAACACAGCTGTTTGTCACATATATTTTAATTACAAGTTCTAGTTTTTCTCTCAGTTACTCAACTAAGAAATATCACTTACATATGGTTATGATTCTTCTATGATGTATTCAAGTTGAATAGTAGAAGTTTTACTTTCAATTAGTTTTTTAAAATTATTTTAAAAATTGTTTTCCAAAATGGAATATTTCACCTCTAGGTGTGTCAGATTATGTAATCTCTGAAATGCTTAACAGCATTCTAGTCAAACTTCACAAAAATCAACATCATAACTACAATACCACTTTAGATGTTAGAACAAACAGTTGTGAGCAGAGAAGAAAAGAGAAACATCGTGAACAACGGTTGTTTTATTACCCTGATCCGTTTTTTGTGTGTGTAGTACTTCCTGTCTACAAAAGGGTCACTAAAGAGTTAAAGAACAAAAGCACCCACAGTCAGAATCATCTATCGGTTACTAAGCAAAGGATATTTTTTTACCAGATTCATTAGTACATTGACATTACCCAAAAAAATCATGTGCTGAAGGTCTGTACAATTTTATGGTCACTAACACCATATTCCCTATACGCCACTTGGCGTGAAGGGGCTCTTTACATTTTTTACTGTTAGTGTTTTGTGAATTAAAAAAAAATTTTTTAACGTTTCATGAAACAAAATATCGAAGAAAATTTTTACACATACACACACACACACACACACCCACACTCACACCCAAACACACACACATATATAGTTTGAAGTGTTGTTGGTGGAAGCATTTTTTATTGTCTGAGTCATGTGTGTGTAGCACAGACGCATATGTAGTTACATGATCTAAACATGTGTAATTACTAAACTGAGTCATGTGTGTGTAGCACAGACGCATATGTAGTTACATGATCTAAACATGTGTAATTACTAAACTGAGTCATGTGTGTGTAGCACAGACGCATATGTAGTTACATGATCTAAACATGTGTAATTAATAAACTGAGTCATGTGTGTGTAGCACAGACGCATATGTAGTTACATGATCTAAATATGTGTAATTAATAAACTGAGTCATGTGTGTGTAGCACAGACGCATATGTAGTTACATGATCTAAACATGTGTAATTAATAAACTGAGTCATGTGTGTGTGTGTGTAGCACAGACGCATATGTAGTTTTACATGATCTAAACATGTGTAATTACTAAACTGAGTCATGTGTGTGTAGCACAGACGCATATGTAGTTACATGATCTAAACATGTGTAATTACTAAACTGAGTCACCAAATGTCTAAAATAAATTATTAGCTTTATTAACACAGTGTCATTTTGTTACAAACATTTTTTTTAAATGTCGGAAGTTGACAAGCAAGAAATATGGATTAACTATGAATATCAAAGAGACAAAAATATTATAAGAAGCAAAGATAACACTCAAAACATAAAAGTGGATATCAAAGTTGAAGGAATAGACCTGGATATAGTTCAGAGCTACAAATACCTTGGACATACTATAACCAGTGATGGAAAATGTATTTCTAAAATAAACAAAAGAATAGGAATGGCAAAAAGAAATGTTAATGTTATGAAAAATATACTAACATCATAAGAAATTACACCATGGCTAAAACTAAGAATAGTAAAATGTTATATCTTCTCCCCATTCCTGTATGGTACAGAAACATGGACATTAGACAATAAACCAGAACATAAAATGGAAGCCCTTGAAATATGGAATTATAGAATAATAGTACAAATTGGATGGAAGGGAAACAAAAAAATGAAGTCTTAAAACAACTAAAAATGAAAATAGAACTACTAAACACAACTCAAACAAAGACAAAAGCTATTGTTGGGACATGTTAAAAGACACAACAGCCTACTAAAAGTTATCTTGGAAGGGAAAATAGAAGGTAAAAAAGGCACAGGCAGACCAAGACTAACATGGACTAGTAACATCAAGAGATGGACAAATTAGCGTATGACAACCAGCACTATCACTGCAACGAACAAAGTAGAATGGCGCTCCCTGGTAGCCAACCATCGATGCGGAGATGGCACTCAATGATGATGTCGGAAATAAGGAGTTAAATTTGAGAAGACATTTTTCTATCGAAACTATCTGTAGAGTTTAATATGAAATCCTCTGTCTGTCGGAACTAAGAGCAACTATTGGTATGCTCTTTTCATCGGCCCTAATAGTAAAGTTTGAAGTGAAATTCTGTTTTTATAGGAGCTAAGAGTTAAGTTTGAAACGAAAACTTTCTATAGGAACTAAAAGTCAAGTTTGACACGAAAATGTTTCTTTTGAAACTGAGAGTCAAGTTTGAAATGAAAACTTTCTATAGGAACTAAAAGTCAAGTTTGACACGAAAATATTTCTATTGAAACTGAGAGTCAAGTTTGAAACGAAAACTTTCTATAGGAACTAAAAGTCAAGTTTGACACGAAAGTATTTATACTGAAACTAAGAGTCAAGTTTGAAACGAAATCTTTCATCATCATCAAGTACCGTGTCTGCTGGCGTAGGTGATCGTGTCTCTCCACAACTTTCGATCATGACAGTTATGTATCATTTCTGTTGTTGACCTTCTGCCAAGCCATTCTCTTAAGCTGCCTGGTATCTTTTCTCTTTGCTTCCCTCTATCTCTTCGTCCCTCGATTTTTATAATATAGTTGTTACAATATATTCCAGCTGTTCCGTTATCTTTCAGTCGAAATTAAAAGCCAAGTTTCATATAAAACTTTCTTCCGGAATTAAGAGTCAACTGTGAAACGAAAACTTTCAATAATAACTGATAGTCAAGTTTGATACGAAATCTTTCTATCGGAAGTGAAAATCAAGTTTGATACGAAATCTTTCTATCGGAAGTGAAAATCAAGTTTGATACGAAATCTTTCTATCGGAAGTGAAAATCAAGTTTGACACAAAACCTTTCTACCAGAAAATTATTTGACCAAGTTCCGCTTTGTCAGCTACAACCACTTTCACCTACAGCCATCACCGACCCCTAAACCCCACGCCTCCCCTCCCTCCAACCCCAGTATTCACATTTCAGTGCACGCCCTCGGATTCGAGTTCTTGTGCCGCCCCGCCTACCCCCACAAACTCCTCTAGCCCGATCCCACAAGTCCGTGAGACGCGCAGGGGAGGATACAAGCACATTGTTCCAGGGAGAAGGTACTAGCTAGCCTGGTTTGTTGTTTCCCCAAGCTCAGCTTTTGTGTCTATTTCATTACCGTTGTCTGGAGCCTGGGTCGGTCTGTGTCTTTGGTCAGGAGAACAGGTTATGATTCGGTGACACAGCCTAATGCTGTTGATGTTGGATTGTTGAACTAACTACTCTTGCGTGTGCGTGTTTTCATTTCTATTGAGAGATTGTTGTATTCTGTAAGTAAGAAATATAACGAATTTAAAAGCTGGAAAAAATTCATTAAAGTTAATATTAGCTCTAAGAAAGATGTTTCTTATTGTCCTTAATATAGTTTCTTGACAAACTCACACTCTTGATTAAGTAATTTCTTATATTTTTATTTTAAACAATGATTTAAATTAATTTTGTTTTTCTGTTGATTCTACTTGTACCTTACCGCGTAGATAAATATCAGGTTTAATACGAATTGTTGGCGCATTTACAACTTAGTATTAAGTAGAAAGTATGCACAATTAAACTAATGAATAATAATAAAAACAAGTTGTATTATATTCTAAGTTATATTGTATTCAAAGTTATATTATATTCTATGTTATATTATTCTACTTTCTAGTTACTTTCCTGTTTCACGATTGTATCACGATGTGCAGACAGTGAGAGAGAAAGAGAGAGAGAGGGTAGAGTGTCCGAGAGTAAAAAATGTTCTAATGTGTGTCTTGTATCGTGATCTCTTAGAGAGAGAGAGAGAGTAGAGTGTTCGAGATTAAAAAAATGTTCTAGTGTGTGTCTTGTATCGTGATCTCTTAGAGAGAGAGAGAGAGAGAGAGAGAGAGAGTAGAGTAGAGTGTCCGAGAGTAAAAAATGTTCTAATGTGTGTCTTGTATCGTGATCTCTTAGAGAGAGAGAGAGAGAGAGAGAGAGAGAGAGAGTAGAGTGTCCGAGAGTAAAAAATGTTCTAGTGTGTGTCTTGTATCGTGATCTCTTAGAGAGAGAGAGAGAGAGAGAGAGTAGAGTGTCCGAGAGTAAAAAATGTTCTAGTGTGTGTCTTGTACCGTGATCTCTTAGAGAGAGAGAGAGAGAGAGTAGAGTGTCCGAGAGTAAAAAATGTTCTAGTGTGTGTCTTGTATCGTGATCTCTTAGAGAGAGAGAGAGAGTAGAGTGTCCGAGAGTAAAAAATGTTCTAGTGTGTGTCTTGTATCGTGATCTCTTAGAGAGAGAGAGCGAGAAAGAGAGAGAGAGTAGAGTGTCCGAGAGTAAAAAATGTTCTAGTGTGTGTCTTGTATCGTGATCTCTTAGAGAGAGAGAGAGAGAGAGAGAGAGAGAGAGAGTAGAGTGTCCGAGAGTAAAAAATGTTCTAGTGTGTGTCTTGTATCGTGATCTCTTAGAGAGAGAGAGAGAGAGAGAGAGAGAGAGTAGAGTGTCCGAGAGTAAAAAATGTTCTAGTGTGTGTCTTGTACCGTGATCTCTTAGAGAGAGAGAGAGAGTAGAGTGTCCGAGAGTAAAAAATGTTCTAGTGTGTGTCTTGTATCGTGATCTCTTAGAGAGAGAGAGAGAGTAGAGTGTCCGAGAGTAAAAAATGTTCTAGTGTGTGTCTTGTACCGTGATCTCTTAGAGAGAGAGAGAGAGAGAGAGAGAGAGTAGAGTGTCCGAGAGTAAAAAATGTTCTAGTGTGTGTCTTGTACCGTGATCTCTTAGAGAGAGAGAGAGAGTGAGTAGAGTGTCCGAGAGTAAAAAATGTTCTAGTGTGTGTCTTGTATCTTGATCTCTTAGAGAGAGAGAGAGAGAGAGAGTAGAGTGTCCGAGAGTAAAAAATGTTCTAGTGTGTGTCTTGTACCGTGATCTCTTAGAGAGAGAGAGAGAGAGAGAGAGTAGAGTGTCCGAGAGTAAAAAATGTTCTAGTGTGTGTCTTGTACCGTGATCTCTTAGAGAGAGAGAGAGAGAGAGTAGAGTGTCCGAGAGTAAAAAATGTTCTAGTGTGTGTCTTGTATCGTGATCTCTTAGAGAGAGAGAGAGAGTAGAGTGTCCGAGAGTAAAAAATGTTCTAGTGTGTGTCTTGTATCGTGATCTCTTAGAGAGAGATACTGTCTAAAATATCATTAATTTATCATCTTCTCATTAAACCTTTCTCACTCTCTCCCTTTATCACACTTCCGTGATCACTCTCTCCCTTTCTCTCTCTCTCTCCGTAACTTCTGCGTGTAATTCTGTGATCAACACTATAATGGGTACTTCTTAAAGTCCATTTACATAAATATGTGTGTTGTTTGTCCCTGCTGAAGACCTATTGAGCCGAAACGTCGTTCAGATTTGTGTCGTCCATTAATTACGTAAAGCTTTAACTATATACTATTTTTTTATATTTTATTTTCATTTCTCCATCTTCATCATCCTCTTCGAGTGTCATGCCGGTTGGCGTAGGCGATCACCTCTCTCCGCATCTCTCGGACTTTCATGCTTTTCATAATTTCAGTCGATGATCTTTTATTTGGATAAGCTGTTCAATATTTGTTTCTCTTGGTTGTCCTCTGCTGTTCTTTCCATTAATCCTGCGTGTTATTATAGTGTTCTCAATTTCTTCTTCGCATGCTTAATAAATGTAGATTGCCTCTTCCTTACGACTTTGATCATTTTTCTGGTTGTTTCCACCTTGTTTTAAACGTTCCTCCATGCTGAAGTCGGATGTGTCGGGCCGAAAGGCGCAAATATCACAATTATACTGCAAACCACAACACACCGCAGACACGCCCACTTAACGTCCTTTTAAGGGCGGATGATGAAGAGGTGTATTCCTTTAGTCATCGAGCGAACGCACGCAAGCAAACGCTCATCATTTGTAAATTTTGCTATCCATGGAATTCGTACCAATTCTTCTGAATAAAAACTTCTCATCTGCCTCTATTACTTTGTGTGTTATCTTGCTTGTGATTTACTGCTGTATATTTGAATAGGTTAGATGTGGCTCTTTAAGATAAGTTCCCTAATACTAAATTGACAATGAAAAGTTCATTTTTATAAAAACAAATACTATATAATTTTCAAGAAAAATGAATGCACTATTAAACCAACGGACAATAATAATAATTACATAGAATGTAAAATTAGCTCCAAATAGCGGTGTCTAGGACTTTTATTCAACAAGAAAGATCTAAAACACGTTTCTATGAGCTATACACCATTATCATCATTATCATCATTATCATCATTATTATCATTATTATCATTATTATCATTATCATAATTATCATCGAGTGCCGTCTCCGCATCGAAGGTTGACTACCATGGGGAGCGCCATTCCGCTCTGTCTCTTATTTTGATGGTACAGGTTGTCGTAGGCTGTCTTGTCCATCTTTTGATGTAACTCGTCCATGGTCTTGGTCTGCCTCTGCCTCTCTCCATGGCTTTCTGTGCAATATCGCGTGATGAGTGAGCTATTATGAGTTACTAAACTTCACAACATACAGTTGGATTTAATTTTCGTTTGATATATGTTTATAAATGTCATATAAATGCCATATAAATGTATGTTCTAGTTTGATTAATATAATATTTTAACAAATGTTAGTAGACTGTATCTTCCGTGGCCTGGTATATTTTTTTCTTGTTTTTTTTTTTTTTTTTTGGGGGGGGGGGGGGGTGATAGAGTTACGGTAAACATTTTTTGTAAATAAAAGAAAGAACTGGTAAAGCACATTACTACCATTAATGAAAATCTTCAGAACAATTGATATATAACAAACAATATACCGCTTTTTTTGTGTTGTGTTGTTTCTCGTTCTCCCTTGAATGGGTGTTAGGTAGACGATTTTATGTTGTCTCGTGGTTTACACTATGCTAAAATATTTTCTTATTTCGACCCAATACTTCCGGTTACTGTATGAAATGTTTTAATGTCGTGCTGTCTTCCTTTCCCTACTCGCTTTCCAGACTGGTTCGATCACTCTTTTTTTATCTGAGTAACCGTCCAGACAAACTACGACGACTGTTTTTTTTATCTGAGTAACCGTCCAGACAAACTACGACGACTGTTTTTTTATCTGAGTAACCGTCCAGACAAACTACGACGACTGTTTTTTTATTATCCCAATAGCTTCCAGACACATTACGGCGATTGTTTTCATCCCAATAGGTTCATATGTAAACTGCGGTGACTGTTTAGATCAAAATAGCTTCATATGTAAACTGCGGTGACTGTTTAGATCAAAATAGCTTTATATGTAAGCTGCGGCGACTGTTTAGATCAAAATAGCTTCATATGTAAACTGCGGTGACTGTTTAGATCAAAATAGCTTTATATGTAAGCTGCGGCGACTGTTTAGATCAAAATAGCTTCATATGTAAACTGCGGCGACTGTTTAGATCAAAATAGCTTTATATGTAAACTGCGGCGACTGTTTAGATCAAAATAGCTTCATATGTAAACTGCGGCGACTGTTTAGATCAAAATAGCTTCATATGTAAACTGCGGCGACTGTTTAGATCAAAATAGCTTTATATGTAAACTGCGGTGACTGTTTAGATCAGAATAGCTTCATATGTAAACTGCGGTGACTGTTTAGATCAGAATAGCTTCACATGCACATTGCGGCCATTGTTTTCAATCGAGTAGTTTTACAGGCACATTGCTGAGACTGTTTTGAGCCGAGTATATTCCAATCACATTACGACTCTCAAGACATAAGACAAGGAATTAACGTGAAACTTACGTAGCTATAATCCTAGAGTTGTTTCACAGTGTCAACAGTCTGCTCACCACCAACAGCATGAAGAAATATTACAGGAAATAAGAATTCACCACGATTCAGTTATTTCACGTTAGCGTATACTAGGGTTAAAACTATTTAAATACTATTTCCTTGTGAATACTAATCATCAAGTTACATGCTTCCTGGCGTAGGTGATCATGTCTCTCCACAACTTTTTATCTCGACATTTATTTATCATTTATGTTGTTGACCTTCTGACAAGCCATTCTCTTAAGCTGTCTGGTATGTTTCTCTTTGCTTCCCTCTACCTCTTCGCTCATAAATTTCCTCAATTGTTACAATATATTCCAGTTGTTGCCTTCTCATTACATGGCCAAAAATTGCGATTGCTTCTTTCTAATATTGGAAACTAGCTCTTTTTTTGCTTTGGCCTCTTTCAGAACGTTTCCATTGTTCTTCGTGGCTGTCAATGGTATTCTCAACATTCTTCTGTAAAACAAAATTTTACAGCCTCTAGTGATTTTTCTGTTGTTGTATGGTCCCTAATTCACACCCATATGTTAAGACTGGCTCTACATAGCATTTAAGAACTATTTTTCTTGTTTCTATTGTCACAAATGGATTGCACAGTATCTTCCTCATCTTTTGGGAATGTGCTTTTGCCTGAGCCATTCTGCATCTCACCTCTGTTGTACATCTACCATCTGAGGTTAACATTGTTCCCAGATATATACATTGATGTGAATACTTAGTATAATATACATTCAATTGTTACTCTCAAAGTCATACAAATATTCGTCCAGTGAATTTAATTAATCTGGAGCCTAGTCATGATCGAAACTTTCAGAATAGTTTTCTACAAATCCTGCATTAAATATTGTCTTCAAAAATCTCTTCAACATATGTCCCATAATTAACAAATGTAATTAACTTCTTCAGAATATATGATTTTTTAACTAAATTTTAATTATCCATTCCTTTTTTCATTATCTCAAAGTAGGCTCTTCTCTCCAGCAAAAATTAGTCAGTTATTGTTAACAGTTAATATTGTAATGATTTCTCTTTTATTCATTATTTTCATGTACCCATGCATACTAGTGTAGACGACCGTGTCTCTCCCTAACTTTCTCTCCACATATGCTTATCCTATCTCCTCACTTCCCATTAGCATTCTCTTAAACTGACTGATTTCCAGCAACTGAGCTGAGCGCGGGTAGCGACCCATAGCTGACTGCATACGCCAGGATCGGAGAACAACAGCTGATCAAGACTCTGCCCTACTTCCCAACGATGCTCCTGGAAACAGATTATCCAGTCTGGCCAAGCGTATAGTGGTGTAGGAGGGAAGGTAACACGGTGTTAAAAAACGTCGGATGTGTTGGGCAGAAATTGAGCTTCTTAGCTGAAAACCACAAGACAAAGCATCCACGTCTACTAAACGTCATTTTTAAGGACGGATGATGAAAATAATTATTCATTCCATAAGTAGTCCAACTGCTAACTCCAAAAAGAGACAAATAGAAATTGACTGAAATATTTTTCTTTATTTCGGGTTTTTTTTTCCCAATTCCTTCGACATGTCTATATATTCCTGCTCTTCTCATTACACGGCCAATAATAACGTCTATGATGGGGACTACAACTACCTTTCTTTGTTTGGGAGATGAGATAGTAATTCGGATGATTCCACTGGTGCGGGCGGTTGAGCAATTATGGATTTTAATTCGTTTGCGGTGATACCGGGGCCTTCCATAAACATAAACATAACCATAGCCATAATAACGTTTTTCCCTCTCCATTTTGGTAAAACGTTTTCACTTGTACCTAACCCCTTATATCGTGATTATTCCTATACCTGTCCATGGTGTCATTAACATCCCGCTATTAACCAACATTTATGTAACCTCCAGAAATAATTAAATCTGCTGTCCGAGTGTCCAAATTAATTTGCATATGTCACGAAATGCTCTATAAAGCTCTGCAAACTCTTTTTTTTCTTTGAATTAATGTATTTCTTGTGTTACAGTCATTAAAATAAAAGTAATTATCTCGTGTTTCTAATTTATTTTCCATGTTTTCCTCCTCTATGCTACTTCCATTTTTATCCAAAGCATATATTCATAAAAATAAAACAAAGCCCGGAAGAGAAAATTAATTAAAAAACCTACACATTTAGGAGTTCTTCTTTCTTCTTTTCTCTTTTTACTGATACCTAAAAGGTGTCATGGTTTATATCATTTGTCGTTCTTGAGCTGCTCGAACTGTCTGAATTAGTGACTTTCCTTTGTTGTTACATGTCTCTGTCACTGCATCTATCCATCTTCTTCTTTTCTCTTTTCACTGATACCTAAAAGGTGTCGTAGTTATATCATTTGCCGTTCTTGAGCTGCTCGAACTGTCTGAATTAGTGACTTTCCTTTGTTGTTACATGTCTCTGTCACTGCATCTATCCATCTTCTTCTGGGTCTCCCTCTTGGTCTTTTTCCATGCATTCTCGAGAAGAACGCCTTTGATGGTGATTGGTGCGGATTCATTCTGACCAGGTGGCCAAACCATTTAAGTTGTTGTTGTTCTATATATTCTTGGCAGGGTTTTGTTCCTACTATTTTTCTTATGGTTTCATTTGGTATTCTATCTCTTCTTGTGTTGTTTGTTACTTTTCTCAAGCATCGCATCTCACATGTATTGATATTTTTTATTGTGATTTAGAAAGGGTCCATGTTTGACTTTCATAGCACAATTTAGGAGTTGGCTAACATATATTAGCAGACACATATGGTCGTAATTTAAATATTGCAGAGGTGATGTATGTTTTTGTAATAAGTCAAACTGAGTAATCTTTAGTGCAAGAATTACAGCAAAAATATAATAGAAAGATTTCTCTTTACTTGTTGGAAAATACGGTACAGATCTGGTACGATGAGGAGGCTGGTGAGGAACAAACCTTGGAAATGGCCCAGCGATATTTCAAACGGAAGTGATGTAAAAGATTGAAGATTTTAAACAAAGGAGAGAAAAGGTGAGACATTACGACATCGTTTTTTCTCCTGTTGGCGTTCTCTCGATGGCTACTACAGGAATTGTCTCTCCTCTTCGGCATCCGTCCTTAAAAGGGCGCTAAGTATGCGTAGAATCGCCGTGCTGTGGTTTATAGTAGAACTGTGATATCTGCTACTTTCGGCCCAATACATCTAGTCCAACACGACATTTTTAGGCACCGGTTTACGTTCCCTGTTCGATCCCTTCTCAATTGGATAAACTAAACTGGTTAGTCGGTTATTAGAAGGGGGACTGGTCGGTTTCGAGGAAAGACGCCGGCTTCGAGACAGAGGGCTTGTGGGTTCAAATCTCGGCTGCACCAGTTGGGATTTTTATTTATGATTTCTCTCTGTAGCAACCACCCTGGTCTCACCAGCTAGGCCCGGCTTGCAACGTCAATTACTCATCGACGGAAAAAATATGAGTACTTCCGAAGACGGAGATATCTGTCTGTGCGGCGAGGGGCCTCTGTACACACGGCTGCCAGGAAAACAATGGATTAACAGGTAAAATTCAGTTTCTAGTTTCTAGGGACTTCGTCAGAGGTCAAAGCTGGCGAACGGAAAAAAAGAGAGAATCGCCGCTAGGAGATGGAGCAGGGTCTGCATGGTTCTAGTTGTCCGATCCTGGCGCAAGCCATTAGCGATGATTCACAGACAGCCTCCAGCTCTGTTGCTGTCAGGCGCCCTGTCTCCACATTAGGATATAAAGAAAACACCTGTCTTGTTCGTTCTGATTCTGGACTATTCAGACATTAGCTTAACAAGCTGTGAGAAAAGATGCTCATCTGAAAAGAGTTGTCTTTGGTAGTGATTTCCGACGATTAACAAGTGACCTAAATTAAATATCTCTAGAGACTCAAAACGGGCACTCTACAATACAATCTTCATCCCAACGTTGTGCTACCAATGCCAGTCATGGACCCTAGTTGTAAGAGCAACAAGAAAAATAAACTCTGCTGACATGAAGTGTGTTAGACGAATGACATGAACAACATGAGAGACAAGATCATAAATGAAGAACTGAGAAAAAACCTAGGAATAGCCCCCGCCATATAATACATAAAGAAACAACAGATAAAATGGTATGGAGATAGGTAGACAATAAACGTTGCAAAAACACCAGGTCCAAGGGAAGACCATGAAAAAGACCATCATCATCATCATCATCATCGAGTGCCGTCTCCGCAACGAAGGTTGGCAACCATGCATCGCCATTCCACTCTGTTTCTTGCTTTGATGGTGTAGGTTGTCATAGATTGACTTGTCCATCTTTTGATGTTACTCGTCCATCTTATTCTTTGTCTGCCTCTGCCTCTTTTACCTTGTATTTTCCCTTCCAATATTACTTTTAGTAGGCTATTTCCATGTAGCTATTTTTTAGTTCGTTCTTAAAACAATAGTTAGAATTTCTTTCCATGGCTTTCTTTGGAGTGTTACGTGATGAGGCTCCAATCTCTTTCACGGTGGTCTTCCATATTCGTCTTTAACTGATGGCTACTAAAGGAATTGACTCTCCTCTTCGACATCCGCCCTTAAAAGGGCGCTAAGTAGGCGTAGAATCGCCGTGTTGTGGTTTACAGTAGAGCTGTGATATCTGCTACTTTCGGCCCAAAACATCCAGTCTAACACGACATTTTTGAGCACCGGTTTACCTTCCCTGTTCGATCCCTTCTCAATTGGATAAACTAACTGGAACTAATTGGATAAACTAACTGGAACTAATTGGATAAACTAACTGGAACTAATTGGATAACCTGAACTTGAAACTCGTTCTTAAAATGAATGTTTCATTGACGAGGTTTGAATTAATGACACAAGACGCCAAAAAATACAAATCTAGAGATAAAGTAAATATTTATGTGTGAACGATATTTTCATAAGTAATGCTTGCAACAAAAAGTATCAGATTGGCAAATCTAATAGTTTCTGGGCCGCAACATTCAAGGTTTACCAATAAAATATTTTAAATTGTACGATACAGTACTTCGAATAACTTTGAATATAAAGTAGAAGAAGCATGTGTGTTCCATCTTCCTAGAAGGATAACGATAAGCAAATTAACTAAACCATCAGTAACAAACAATTAAGACATGTATGTGAAAACATCATCATCATCATCATTGAGTGCCGTCTCCATTTCTTGATGGCAATAAAAGTCGATGAGGAACTCATTCAAAGAATATAATTTACCCAATTGAAGATCGATGTAAACACTAAAAAAAAAAGAAAAGAAAAGAAAAGTACCCCCGTCACGCCAAGTGGCGGCGTATAGGGAATATGATGTTAGTGACCATAAATTTTACAGACCTTCGGCACATGATTTTTGGGGTAATGTAGTCGGTATTACGCCCATGCCGCTTTACTTCCCCAGAAAATAATCCGGTACCCATTTAAGGCTGAGTGAACCCGGAAGCCGTCGGTTGGGATCGAACCCTACCCCTTGTCCTTTGTAGTCCAGTTCACTAACCACCGAGCTATCGCGGCTCCTGATGTAAACACTAAGTAATATAAATTGATTTTTTGTTAAAAGCTAATTGAAAGAATGAGCAATCAAAGATTTAAAAAAAACATATTTAACTCGCATTTCAAAATAATAAATTCTAGATTGAATAGTATGAAAAAATAAGCTAAAATGTAAGCAATAAAATACACAATTGATTTAAAAAACAATAAATCAATGTAACGACAAAGCAAAATTAATATAAATTGCCTTTAAATAAATTAACTGATAAAAATAACAATTTAACATACAATGTACACATAAATATATTTAATATATATATAAATAATGACGAATATTAATAAAATAGATCTTTTTGGAATATCATAAGTAGCGGATTTAGCGATCTGCCAGTTATTTATCTACACATTTTTTTCTAAATCCCAGGTGTAGTTAATTATATTTCATTTTATTTTGTTTTGACATATTTTTTTTTTTAATTGCACATGTGTTTATAATTATTGACTCTACTTTATTTTAATACTTTTCTCCTTTTTTATAATAATGATAAAGAAAGATACATGGAAGCCCAAGACTTAAAAAAAATATTTTATAAAAGTTTAACTTGTTTCCTTTTCTTTCATTGTGTATTGACCGATATTTTATATGAAAATACACACTTTTCGTTTCTTATTTAAAATTGAATTTTTAATCATATTTTTTTCAAGTGTTTTTTTTTCAGTAAATTATATCATGAAATCTTGCAAACGTGCTGCTAAATTATCATTTATATATCATCATCATCAAGTACCGGGCCTACTGGCGTAGGTGATCATGTCTCTCCACAACTTTCAATCTCGATAGTTATTTATCATTTCTGTTGTTGACCTTCTGCCAAGCCATTCTCTTAAGCCGTCTGGTATTTTCTCTCTGCTTCCCTCTATATTTTCGTCGCTCAATTTTCCCAGTTGTTACAATATATTCCAGTCGTTCTCTTCTCATTACATGGCCAAAAAAATGATGATTGTTTCTTCCTAATATTTCTTCCTCTTTTGTACATCTTCCGTCTGAGGTTAACAAAGTTCCCAAATATATTAATTCATTTACCTGTTTTAATAGTGTTCCACTTGTCTTTATTCTGCACTGAGGTGATATCTTTTTCTTTGTTGTTACCATTACTTCTGTCTTTTTGCTATTAAGGCTGAGTCCTTTATTTTTGCTTTCTTTCACTATAATGTTCAACATTTCTTGTAACTCATTTTCACTCTTAGCGATTAAGACTGTATCATCAGCATAACTTCGATTATTTATATTATGACCTCCAATTGTTATTTCAGGCATGTCCCTTATGGATCTTAAAAAAATCTCACTATAAATATTAAACAAATCTGGTGACAGCACACAACCTTGTCTAACACCCTGTTTTATTTGTTGAAACATTCCCAATTGGTTTCCACTTCTTATAGCCGCTGTTTGTTGCCAGTACGTGTTCTTTATTATTCTTAGATCTTTGCTGTCTATGTTCATGCTACTTTTATGTTCAGGCGTGACGGAGGTACTTTACTACTTTTACTTATATATACGCGTATTTTCATAGCCTAGCTAAATAAACCACCAACCTTGTTGGTAGTGGGAGAGAAAGAGTACTTTGTTATATGATCTAGTGTGAGAACTGAAACCGATCGTGTCGACACTCCAGTGCGCTAATTACTTTGGCCTTGACTGGTTCCCCTATGTTCCCCTATGTTCCCCTATGTTATGGTGTAATTCACGACTAGAATGTTGGGCACAACTACAGCCTCATACCGACATTGTAGGTAGCGGATGATGTGCCGTGTGTCTTGTTTGTAAAGTAATAACGAGGTTCCTCCACTCCGTGCTGCCAGTGACGACCTATCACATAGTTCCCATGGTCTGGCTGATGCTATTAATGGATACAATAATAAATGACGATTATTATGAAGGGAAACTTCCGAGACGACAAATCAGCGAATCATTTCAGGGTAAGGGGTGTGTTTACAACACTCAGGAAAACATGATAAATGCTTGCGTTCGCCCAATGACTAAAGTATTCTAGAGTATTCGTAGACTGTAGAATTCCTCTTCATCATCCGTCCTTAAAAGGACGTTAAGTGGGCGTGTCTTCGTTGTGTTGTGGTTTGCAGTATAACTGTGATATTTGCGCCTTTCGGCCAAACACATCCGACTTCAGCACGACATTTTTGAGTACCTGGTTGTCTTCCCTCTACGATCCCTACTCGCTTGGCCAGACTAGACAGGTTATTCTGTTACTAGAGGCACCGCGGATAGGTGGAGCAGGGTCTGGATGGTTCTGGTTCACCGATCTCGGCGCAAGCCATCAACTGTGGGTCGTTGACGACTTCCAGCTCTGGTACAAAAATGACAAATAATCAACAGAAGAAAAGAACAATAGACAACCCGAAGCATGATCAAACCCTTACTCCTCGACACAACGCTTTACCACGAGATACTCTGCATTACGGTACACGGTTAACTAGCAATCTTAAAAAGATGCTATCATTGAGATGTTTTTCACGCATGTGTAATCATAGCTATAGCATAGGGTTACGAACTAAGCAGTGATCCAATCTATTTAGTCTTGTCTCTCTTCTTTCTCTTCATCATTTGTTTCTTTCTCTTAAAGAGGAAACTTTTCAGCCAACATCAAGAGGAAATTGATTAAATAGTCTGACCACGTATTAAGACAGAAACAAGCATAAAGAGTCAATACAGCCTTCAGGAAAACTACGGGAAAACCAAGCTGACTAAGAAAGTGGTCTTCACAGGTAGGTAAAAACTAGTCTAGAAGCGCTCGGTAACACGTTAAGTATATTTTTGTCTAGTCGCCAGATTATCTTCATTATACAATAGACATCTCAATAGGGCTCAGATCCCTTTCTCAGCACGTCCCCCAGCATGGAGCACGTCTGTACCACACACGCGAATGCACTGAAGATGGCTTTAACTCAGATTCATGAACTACACAGCATCGACGACGACGTTGTCCTCGAAACCTTCTTAGTCACCTGATACGACATGCGTGGCAGGTGACAATGGCAATGTTCTCTGCTCCACTCACCGTGATTATGCCCTTGTAGATACACGGGCGATATACAATGGCAACGTTCTGCAAATGACTTTCAATGCCTCTGTGACATATATATATATATATATATATATATATATATTGAGTTATTGAGTTATTTGCGGGTCATCATCATTGCACTCCGAACATGTCCATAGGTGCTCAGATCCCCTCCTCAGCAATTCCCTCAGTGTCCAGCGACTGACGACTCCAGTTCTATGTTGGTTGATAAGTCTTCTTACACGGCCACTAAGTTTCTCATTTCTATATCTCGTATATCCATTTGAGTCAATGCCTTTGTCTTCTGTTAGGGTAGGTATAGATAAGATTATATGGCAGTACGAACATAGAACATGCAGTAAGCGTAAGCTGCAATGTGATTGTCTATGCTATTTTAGGCTCATCATCATCTCACCCCAGGACACATCCACAGATGCTCCAAATATCTTTTCATTATACAGAGAATTCTGTCAAGGAGAATACAGACCCATGTACGTGACTATGGGCATTTCTAGGGACGCTTGCAAAATCAGTAGTAAAATATATAGCTAAGGAGGACTATTATTACTACTACTACTACTACTACTATTACTACTACAACACCTACTACTACTACTACTACTACAACAACTACTACTTTTACTTTTAACACTACTAATACAACTACTTTTACTACTACTACTGCTACAACTACTATTATTACTACAACTATTACTACTACTACTACAACTATTACTACTACTACTACTACAACTATTACTACTACTACTACTACACCTACTACTACCACTACTGCTACACATTCTTTTGCTACTACTTCTACAAGGGAGCTGCGATAGCTCAGTGGTTAGTGAACTTGACTACAAAGGACAAGGAGTAGGGTTCGATCCCAACCGACAGCTTCCGGGTTCACCCAGCCTTAAATGGGTACCGTATTTTTATGAGAAAGTAAAGCAGCACGGGCGTAATACCGACCACATTACCCCAAAAATCATGTGCTGAAGGTCTGTAAAATATAGGGTCACTAACACCATATTTCCCTATACGCCACTTGGAGTGACAGGGGATCTTTACTTACTTTACTACTACTACTACAACTACTTTTACTACTACTACTACAACTACTACTACTACAACTACTACTACTACAACTACTTTTACTACTACTACAACTATTACTACTACAACAACTACTACTACTACTACAACTATTACTACTACAACTACTACTACTACAACTACTTTTACTACTACTACAACTATTACTACAACAACAACTACTACTACTACTACTACTACTACAACTACTTTTACTACTACTACTACAACTACTACTACTACAACTACTTTTACTACTACTACAACTATTACTACTACAACTACTACTACTACTACAACTACTTTTACTACTACTACTACAACTACTACTACTACAACTACTTTTACTACTACTACAACTATTACTACAACAACAACTACTACTACTACAACTACTTTTACTACTACTACTACTACTACTACTACTACTACAACTACTACTACTACTACAACTACTTTTACTACTACTACTACTACTACTACTACTACTACTACTACAACTACTTTTACTACTACTACTACTACTACTACAACTACTACTACTACAACTACTTTTACTACTACTACTACAACTACTACAACTACTACAACTACTACTACTACAACTACTTTTACTACTACTACTACTACTACTACTACTACTTTTACTACTACTACTACTACTACTACTACAACTAACACTGATTTGTTCTGTTCATCTTTATTATTTTCAAGTTAATATTTCTTCAGAACAATAGCTTACACTACTTCGTTTCCACGTATCGTGTTATATATTCTATTGGTCATCTGACACGCAATAAGCAACAAAGAAAACCCTCAATTCAGGCTCGTGGTTTAAAACGTGATTATTGTTGTCACATGCCTGCTTTTATTGCAAGTTGTACACAAGTTCTCATGTTTCTGTTGATTATTTGTTGTTTTGGGAAACCCGAGCTTCCATGCTGGGACTGTGTTAAAAATGCAAAATTGAAAAAAATGACAACAATGTTGATGTTAAGAAACTTAACATTGTCAACTGACAATTTTTTTATTATTTTTTATTTTTTTGGTTCGCCAGCTTTGACCTCTGATGAAGTCCCTAGAGACTAGGAACTGAATTTTGCGTGTTATTCCATTTTTCCCTGGCAGCCGTGTGGACAGGGGTCCCTCGTCGCACAGGCAGATAACTCCGACTTCAGGGGTACTCATATTTTTTTCCGTCGATGAGTAATTGACGTTTTAAGCCTGGCCTCGCTGTTGAGACCAGGGGTGGTTGCTACAGAGATAAATCATAAATAAAAAATCCCAACCGGTGTAGCCGGGATTTGAACCCACAACCTCTCTATCTCGAGGCCAGCGTCTTGCCTCGAGACCAGCCAGTCCCCCAACTGAAATTAAACTTGAGGTGAGGACTGGGTGATGTGGATGCCTGACGTAGACCGTCGATCAACTAAAGCTCGGCCTTGAATACCTCCATAAGCAGTGAGGGTTTTCTCGCTTCATTCCTGTGTCTGTTTTCCTCGTTGTTTACTCTTCCCTGCTCTCTGGCTAATGAAATCATTCGTCAAATCTTCCTCGATAGAGGCGGGAACAAAAAACAAACATGAAGCGTCGTAGTTTTGTTTTCATCTTTTGTCCGTCTGCGGTTCCCTTGAAGTGTCGCAGAAGAAAGGAGAAATATAAACCATAATCTAATCACAGCTGTTTGGTGATGACATTTTAGTAGTCTTGGTAAATTTTCTCCGTTCTGATACATAAAAAGAAAAGTAAAGTACCCACGTCATGCTAAGTGGCGTATAGGGAATATGGTGTTAGAGACCATACATTTTACAGACCGAAGTTCTAAAATCATAGCGGCACATGATTTTTGGGGTAAAGTGGTCGGTATTACGCCGTGCCGCTTTACTTTCCCAAATAAAAATCCGATGCCCATTGAATGCTGGGTGAACCGGAAGCCGTCGGTTGGGATCGAACCTTACCTGTTATACTTTGTAGTCCAGTTCACTAACCACTGAGCTATCACGGCTCCCTGTTCTGATACATGACTTGAGTATAATTCTGTTATAGAATATTGACAATGATAATATCAAATGATGTAACTTTAATGTTTAAAGCAGTTGTGATTACAATGTTGTATATTTATATCAGTGAGGGATACATATTTAAATGTAGACACCTTTACTCTCATAACGTAATGGGACTAAAATATCAATAGCATGAAAATTAAATGCATTAGAATATTCATGCTTTTGTTCAGTGTCTAAAATTTCAATCTTAACAATGAGTGGAGTGTATTTTGCTCAGGATATCCTCATTCACAGCAGTAATTTTATAGTTATAACTGAAAATACTACTTTGATATGAAATCAAGCAGCAGTGCAATGTCTATTAATGTTGTTTTGCTTGTTCTAGTCATTTCTCGCTTAGAGAATGTATCTGGACGATGTTAGGATAGATTTGTTTTGGTTCCTAGCATGTCTTATATTCCGCATGTCTGTCTCTTCCTTGATCTCCCTCTTGTTCTCTGTCTCTTCCTTGATCTCCCTCTTGTTCTCTGTCTCTTCCTTGATCTCCCTCTTGTTCTCTGTCTCTTCCTTGATCTCCCTCTTGTTCTCTGTCTCTTCTTTGATCTCCCTCTTGTTCTCTGTCTCTTCCTTGATCTCCCTCTTGTTCTCTGTCTCTTCCTTGATCTCCCTCTTGTTCTCTGTCTCTTCCTTGATCTCCCTCTTGTTCTCTGTCCTGATGTTTAGAGACAAACCTTTTGATCTTGTTATATCTGGTGTCGTTCTTGCCAAGTGTCAGAATCACTTCATTTATTGTATATATATATATATATAAACAAAAACAAGAGTTCTTAAATGTTATGTAGAGCCAGTTTTAACATATGGATATGTCAATAGGACAACGGACAAGAAAATCACTGGAGGTTGTAGAAATGTGGTTTTACAGAAGAATGCTGAGATGCCCCTTTTTTTAGCAGCGAAATTGCCTGCTACTAAATAAATTTATACCAGGCAAGACGCCGGCCTCGAGAAAATACCAGGCCTTAACATTAATGGGGAGATAATCAATAACCTAAGATATGCCTATGATACTGTTCTACTAGAAGAAAAATCCTAAAGATCTACAACAGTTACTTAATGTAATAAACATGACAAGCAAAAAATATGAACTAGATATGAATATAAAAAATACTAAAACTATGATCAAAATATCAAAGTTGAGGGAATACATCTAGAGACAGTTCAGAACTACAACTACCTGGGACATACTATAACCAGTGATGGAAAATGTACAACTGAAATAAATAAAAGAATAGGAATGGCAAAAAGTAATTTTAATGCCATGAAAAATATACTAACATCAAAACAAATAACACCAGGGCTGAAACTAAGAATAGCAAAATGTTACATCTTCTCAATATTCCTGTATGGTGCAGAAACATGGGCATTAGTCCAGAAAACAGAACAGAAAATTGAAGCCTTTGAAATGTTGATTTATAGAAGAATAGGTAGAATTGGATGGAAAGAAAAGATAACAAACGAAGAAGTTTTAAAACAACTCAAAATAAAAAGAGAACTGCTAAATACAATTAAGACAAGACAAATAGAATTTTTGGGACATGGTAAAAGACACAACAACCTACTAAAAGTAAAGGAAGTAATTGGAAGGAAAAATACAAGGTAAAAGAGGCAGAGGCAGACCAAGACTAATATGGACGAGTAACACATCAAAAGATGGACAAGTCGGCCTATGGCAATCTGCACCATCAAAGCAAGAGACAGAGTGGAATGGCGCTCCATGGTAGCCAACCTTCGATGCGGAGAGGGCACTCGATGATGACTAAATAAATATACATGTGATGAGAAGAGATAATAACCGAATAGCAAAGCAAGCCCTCATGTGGGAAACAACAGGTGAGAGAAAAAGAGGAAGACCCAGAGAGACACTAAGAAGAACATTGCTGAGAGAGGCAAAAGCAGCAGGAATCGGCTCCCTCAATGAGATAGATCTCCTTGCATAGAACAGAGACAAATGGCGAGATTTGATAAAATATCTTTAAAAGAATTGAAAATTGCTAGAACAAAAATTCAGATAAGAAAAGGCATCAAAATAACCTGCGAGCTCCTTTTATCAAGGTCAGCTGAGATTTAACTTTAAAAAGGATATTTTTAAATACACGCGGAACTTCCGGTAAAAATATTTGTCTTTTACGACCCCTCCTCCCCCTACCTCCATCCCTTTCCCTTCAAAGAATACCTGAAAAAAATAAATCCTTAAAACAAACATACAACAACAAACAAAAAAATAAAACCCATAAAACGGAAGCAACATCTGTGTGTGTCAATGAGACATAATTAACGAGATAGATGGCGTGCACATGTGGTGCTGGTCTCATGCCTGCTGAACATCCGTTGTAGATCTGATCGACGTGCGTAACAGCAAAAGGTGTAACATTAGACAGGCAGTTTTTCAATCGATAATGATAAATTGTATACGGGAAGTGAAGCTTAGGAATTGAAGTGAACCAACAAGACACAGTGAAAGAGAAGGGAAAGAAGATTCAGAAACAGTTTCAAATGTATAAATGTATACAGTGACTAAAAATAAACATAAACTTTACTATCCAGAAGAATTAGACATCTGATGTAATTTCTCAGAGAGGACGGAAGGGTAAATCCATGAATAAACATCTCATCTCATTTCTCAGAGATCTGGGAAGGGTAAAACCATGAATAAACATCTCATCTCATTTCTCAGAGATCAGGGAAGGGTAAAACCATGAATAAACATCTCATCTCATGTCTCAGAGATCAGGGAAGGGTAAAACCACGAATAAACATCTCATCTCATTTCTCAGAGATCAGGGAAGGGTAAAACCATGAATAAACATCTCATCTCATGTCTCAGAGATCAGGGAAGGGTAAAACCACGAATAAACATCTCATCTCATGTCTCAGAGATCAGGGAAGGGTAAAACCATGAATAAACATCTCATCTCATTTCTCAGAGAGCAGGGAAGGATAAATCCACGAATAAACATCTCATCTCATTTCTCAGAGAGCAGGGAAGGGTAAATCCATGAATAAACATCTCATCTCATTTCTCAGAGATCAGGGTAGAGTAAAACCATGAATAAACATCTCATCTCATTTCCCAGGTAGCAGGGTAGAGTAAAACCATGAATAAACATCTCATCTCATTTCCCAGGTAGCAGGGTAAAGTAAAACCATGAATAAACATCTCATCTCATTTCCCAGGTAGCAGGGTAGAGTAAAACCATGAATAAACATCTCATCTCATTTCCCAGGTAGCAGGGTAAAGTAAAACCATGAATAAACATCTCATCTCATTTCCCAGGTAGCAGGGTAGAGTAAAACCATGAATAAACATCTCATCTCATTTCCCAGGTAGCAGGGTAAAGTAAAACCATGAATAAACATCTCATCTCATTTCCCAGGTAGCAGGGTAGAGTAAAACCATGAATAAACATCTCATCTCATTTCCCAGGTAGCAGGATAAAGTAAAACCATGAATAAACATCTCATCTCATTTCCCAGGTAGCAGGGTAGAGTAAAATCATGAACAAAACCACAAGGAAAAGAATTACACCTTTTGTGGCTGGATTCGAACCCCGTACCTTCTTGTTCAGTGGCTGGGCAAGAATACTACCATGACGAAAAGAGAGAAAAAGAGGGAGGAAGGGAAAAGTGAAAGAAAGAATGAACCTATCGTTTCGGCATTTTTTTCAGCTCTTCGGTCATGCCTTGAGACTTCAAGAGAACCAGAACCGCAAGTCCAGTTATATATACAGTCGTCACGTGTGTTCTGGTTAGTTATTTCACTCCCCAATAAAATAAACTTTTTAAATCTGACCTGAGTCGAACTCGCATCTGTTTCAATTGGAAAAGGACATGTTTTAACCCTTTCTGACACGAATTCTGCTGGTATACAATAAATGTGTAAACGATCTGTTATCTTTCATTCTTGTAATGTTTCTTCTTACAACAGTAGGGTTAATAAACTTTTTACCTTATAGGTAGATCATATCTTTAAGCATGTTAGTCTAATGGGGGCCGCGATAGCTCAGTGGTTAGTGAACTGGACTATTAAGGACAAGAGGTGGAGTTCGATCCTGATCGACGTCTTCCGGGTTCACCCAACCTTAAATAGGTACCGGGTTTTTTTTCTAGGAAGGTAAAGCTGCACGGGCGTAGTACTGACCACATTACCCCAAAATTCATGTGCTGAAGATTTGTAAAACTGATGGTCGATAGGACCATGTTCCCTCGGCGTCACGAGGTACTTTCTTTGTTTTTTTAAAGTTTGCCTCAGAATAATCTAAGAGCGGTAACTAATGACCAGAATCAAAACTGATAAGACTAGTTGGTGGGATTCCCTTCCTAGAGACAAGGTCTTCGCTGATGCTACAGAGTTCGTGCGTCTGAGCTGAAGCCATCTCAACTTTCAATAGTGTGCGGCGAGTGCTTCGTACTGGGAAAGGTGCTGAGGAGGAGATCTTAGCATCATGGGGTTGTGCATTGTATAATGAAGATTTTATTTCGACTAAACTAAACAGCTTTCCTAGATGAGGCAACTATGAACACAAACGAGTGCTGCCTTACAGGTTCATCCAGAAGGGCAAGTATTGGGAAGTAATCCAGAATAAGACAGACTATTTACATAAGACAGATGAACTGGTCTACAAGGTATAGAAAGCAGTGGAGTATAAAACCGATAATTTGTCTATGAATAAGACTTCCGCATACAGTGTTAATTGGCATTAGTAAATTTGGCAACGTACAGCATTTAGGCTCACGTGTAGCATGACATCGTACTCCCGTCAAGTTGCATTAGACGTCATAGAAGACTCGCATTATATCTAGCCAAAATTGTAAACGAGATTTTCAATTTCAGTAAGATAGTTGAAGCTTGCTGCCTTTGCTTTTCTTCTCACTATCTCTTGAAGCCGGCCTCTTTAACCTACCATTTGTTTTATACAACAGTGCTTGCTCATGACCGGCTCACGCCCGCACACCCTGTGCCTTCTATTACGCATGAGACCGTTGATTGAATGTCCCTTTCTTTATTTCTGCACTTGTCATTCCGTTATGAATTTAAAAACATTTATAAATGAAATGAGAACCAAGCAAGCAGCTAAATTTGTAACTCTTTGACACAAGGAAGAAATTATGTCAGTTTTCAAGCATTAACAGATTCAACTGGAGACGATACAAAAATATGAATGTCCCTTTCGTGAATGTTCATGATGATATTGTATCAACTAACCCCAGCTTAGACATATTTTGTGCATATTCTTCATCAGTTGTCGTATCTGACTGCTTCAATCCCCTTATTTCTTCACCTATTGTCATATTTGACTGCTCTGATTTCTCAATTTAGTTCACATTTTCTCATCCTTTACTTAAACTTGTAATAAGCATATTTAGCGTTCTTTCTGAGAAAATGGATTAGACTTGAATTAGACGAGAAGAGACATAATCAGAAATCACGTTATAAGAAAGTGATCGAGCGAACATTGAACCAATACTAAATCACATACAGAATCAGCAAATAAAATGGTTTCCCCATCTAGAAAGAATGTCATGTGATTCCTTCATCATCATCATCATGTGCCATACCGTTTGGCGCAAGCGATCACGCCCATCCACAATATTCTATCCATAGCGCATAGTATCATTTCTGTTGTTAACTGTTTTTCATGCCATGGCACCAAGCTATCTAGTATCTTCTCTCTTTGTCATCCGGAATCTCTCTTTCCCTGTATTTTTCCAGTTGTAACCAAGTATTCAAACTTTCCACTTTCCATGATGTGCCCGAAAAATATTGGTTGTTTCTTTCTGATGTTTTTAGGAGCTCCTTTTTTGTCTTTGCCTATTTCACAATTTCCTCGTTGGGTTTATTAGCTGTCCAGGGAACTTTCAACATTCTTCTAAGAAATCCCATCTCTGTGGCATCTAATCATCTTTTCATTTGTTTGTCTACGGTCCATGATTCGCTTCCATAGGTCAGAGTTGGCTGTATTTAGAACCGATGAACTCTCGTTCTCTCTTCTATTGGCATAGATTTGTTGCATAAGATATTTTTTTATTTTCTGAAATGCTATTTTTACCTGAGCTATTCTGCTTTTAATTTCTGTGGTGCATCTTCCATCCGATGTTATTATTGTGCCCAAGTATTTGACGCGTTGCACTTGTTTCAGATTTGTCCTGTTTATTTTATGACCATTACCTTTGTTTTCTTGCTATTCAGACTGTGACCTTTCTGGTTGCTTTCTTTTACAATTATGTCTATCATTTATTGTAGTTCATTACTATCTCTGATATAAAGACTGTGTCATCCGCAGATGGCAAATTGTTCATGTTGTGACCGTTGGTGATTCCTTAAAAAACTTATATTAAAGGAGGACAAGAAAGAAGACCAAGAGACCATTCTACAGTAAAATGGGTCGACATCAAAGAAATGCAGCACCAACATGGCAATGGTTGAAGCTGTCAGTAGAATAAGATTCAGAACTTTATATATCACTCTCGACGTGCAAATTGATACAAAGGAAGCGTGAAAAGAAAGATTACTTGCTTATTTAAACATTTCGTTTTCTACTTTCATTTGTAGCGTATTGTTCATACTTGATATTCGTATAATTTATTATTTTCTTTATCCTATATGACTCTCTCTTTCTCTTTCTGACCCACATTCTCCTCTTCATCTCCTTTTTACTGTTTTCTGTCCAATCTAAACTGTCCATTTCCACCCAATATATTTTGCATCCCCTTTTCCTGTTATCCCTTTTTCTTCCCTCTATCTTTTTATTTACCTCTTTCTCTCTCATCTTTGCTCTTAAATTATTTCACGAAATAGTTTCCTTTCCTCGCTACTTGTAGTATTTGTTCACTTTTTGTGTTGTTCTTTTGAATAGCTATAATTTAATTTTGAAAATGTGTGTGACAAACATCCTTTTATCATGACAAACGATAATTCACAAACAGCAGAGATAGAATCAAGATGCAACAAAGCTTGTCATATCATCGGACAGTTATCACCACTATTGTCCAACAAGGAAATGACTCTGAAGGCAAAACGAGTACTATACAATACAATCTTCATCCCAACGTTGTGCTACCTATATCAGTCCTGGACCCTATGCAAGAACAATAAGAAAAATAACCTCTACTGAGATGAAATGTGTCAGATGAATGACAGGAAACAGTATGAGAGATATAATCAGAAATAAAGAACTGAGAAAAAAAGCTAGGAATAGCTCCTGCCATATATTTATATAAAAGAAACAACAGATAGATGGTTTGACCACATGATAAGGCAGAAAGATCAAAACAATATAACGAGCCCTCAATAAACGTTGTGAGAATACCAGACCCAAGGGTCGACCACGAAAAGATTAATGGATGGAATATTAGAAGCACTAGAAAACATTACAGCAGCAGAGGCGAACAGAAAAGCAAAAGACCGCAAATTATATATCTCCTCAATGCTGAAAGGCAAATCAATATGGAAAGAAGAAGAAGAAGATGTGTGATGATGATGATACAATTATATGGTGATCTCATTGAACAAAACAAGTATTGCATAACGTTATGCTACAATCACATATAGGTAGCCGCGATAGCTCAGTGGTTAGTGAACTGGATTACAAAGGACAAGGAGTAGGGTTCGATCCCAATCGACGGGCTTCCTGGTTCACCCAGCCTTAAATGGGTACCGGTTTTTTTTCTGGGAAAGTAAAGCGGCACGGGCGTAATACCGAACACATTACCCCAAAAATCATGTGCTGAAGGTCTGTAAAATTTATGGTCACTATATACTTATATTATTGTAATTTATGTTATGTTATGTTATATTAAGTTATTTTACTTTATGTTATGTTATGTTAAGTTCATCATCACTGCACTTCGGACTAATCCACATCTGCCCCTTTTTCCATTGGACCTGAAATATCGAAAAACTTCGAAGAAAACCCTGACACACGTACACGAGCTCCGTAGCACGGTCTGTGATACGTTGATTTGGTAGATTTATCTGACAAGTATGCCCGGGCAGCGGATATTTTTTTGTTTGTATTGTTAACTGTCAAGGGTTCTTTAAGATGCGGGCGGCGACAACGGAACCTCCTGTTCCTCGCCGCTGTACGACACTGCTAGTCGTCGAATCTCACTGCCCAGAGACTCGACGATGGTGACGTCATGAAGAAACCACGGTTTTCCATTTTTGAAGAATTCTCACCGCCTGTGGTTGTATTAGATCCAGGGATCTTCCTATTCAAATGCTGACGTCCAACCTCTATGCCACCTAACCCACAAAGTTCCAATGGACATGTTTTTCTTCTAACTTCACATACTATGCTAATTTTTCCTAGAGATCCACAACAATTACTTAATGTATTAAACATGACAAGCAAAGAATATGGACTAGATATGAATATCAAAAAGACTAAAACTATGATCATAAACAAAGAAAATACTCAAAACCCACAAGTGGATATTAAAATTGAAGGAATAGACCTGGAGACAGTTCAGAGCTACAACTACCTTGGACATACTATAACCAGTGATGGAAAATGTAAAATTGAAATAAACAAAAGAATAGGAAAGGCAAAAAGTAATTTTAAAGTCATGAAGAACATACTAGCATCAAAACAAATAACACCAGGGCTAAAACTAAGAATAGAAAATGTTATGTCTTCTCAACATTTCTATATGGTGCAGAAACCTGGACATTAGACAAGAGAAATGAAGCCTTTGAAATGTGGATATATAGAAGAATAGGTAGAATTGGATGGAAGCTAAAAAAAACAAACAATGAAGTCTTAAAACAACCAAAAATGAAAATAGAACTACTAAACACAATTCAAACAAGACAAATGCGATTTTTAGGCCATGTTAAAAGACACATCAGCCTACTAAAAGTAATCATGGAGGGGAAAATGCTAGGTAAAAGAGGCAAAGGCAGACCAAGACTAACATGGACGAGTAACATCAAAAGATGGACAAACCAGCCTATGACAACCTGCACCATCAACGCAAAAGACAGAACACAATGGCGCTCCATGGTAGCCAACCTTCGTTGCGGAGATGACACTCATAATGATGATGATGAATATGCTAGTTACTCTTGTTATACCAACATTTCTATATGTTTCTAAAACATGGACACTTATAGCAGAGCTACAGTAGGAGAGACACAACTATGGAGACGGGATTTTATCGTAAGGTTTTGTGTATCTATTACTTAGATCGTATCACGAAAGAAAAAGTTTGTAAAAATATAAATTAATCTGAGTATATGAAGATCGTATCGTTGGTCAGGTCAGGTAATTTTACCTGCTACTGTATGCAGTAAACAGTACAACCTGTGGCTGCCCTGCTGCCTAGCAGGTAAGCTCGAGAGAGTAAAAGGCTAAAGGAGGGTACCCCAGAAGTAAAACAACCCGTTGCCTTGTGGGTGAGACTTTTTCGTCAAAGGATAGCGGAGCCAACCGTAAACAAACCGATGGAAGGCAATAGAAAACCACCGTCGTAACTTCTTTGTACAATCATGAATCGCCACAACAATAGAAATAACGACAACAACGTTAAGGGGGATTCAAATGGATAACCCTCGTTCGGTAGGGACATCATGTGCTACAGGTGATACCCGATCGTCAACATAGAAAAAGACATCACCTCAGTGCAAAATAAAGACAAGTAGAACAATATTTAAAGAGTCAGTCCTAACATATGGATGCGAATCATGGACAATAGGACAACAGACAAGAAAATCACTGGAGTCTGTAGAAATGTGGTTTTACAGAAGAATGTTGAGAGTACCATGGACAGCTAAGAAGAGTAATGAAGATGTTCTGAGAGAGGTCAAAGCAAAAAGAGTGCTAATTTCCAATATTAAGAAGAAGCAATCATCATTTTTTGGCCATGTAATGAGGAGAGAACAGCTGGAATATATTGTAGCAACTGGAAAAATTGAGGGACGAAGAGATAGAGTGAAGAAAAGAGAAAAAATAACGGACAGCTTAAGAGAATGGCTTGGCAGGAGGTCAACAACAGAAATGATAAATAGCTGCCGAGATCGAAAGTTGTGGAAGAGACATGATCACCTACGCCAGTAGGCCCGGCACTTGATGATGATGAGATGATGATCTTTTGATTATCGTGAAGAAACGTGAAATGAAATAGTTTGAAACCATAGCTCGATTGTGTGACCAAAAACCATTCTGCAAGGAGCTGTGAAAGAAGGATAAGGACATGTAGGCAGATAAAGTGATGGGATGATAATATGAAAGAATGGAGAGGGCTCGATTCTGCAGTGTTCCATAGTATGACTGAAGAAGAGAAAAATGGAGAAAGTCTACGAAGTAAATCAATGGATGTCCAATGAACCCCAGGCTTCTGAGAAGAAGAAGAGGAAGATGATGATGATGATGATGATGAAGATAATACCAAATTAAATATCCATTATAACCAACTTTGAAGATAAAGACAGTACAATGGAACTAACTTATCGAGCCTTTCATATCAGAAAGATAACCATGGGAACAATGACGCTATAATTGACAGTTCGTGAATAGTAGACGGGTATTAATATCGTGCTGGTTTCTTCGTATCAAATCTTGGATTGGATGACGATTTGTGGTCCTGTTATTTTAACAAGCGCAATCAAAAATGCTTTCATTATTGCTATCAGTGTTGCTAACACTTTATATGTCGTAATATCCCAGAACTGGCACAAAGAATAAGCAAGAATACTTGATCGATAAAGGAATCTGACATTCTGTTTGAAAATACGGTAAACTGTTTATTTCTTCACACTGAAACAAGTTGATTTTTAAGTTTTGATCTTTACTTTTTTCTTAATAGCAGTCTTTTAATGTTGAATTTTAAAATTATATTATTGCCGTGAGAAGTCTGGTTCAGCAATTAGTTGTCTCTTTCAAAGTGTTTTTTTTTTTAAATATACTGAAGTGTTCTTAAACACGGCAAATAGTGTCTTGTGTGTGTTTTTGTCTATGTATAGTTATTATTTATCTACTCAAAAAAAAAAAAAAACGAAACAGACAAAACATTCTTTCCTTCATCCCATGACCCTGGTGGTCGTCAGGGCACTCAGATAGATGTTACCTCCTCCTTATATTTCTATTTTCAGCCACTTTTTGGGGGAATTTTCAAAGTCGAATCCTCTCGTTCTTCAAGGTTATCGTCCATTCATTTCCTCTGTCTACCTCCACCTCTCCCTCTTTTAACATTTTCTTGCAGAATGATCTTTGCCAGACGGGATGATCGAGATAAAGACATATTTGTTCAGATTTATTTTTGTCCCTGTCACTTCTTCCTAGTTTCGTTCCTTTCCGTTATATCCTATTTTGTGTTGTTCAGATGTATACCTTGTCAAAGTAATTCTCACATTAGAAAAGTATGGACAGTATATCAAAGCAATATCGTATTATTTATACTTCTTATAAAGTTCTCTAACTTACTTTCTCTCTCGTTCTCTCTTGTTTCTGTACTGCTTACTTTTATATTGTTTTGCATTCTTTTGTAGTCTCCTGTCTCTAGTATGCATGCTTTACCTCTCTAAGACTTTTTCTCACTCTCTCACCATTTTCTCTTACTCTTTCTAGCCCGAAAGTACTCTAATTTTCTTTTACAATTCCCGTTTTAGATCTTGTTCGCTTTCACGTTCACAATATTTCTCTTGTCTCTCCTTATCGTTCTCTCTCACAATCGAAGTCTAGCTACCTCCCTCTATTTATCTCGCCATCTCTAATCTAACATCTCTGTTTCGTGCATTACATTGTCTGCCCCTTTCTATCTCGCCACCTTTAATCTAACATCTATATTTCGTGCATTACATTGTCTTCTCCCCCCCTCTCTCTCACTCTCTCTCTCTCTCTCTCTCTCGCCATCTCTAATCTAACATCTCTATTTCGTGCATTACATTGTCTGCTCCCCCCCCTCTCTCTCTCTCGAGCCCTCTAATCTAACATTTCTATTTCGTGTATTACATTATCTGCTCTCCCTCTCTCTCACTCTCTCTCTCTCCATCGCCATCTCTAATCTAACATCTCTATTTCGTGCATTACATGGTCTGCTCCCCCCTCTCTCTCTCACTCTCTCTCTCTCTCTCTCTCGCCACCTCTAATCTAACATCTCTATTTCGTGCATTACATTGTCTGTCCCCCTCTCTCTCGTCATCTTTAATCTAACATCTCTATTTCGTGCATTACATTGTCTGACCCCTCTCTCTCTCGCCACCTTTAATCTAACATCTCTATTTCGTGCATTACATTGTCTGCTCTCCCTCTCTCACTCTCTCTCTCGCCATCTCTAATCTAACATCTCTATTTCGTGCATTACATTGTCTGCTCCCCCCCTCTCTCTCTCTCGCCACCTTTAATCTAACATCTCTATTTCGTGTATTACATTATCTGCTCTCCCTCTCTCTCACTCTCTCTCTCTCGCCATCTCTAATCTAACATCTCTATTTCGTGCATTACATTGTCTGCTCCCCCTCTCTCTCTCACTCTCTCTCTCTCTCGCCACCTCTAATCTAACATCTCTATTTCGTGCATTACATTGTCTGCCCCCCTCTCTCTCGTCATCTTTAATCTAACATCTCTATTTCGTGCATTACATTGTCTGCCCCCCTCTCTCTCTCGCCACCTTTAATCTAACATATCTATTTCGTGCATTACATTGTCTGCTCTCCCTCTTTCTCTCTCACTCTCTCTCTCTCTCGCCATCTCTAATCTAACATCTCTATTTCGTGCATTACATTGTCTGCTCCCCCCCTCTCTCTCACTCTCTCTCTCTCTCGCCACCTCTAATCTAACATCTCTATTTCGTGCATTACATTTTCTGCCCCCCCCTCTCTCGTCATCTTTAATCTAACATCTCTATTTCGTGCATTACATTGTCTGCCCCCCTCTCTCTCTCGCCACCTTTAATCTAACATCTCTATTTCTTGCATTACATTGTCTGCTCTCCCTCTCTCTCTCTCACTCTCTCTCTCGCCATCTCTAATCTAACATCTCTATTTCGTGCATTACATTGTCTGCTCCCCCCCTCTCTCTCACTCTCTCTCTCTCTCGCCACCTCTAATCTAACATCTCTATTTCGTGCATTACATTTTCTGCCCCCCCCCCCTCTCTCGTCATCTTTAATCTAACATCTCTATTTCGTGCATTACATTGTCTGCCCCCCTCTCTCTCTCGCCACCTTTAATCTAACATCTCTATTTCGTGCATTACATTGTCTGCTCTCCCTCTCTCTCTCTCACTCGCTCTCTCTCTCGCCATCTCTAATCTAACATCTCTATTTCGTGCATTACATTGTCTGCTCCCCCCTCTCTCTCTCACACACTCTCTCTCTCTCGCCACCTCTAATCTAACATCTCTATTTCGTGCATTACATTGTCTGCCCCCTCTCTCTCGTCATCTTTAATCTAACATCTCTATTTCATGCATTACATTGTCTGCTCCCCTCTCTCTCTCGCCAACTTTAATCTAACATCTCTATTTCGTGCATTACATTGTCTGCTCCCCTCTCTCTCTCTCTCTCTCTCTCTCGCCACCTTTAATCTAACATCTCTTTTCGTGCATTACATTGTCTGCCCCCCTCCCTCTCATCATCTTTAATCTAACATCTCTATTTCGTGCATTACATTGTCTGCTCCCCCCTCTCTCGTCATCTTTAATCTAAGATCTCTATTTCGTGCATTACATTATCTGCTCCCCCCTCTCTCGTCATCTTTAATCTAACATCTCTATTTCGTGCATTACATTGTCTGCTCCCCTCTCTCTCTCGCCACCTTTAATCTAACATCTCTATTTCGTGCATTACATTGTCTGCTCCCCTCTCTCTCTCGCCACCGTTAATCTAACATCTCTATTTCGTGCATTACATTGTCTGCCCCCCTCTCCCTCTCGTCATCTTTAATCTAACATCTCTATTTCGTGCATTACATTGTCTGCCCCCCTCTCCCTCTCGTCATCTTTAATCTAACATCTCTATTTCATGCATTACATTGTCTGCCCCCCTCCCTCTCATCATCTTTAATCTAACATCTCTATTTCGTGCATTACATTGTCTGCCCTCTTCTCTCTCGTCATCTTTAATCTAACATCTCTATTTCGTGCATTACATTGTCTGCCCCCATCTCCCTCTCGTCATCTTTAATCTAACATCTCTATTTCATGCATTACATTGTCTGCCCCCCCCTCCCTCTCATCATCTTTAATCTAACATCTCTATTTCGTGCATTACATTGTCTGCCCTCTTCTCTCTCGTTATCTTTAATCTAACATCTCTATTTCGTGCATTACATTGTCTGCCCCCCTCTCTCTCGTCATCTTTAATCTAACATCTCTATTTCGTGCATTACATTGTCTGCTCCCCCCCCCCCACCCCCCCCCTCTCTCTCTCTCTCGCCACCTCTAATCTAACATCTCTATTTCGTGCATTACATTGTGTGTCATCATCGCCTCTCTCTCTTTCTCTCTCTCACTCGCCATCTCTAATCTAACATTTCTATTTCGTGTATTACATTGTCTGTTACCACTCTCTCTCTCTCTCTAGCTGTATATTTCGTTCTATCTCCCTTATACACATTCATGCTCTTTCTCGTGCTTTCTCAATATCTCTCTATTTTGTATTGTTTTTGTTCACTCTTTCTCTAGCTTTTATTCAAATCTTGCTCACACTGTGCATCGTTATCTCTCTCTCTATCACTCTGTACTTTTTATTTCCTCTTCTTTCGCAGTCTATACAGCTCTTTATATTGTAATTGTCTTTTCTCTCATTTACTGTTTTCTAAGTTGTTCTGCTTCTTCATGATTGTCGCCCAATCTCTTTATTCACCTCAAATTTACTTATTTTACTCCAATTTTCGCATCTTTTTTCTTCCCGCTCCTTTTATCACATTTATGGCATTTTTGATGTTTGTATTTTACAGGCATGTCGAGCTTATCTCATTATCATTTATTTTGTTATTGAGGTAGTCTTTATTGTTCTCTTCTTCAGCATTTTGTCTGTCACCGAGGTTATATTTCTATACAGCCCTTCATCATTTTGTCTGTCATCGAGGTTATATATTTCTATACAGCCCTTCATCATTTTGTCTGTCATCGAGGTTATATATTTCTATACAGCCCTTCATTATTTTGACTGTCATCGAGGTTATATATTCCTATACAGCCCTTCATTATTTTGTCTGTCATCGAGGTTATATTTTCTATACAGCCCTTCATTATTTTTTATGTCATTGAGGTAGTCATTACTCATAATCATCATTTTGTCTGTCATCGAAGTTATATATTTCTATACAGCCCTTCACTATTTTTTATGAAAATTGAGGTAGTCATTACTCATAATCATCATTTTGTCTGTCATCGAAGTTATATATTTCTATACAGCCCTTCATTATTTTTTATGTCATTGAGGTAGTCATTACTCATAATCATCATTTTGTCTGTCATCGAGGTTATATTTCTGTGCTATTCTCCATTACTTTATATGCGATTGAGTTAGTCATACTTGTCTTTATCATTATGTCTGTCATTGAGTTAGTCATACTCCACTCCTCTTTATTATTGTGTCTGTCATTGAGTTCGTCATACTCTACTCCTCTTTATTATTGTGTCTATCATTGAGTTAGTCATTACTCTGATCCTCTTTATTTTTGTGGCTATCATTGAGTCTGTCATACTCCTCTTTATTATTGTGTCTGTCATTGAATTAGTCATTACTCTACTCCTCTTTATTATTGTGTTTATAATTGAGTTACTCATACTCCTCTTTATTATTGTGTCTGTCATTGAGTTAGTCATTACTCTACTTCTCTTTATTATTGTGTCTGTCATTGTGTTAGTCATACTCTAGTCCTCTTTATTATTGTGTATATCATTGAGTTAGTCATTACTTTACTCCTCTTTATTATTGTGTCTGTCATTGAGTTAGTCATTAATCTACTCCTCTTTATTATTGTGTCTGTCATTGAGTTAGTCATTACTCTACTCCTCTTTATTATTGTGTATATCATTGAGTTAGTTATACTCTGCTCCTCTTTATTTTTGTGTTTATCATTGAGTTAGTCATTACTCTACTCCTCTTTATTATTGTGTCTGTCATTGAGTTACTCATACTCTACTCCTCTTTATTATTGTGTATATCATTGAGTTAGTCATACTCTGCTCCTCTTTATTATTGTGTTTATCATTGAGTTAGTCATACTCCCCTATATTATTGTGTTTATCATTGAGTTTATCATTGAGTTTGTCATTACTCTACTCCTCTTTATCACTGTGTCTGTCATTGAGTTAGTCATACTCCTCTTCATTATTGTGTTTATCATTGAGTTTGCCATTACTCTACTCCTTTATTTTTGTGTTTATCATTGAGTTAGTCATTACTTCACTCCTCTTTATTATTGTGTCTGTCATTGAGTCAGTCATACTCCTCTCTATTATTGTGTCTATCATTGAGTTAGTCATTACTCAACTACTCTTTATTATTGTGTCTATCATTGAGTTAGTCATACTCTACTCCTCTTTATTAGTGTGTCTGTCATTGAGTTAGTCATTACTCTACTCCTCTTTCTTATTGTGTCTATCATTGAGTTAGTCATGCTCTACTATTATTATGTCTATCATTGCGTTAGTCATTACTCTACTCCTCATTATTATTGTGTTTATCATTGAGTTAGTCATTACTCTACTCCTCTTTATTTTTGTGTTTATCATTGTGTTTATCATTGAATGTGTCATTACTCTACTCCTCTTTATCACTGTGTCTGTCATTGAGTTAGTCATACTCCTATTCATTATTGTGTTTATCTTTGAGTTTTTCATTACTCTACTCCTCTTTATTTTTGTGTTTATCATTGAGTTAGTCATTACTTTACTCCTCTTTATTATTCTGTCTGTCATTGAGTCTGTCATACTACTCTCTATTATTGTGTTTATCATTGAGTTAGTCATTACTCTACTCCTCTTTATTATTGTGTCTGTCATTGAGTTAGTCATTACTCTACTCCTCTTTATTATTGTGTATATCATTGAGTTAGTCATGCTCTACTCCTATTTATTATTGTGTTTATCTTTGAGTTAGTCATTACTCTACTCCTCTTTCTTATTGTGTCTGTCATTGAGTTACTCATGCTCTACTCCTCTTTATTATTGTGTATATCATTGAGTTAGTCAAACGCTACTCCTCTTTATTATTGTGTCTGTCATTGCGTTAGTCATTACTCTACTCCTCATTATTATTGTGTTTATCATTGAGTTAGTCATTACTCTACCCCTCTTTATTATTGTGTTTATCATTGAGTTAGTCATTACTCTACTCCTTTATTTTTGTGTTTATCATTGAGTTAGTCATTACTTTACTCCTCTTTATTATTGTGTCTGTCATTGAGTCAGTTATACTCCTCTTTAATATTGTGTTTATCATTGAGTTAGTCATTACTCTACTCCTCGTTTTTATTGTGTCTATCACTGAGTTAGTCATACTCTACTCCTCTTTTTTATTGTGACTGTCATTGATTTAGTCATTACTCTACTCATCTTTCTTATTGTGTCTATGAATGAGTTAGTCATTACTCAACTCCTCTTTATTAGTGTGTCTGTCATTGAGTTAGTCATTACTCTACTCCTCTTTCTTATTGTGTCTATCATTGAGTTAGTCATGCTCTACTATTATTATGTCTATCATTGCGTTAGTCATTACTCTACTCCTCATTATTATTGTGTTTATCATTGAGTTAGTCATTACTCTACTCCTCTTTATTTTTGTGTTTATCATTGCGTTTATCATTGAATGTGTCATTACTCTACTCCTCTTTATCACTGTGTCTGTCATTGAGTTAGTCATACTCCTATTCATTATTGTGTTTATCTTTGAGTTTTTCATTACTCTACTCTTCTTTATTTTTGTGTTTATCATTGAGTTAGTCATTACTTTACTCCTCTTTATTATTCTGTCTGTCATTGAGTCTGTCATACTACTCTCTATTATTGTGTTTATCATTGAGTTAGTCATTACTCTACTCCTCTTTATTATTGTGTCTGTCATTGAGTTAGACATTACTCTACTCCTCTTTATTATTGTGTATATCATTGAGTTAGTCATACTCTACTCCTATTTATTATTGTGTTTATCTTTGAGTTAGTCATTACTCTACTCCTCTTTCTTATTGTGTCTGTCATTGAGTTACTCATGCTCTACTCCTCTTTATTATTGTGTATATCATTGAGTTAGTCATACGCTACTCCTCTTTATTATTGTGTCTGTCATTGCGTTAGTCATTACTCTACTCCTCATTATTATTGTGTTTATCATTGAGTTAGTCATTACTCTACCCCTCTTTATTATTGTGTTTATCATTGAGTTAGTCATTACTCTACTCCTTTATTTTTGTGTTTATCATTGAGTTAGTCATTACTTTACTCCTCTTTATTATTGTGTCTGTCATTGAGTCAGTTATACTCCTCTTTAATATTGTGTTTATCATTGAGTTAGTCATTACTCTACTCCTCGTTTTTATTGTGTCTATCACTGAGTTAGTCATACTCTACTCCTCTTTATTATTGTGTCTGTCATTGAGTTAGTCATTACTCTACTCATCTTTCTTATTGTGTCTATCAATGAGTTAGTCATTACTCAACTCCTCTTTATTATTGTGTCTATCATTGAGTTAGTCATTACTCTACTCCTCTTTATTATTGTGTTTATCATTGAGCTAGTCATTACTCTACTCCTCTTTATTATTGTGTCTGTCAGTGAGTAAGTCATTACTCTACTCCTCTTCATTATTTTGTGTGTCATTGTGTGTGTCATTATTCTACTCATCTTCATTATTGTGTCTGTCATCGAGGTTTTCATGACTAAGCTCCTCTTCATCATTACAACCGTTATCTGGTTTATCTCTACTCAGTGAGTACCTCACAGGTTACTGGAACGCATATCCTTTTTTTTTTCCTTGTTGATGTTTTCTCCAGGCCACCTGTTTGCTTCTCTGATTTTAATTTAATTACGTTTGTGGGTGAGTTTGTGTGTATGTGTATATTGTTATTGAATATCTAATGGGAAGTTCTCAGCTTTAAGGTAACTATTTTATTTCAATTTGAAGATCATTTTTATCATAATCGAGAAATATTTAAAGATCACTTTTTTATGTAAATCAAAAGCTCATTACCTGTCTCAATCTAAAGATCATTATATGATCTTCTCATGATAAGGTATATTATTCTTCATTTGCATCAACAAGTGGATCGTTAATGTGCAATTTGTCTTCACAATATTGTTATTAGATTTAAATGTTTCTGAAATGTCTTTATTTTCAGGTTAATTGTTTAAACATCTCTCTCTCTCTCTCTCTCTCTCTCTCTCTCTCTCTCTCTCTCTTTCTTTCTTTCTTTCTTTCTGTCACTGTCTCACCAAGTCATTTCGCTATCTCATATCAAAGTATTTATGCAACAAACGAAAATCCCTTGTGATTTGAAGTAAATTTCTCAAAATTATTTTTAATCCACCTCTTTTTGTCAATTTAGTATCAAACGCCTTCTCCGGTGATCAGTTATTGCAATGCATTTAGACATTTAGGCATTTAGATATTTAGACATTTAGATATTACACATTTAGATATTTAGACATTTGGATATTTAGACATTTATATATTTAGATATTTAGACATTTGGATATTTAGACATTTATATATTTAGATATTTATATCAGCTTGGTTCACCGTCAAAACGGTGCTTTTGAGGTCATCACCGGTTCCCCATAGCTTGTCATGTAGGGTGGGTTCTGTGGGCCATATTTGTGTTTTTGGGGTATTTGGAGTACTGCAGTCCTGTAGTGTGTGCTCAGGAGTTTGTGTGGTAGCTCCACAGTCACATGTTGCAACGTCACTGATTCCTATCTTCTGTTGATGTGTTCTGTGGCCACAATAACATTTGCTGAGTCTGACTATTTTGGTCTTCTTATGTCTGCTAAGTTTGTTTTAGCCGCCCTGTTTTGGTTATAATTTTCCATGCAACTCCCCCATTTCTGTTTTCCGAGATTGCATCCGGATTGTTTTTATTTCTTTGAGGCTCTGGGGTTGGTTGCACTGTTGAATGCTTCCACCTGCCTTTGCGGGTTCATGTGCTTTCTAATTTCCAGGGCTGCACGAATGTGTTGGAACTTCAGGACTAGTTCTGTCTTTTTCTGAAAGAGAACACATGTTGTTCTTTATTTCTCGGATGCGTCTGTCCTGTTTTCGGCTTGACATTGCTTATATGACTGACTTTACATCGGTGATAATGACACACTCCAATCAAAGTTCTGGTGTTTATGATCGCCATTATTGTGTAAAACTGACCACTGTGTTTGTATCATCATGTGCCATACCGGTGTTTGTATAAGTTAAAACAAAAGGTAAAGAGCCCCGTTACGCCAAGTGGCGTATATGGAATATGATGTTAGTGACAATAATTTTTATAGACCTTCTGCACATGATTTTTTATTGTTGAGTAAAGTGATATTACGTTAGTGTCGAAATACTTCACCAGAATAAAATCCGGTACCCATTTAAGGCTGGGTGAACCTAGAGGCCGTCGATCAGGATCGAACCTGACCTCTTGTCCGTTGTAGTCCAGTTCACTAACCACTGAGCTATCACGGGTCCCCGGTGGTTGTATAGCTGCTATTAATTCTAGTTTCCCATGTCACATTTAATTATATTTGTCTTATGAAATTTTCAAACTTTCCTCCTGTTTACACATGACCATCGTGCGCAAGAAGAGTGCAGATGGGGATATAATGAACAAATCATTCGACAACTTTCCTCAGCCAGAGAATCTGATGTGATAGTATTTTTCTGTAACTTAAATATATACAACAGTTGTTCTGTAGCTTTCTAACAAATTCATATTATCCCCGATCCTCTTTTTCTCCTTATCCCGTGATTGCATTATCTCCCCTCTTATAAGATATTTAATTATCCACCCTTCCATCATGCACAGATTTCATTATCATCTCCCCTTAAAGAGGCTTTATTATCTCCCTTTCCTTGGTGACCCCTTTTTTTCTCTAAAATGTACTCTTTTATAGTAACTTAATTGTCGTACTCTTCTCTAACGTTTCCCTTCCTGAGAATTTCATTCCTGCTAAGTCTGAATATCTTCTCATTGAGAAATCATTCTTTTCTCCAATGCAAGTTTCCAATAGTATTTTTTCTTCTTCCGTAAGTAAGTAAATAACTCCTTCTCTTCTGATATTTTATTAACTAAATTAAAAAATAAATAACTATTACTCCTTATTTAAATTAATAACTTTTCCTAACGATAATCATTATCTCCCTTTCTTTAATTACCTCCTTTATTTCTCTAGATAGTCATTATATCCCCTTCTTTATTTCACTCATTACCTCTCCTAAAGATAAACTAATTATCTCTCCTTCATTAGTTATCTCATTACCTCTCCTAAAGATAAACTAATTATCTCTCCTTCATTAGTTATCTCATTACCTCTCCTAAAGATAAACTAATTATCTCTCCTTCATTAGTTATCTCATTACCTCTCATAAATATAAACTAATTATCTCTCCTTCATTAGTTATCTCATTATCTCTCATAAAGATAAACTAATTATCTGCCTTCTTTAGTTACTTATTGGTTAGTGGTTATGAAAGGCCTCGGTATCACTGCAAACGAATTAAAATCCATAATTGCTCAACCACCCGTGCCAGTGGAATCATTCGAATTACTAACTCATCTCCCAAACAAAGAAAGGTAACTGTAGTCCCCATCGTAGAAGTCTCAGCACACGCCAAAAGACATAAGGCGAAACCGCGCAGAAAGTGAACACAGGCAGATGTTCCCTGTCATACGATATCATCATTCATCGTAAACAATTGGAATATCGAAACATGATAAAAACGGATGAGACACACAGCTCACAAATAGTTACCTATATAAATCCTAAAATGACATATAATTAACTCTTCTTAATTAAATAACTCATAAACTCTCCTGAAGATACATCATTACAACCCCCCCCCCCAATCCCATCATCACCACCCCACTCCTGATTTGTCTAAGTCATTGTTTTTTTTCCAGTAGAGAAACTACTCACCCTTATATCTATCTTCTCTATAAATTGATTAGTAAATAATCTAAGGTATTCTCATGATACAGTCTTAATAGCTAAGACTGAAGATGAGTTACAAGAAATGTTGGACACTACAGTGAAAGAAAACAAAAATAAAGGACTCAGCCTTAATAGCAAAAAGGCAGAAGTAATGGTAACAACAAAGTAAAAGACATCATCTCAGTGTAAAATAAAGACAAGTGGAACAATATAAAAACAGGTAAATGAATTTAAATATTTGGGAACTTCGTTAATCTCAGACGAAAGACGTACACAAGAGGTGAGATGCAGAATGGCTCAGGCAAAAGCAGCTTTCCAAAAATGAGGAAGATACTATGCAATCCATTTTTGACAATTGAAACAAGAAAAAGAGTTCTTAAATGTTATGTAGAGCCAGTCTTAACATATGAATGTGAATCATGGACAATATGACAACAGATAAGAAAATCACTGGAGTCTGTAGAAATGTGGTTCTACAGAAGAATGTTGAGAATACTATGGACAGCTAAGAAGAGTAATGAAAATGTTATGAGAGAGGTCAAAGCAAAAAGAGAGCTAATTTCCAATATTAGGAAGAAACAATCATTTTTTTGGCCATATAACGAGAAAAGAACAACTGGAATATATTGTAACAGCTGGAGAAATTGAGGGACGAAGAGATAGAGGGAAGCAAAGAGGTAAAAATACCAGACAGCTTAAGAGAATGGCTTGGCAGAAGGTCAACAATAGAAATGATAAATAACTGTTGAGATCGAAAGTTGTGGAGAGACATGATCACCTACGCCAGCAGGCCCAGTACGTGATAGTGATGATGATAATTTGAGTGACTTGCTTCCCACTGTCATGGAGGTGAGAAAACAAATGTCGTGTTCAGGTCAGCGCCCTGCAGCCTGTCTCTTTCTTAGCAAGATCTCCTAGAGACACCTGATAATGATTTGTCGTGTTCAGGTCAGTGCTATGCAGCCTGTCTCTTTCTTAGAAAGATCTCATAGAGACACCTGATAATGATTTGTCGTGTTCAGGTCAGTGCTATGCAGCCTGTCTCTTTCTTAGAAAGATCTCCTAGAGACACCTGATAATGATTTGTCGTGTTCAGGTCAGCGCCCTGCAGCCTGTCTCTTTCTTAGAAAGATCTCCTAGAGACACCTGATAATGATTTGTCGTGTTCAGGTCAGTGCCCTGCAGCCTGTCTCTTTCTTAGAAAGATCTCATAGAGACACCTGATAATGATTTGTCGTGTTCAAGTCAGTGCCCTGCAGCCTGTCTCTTTCTTAGAAAGATCTCCTAGAGACACCTGATAATGATTTGTCGTGTTCAGGTCAGTGCCCTGCAGCCTGTCTCTTTCTTAGAAAGATCTCCTAGAGACACCTGATAATGATTTGTCGTATTCAGGTCCGTGCTATGCAACCTGTCTCTTTCTTAGAAAGATCTACAGACACATGATAATGATTTGTCGTGTTCAGGTCCGTGCTATGCAGCCTGTCTCTTTCTTAGAAAGATCTCCTACAGACACATGATAATGATTTGTCGTGTTCAGGTTTTACCTTTTTCTCTTGCTCTGCTCCTCCAAAAAGTCCATGCATGCACTCAAGAGATGTCTGGTGGTGATCGTGTTACGTATCCAAGCTATTTCGTTTCTTATATCTTAATGTGTTCCAGTATTAACGTCATCCCCATCACTATAACCTATCTCATTTCAGTCTCTGTTTCTTTTTACTCGCAGTAGCTCAGCGGTTGGAGAAGAACAAAAATGACAATCATGAAGATACAGACTTTCATTAATGGATGCTCGCGCAAAATAAAGGGATGGAAATGGCAGGACAAAATAGTATAGGACACACACTCTAGAGGCCAACTGAGAGTATTACACAACAGACCCTTTTTTGCAATCTCCAGGGAAAAAGACTAAGTGGAATATCGAGGAATTCTTGGAGAAGACGGAGGGAGGAAGAGTTTAAGATGATGGAGAAGTCATGGAATGATCTTAAAAGAATGGCAAGAAACAGAATGACTTGTAAAGTGTTTGTTGAAGACCTATGCTCTACTGGGAGCTGAAAGGTAGAAGAGGAAGAAGCTCAGTGGTTAGTGATTTCTATCACTATAGGCAAGAGGCCTGGTTCGATTTTGATCGACGTCTTGTTTTCACCCAGCTTTAAATGGGTACCGGATGTTTCAGGGAAAGAAAAAACGGCACTGGCGTAATACCGGCCACATTATGAAAGAAAAAAAAGTGTCGAAGGTTTATATGGGCACTAAAACCACATTCTATCACGTGGCGGGACGGGTGGGTCCGTCCTCCCTCCCTCCCTCCCTCCCTCCCTCCCTCCCTCCCTCCCTCCCTCCCTCCCTCCCTCCCTTCCTTCCTTCCTTTATATTTCCTTTTTTCCCTCTTCCCTCCCTTCCTTTCTTCTTTCCTTTCTTCCTTCATTCCTCCCTCTTTTTCTTTCTTTTTTTTCTCTCTCTCTCCTTCTATCTATCTCTCTCTGTTTCTTGTTATAACTTCAAACCGCGTAAAATTATTTCAATACGAATTATGTTTGAAGTATGTTAACAACACAATTTGCTGCTGCTGGAGACAGGACATAGCAGCTACATACATTGCTGGCACCTGGCACATAAAAGCCTCAACAGCAATTACCAAATATATAAAAAAAAACATTTGTCTGATACTAAAATGATCTAAATACTTGAAAGTGTTTACATAAATCTTCCAACTTAATATTTACATCAAATCTATGTCAATAAAAATGAGAGAGTTCATCGATGCTATATAGAACCAATTCTGACCTATGGTAGCGAATCATGGACAGTAGACAAACAAATGAAAAGACGATTAGAGGCCACAGAGAAGGGATTTCTCAGAAGAATGTTGAAAGTCCCCTGGACAACTAAAAAGACCAATGAGGAAGTTCTCAAAGAGGCCAACACAAAAAGGGAGCTTTAAAAAAAACATCAGAAAGAAACAATCAACATTTTTTGGGCACATCATGAGAAGAGGAATGTTGAAATACTTGGTTACAACTGGCAAAATAAAAGGAAAGAGAGATCGCGGGCGACGAAGAGAGGAAATACTGGATAGCTTGTTGTCATGGCATAGGAAACAGTCAACAACAGAAGTGATACGATGCATTGTAGATAGAAGATTCTGGAGGGACATGATCACCTACGCCAACCGGTATGGCATATGATGATGATGAATATTTACAATGTCGGTGTTGTTCGTTTTGCGATGTTGAGAAAGAAGATGCTGACATCGTTTATGATAACAATAGTTAGTTCCGTGGTAGATTGATGGGTCCAGTGCGAGACCTCAGTTGATTTGCTACTTTATGGGCATAGATATTTGGAGTGTTGACTGATAGAGGATGACAGTAGAACATTACTTGTGGGAAGGGGGTGGTAGGTTGTTACAGTGATTACAATATTCATAGAGCCATACGTTTAAGAGAAGCAATAATATAATGTTTTAAAAATTAAGATGAGCAATACTTGCCTATCTCTGGACACTGACAGCACACATACTTGTCCATCTCTGGACACTGACAGCCCACATACTTGCCTCTCTCTGGACACTGACAGCCCACATTCTTGCCTATCTCTGGACACTGACAGCCAACATTCTTGCCTATCTCTGGACACTGACAGCCCACATACTTGCCTCTATCTGGACACTGACAGCCCACATACTTGCCTATCTCTGGACACTGACAGCCCACATTCTTGCCTATCTCTGGACACTGACAGCCCACATTCTTGCCTATCTCTGGACACTGACAGCACACATACTTGTCCATCTCAGGACACTGACAGCCCACATTCTTGCCTATCTCTGGACACTGACAGCCAACATTCTTGCCTATCTCTGGACACTGACAGCCCACATTCTTGCCTCTCTCTGGACACTGACAGCCCACATTCTTGCCTCTCTCTGGACACTGACAGCACACATACTTGCCTCTCTCTGGACACTGGCAGCACACATACTTGTCCATCCCTGGACACTGACAGCCCACATTCTTGCATATCTCTGGACACTGACAGCCCACATACTTGCCTCTATCTGGACACTGACAGCCCACATACTTGCCTCTATCTGGACACTGACAGCCCACATACTTGCCTATCTCTGGACACTGACAGCCCACATTCTTGCCTCTCTCTGGACACTGACAGCCCACATTCTTGCCTCTCTCTGGACACTGACAGCCCACATTCTTGCCTATCTCTGGACACTGACAGCCCACATTCTTGCCTATCTCTGGACACTGATAGCCCACATTCTTGCCTATCTCTGGACACTGACAGCACACATACTTGCCTATCTCTGGACACTGACAGCCCACATTCTTGTCTATCTCTGGACACTGACAGCCCACATTCTTGCCTATCTCTGGACACTGACAGCCCACATTCTTGCCTATCTCTGGACACTGACAGCCCACATTATTGCCTATCTCTGGACACTGACAGCACACATAGTTTGTCCATCTCTCTGGACACTGACAGCCCACATACTTTGTCCATCTCTCTGGACACTGACAGCCCACACACTTTGTCCATCTCTCTGGACACTGACAGCCCACATACTTACCTCTCTCTGGACACTGACAGCCCACACACTTTGTCCATCTCTCTGGACACTGACAGCCCACATACTTACCTCTCTCTGGACACTGACAGCCCACACACTTTGTCCATCTCTCTGGACACTGACAGCCCACATTCTTGCCTATCTCTGGACACTGACAGCACACATACTTGCCTATCTCTGGACACTGACAGCCCACATACTTTGTCCATCTCTCTGGACACTGACAGCCCACACACTTTGTCCATCTCTCTGGACACTGACAGCCCACATACTTTGTCCATCTCTCTGGACACTGACAGCCCACACACTTTGTCCATCTCTCTGGACACTGACAGCCCACATACTTTGTCCATCTCTCTGGACACTGACAGCCTACACACTTTGTCCATCTCTCTGGACACTGACAGCCCACATACTTTGTCCATCTCTCTGGACACTGACAGCCCATATACTTTGCCAATGTCTCTGGACACTGACAGCCCACATATTTGCCTCTCTCTGGACACTGACAACCCACATACTTGCCTCTCTCTGGAGACTGACAGCCCACATACTTGCCTCTCTCTGGACACTGACAGCCCACATACTTGCCTCTCTCTGGACACTGCCAGCCCACATACTTGCTTCTCTCTGGACACTGCCAGCCCACATACTTACCTCTCTCTGGACACTGACAGCCCACATACTTACCTCTCTCTGGACACTTGAGAGCCCACACACTTTCCCCTCTCTGGGCGCTAACAGCGCACATACTTGCCTCTCTCTGGGCGCTAACAGCGTATATATATATGCCCCGCCCTGGACGCTACAGCTGAAAAATTTGTCTTAAATAATATTTGACTATGACAACCTATCTACATTACTAAATGAGTATGGTGTTGTTTCGATGTTTGCCTTGCCATTTATAATCGCTTCTAGATTACATCATTCATCTAGGCTATGTCTTTAACTTCACAAATTTACGTAACCGCTGCAGTTATTTATCCACCATAATGACTGATTGATAACAATATTCTCCTCAGCTATAGGGTTTATTCTATCGTTTTTTCATGAACTCATTGCGATTTTGAATCGTGTCATATGTTTACTTTGTCATACTCTGCCGTCGTTTATTTCAACATCAAATTGTTACTTTAGTAGAGGCATAATAGAGTTATAATTTCAGATCGATACTGCTAGCTGTGATCTACATAATATTTACAATACAGTCCAGTAGCAAAATAGTAAAACAATCATAAAAGACCAAAACCCGTGACGACAGAACTGAACATGCAGCATTTATTCTCCAGACCTATAATGGCAGAACTGCAGAAATGGGGTGGGGGGGGGTGTGTGGGGTAATGCCGTTAAGATTGAAAAATAGTTTTTTGTTCACTTAATCATGTGATTTTAATGTTGTGAAATCCCTGGACAAATAAACAGACCAACGAGGATATTCTCAGAGACTAACACAGAGAAGCGAACCCATAAAAAAGAAAAAGCAGAAAGGAATAATCGACATTTTTCGAGCACATCATGAGAAGAGGAAAGTTGGAATACTTGGTTACAAATGCCAACAATATGCAGGGAAAGAGAGATCGTGGACTACAAGGAGAGAAGATACTGGATAGTTTCCTGTCGTGGCACGGAAAACAGTCAAAAACAGGATTCATACGACGCCACTGGGGATAGAGAATTGTGGAAGGACCGGAACGCCTTCGCCTACAGGTATGATAGATAATGATGAGAAATTAGCACACAAAAAAGACATCTTATAGAAGAAATGAGAGAAGTATGGTCACGTCAAAGGACACAGTGGACTGGAAAGAACAATTTTGCGCGGAATGGTTTGAAAAGAAAACGAGGCAAAGGCAGACGAAGAAAACGAAGACGGTTGTTTCAAGACATCAAAGAGACTTTAAACATGACAACAACAAAAATGGAAGATTAGACTACAAACAGATTCAATGAGATGGTGTGTGATGACTGTAATGTTCTGCAAAGGACAATCTACCCGAAGATGAAATTATACGGTAATGACAGAAACACTGATGTTTACAACATTACCTGACTACCAGCAATAATTCAGTGCAGCACAAAAACCCATCTAGAAAGAGCAAATGCTTAATCGATAAATAACAAACACAGAAAGTACCATTTATTTTTTCTCTTCATATTTTGGAGGACAAAGTTGAACGCATTCGAAAATAAATGTCTAAGGAAAATACTTGTTATAGCGTGGAACGAATTCAAAACAAACGAGGAAATTAGAGAAATCGCCAATCAACCACTAATATCTTCAGTAATAAAGAAAAGACGATGGTCATATGTTGAACATGTGATGAGTAGAAATAATAGCCGAATAGCAAAGGAAGCCCTCATGTGGGAAACAACAGGTAAGAGGAAAAGAGGAAGACGCAGAGAGACACTGAGAAGAACATTGATGAGAGAGGCAAGAGCAGCAGGATTCGACTCCATCTATGAGATAGAGCTGCTTGCACAGAACAGAGACAAATGGCGAGATTTGATAAAATATCTTTAAAAGAGTTGAAACTGGTAGAACAAAAATTCAGATAAGAGAAGGAGTATCTTGGTCTACGCCCTATGGGCCGGCTACGGCTCGAAAGGTCAATAGATAGAGATAGATTTTGGAGGAAGGCCACGTGCTGTGGTTTTTTGACTGGTCTACTGACAACAAAAGGTTGTATCCAATCTACCGATATTTAGCTTCACTCAGTGGTAAACTGATACTGAAGATTTTAATAGTACCAAGAAATCGGCGTGGATTAGTGCTGACCAAACAATTCAAATTTGTGCCGAGCGTAAAGAAAATAAAAAGGGGTAAGATGACATATTCGCTGTATATCACAATCGAAGTGGAACTACGTTGTTTTTGTTTGCTCCATGTGTTCTGATGCATAGGGTTATTTGTATTATTATTATTATTATTGGTATTTTATTATTGGTATTTTATTATTTGTATTATTATTATTATTATTTTATTATTGGTATTTTATTATTGGTATTTTATTATTTGTATTTTATTACTAGTATTTTATTACTAGTATTTTATTATTGGTATTTTATTATTTGTATTTTATTATTATTATTTTAAAGTATTTTATTATTGGTATTTTATTATTAGTATTTTATTATTGGTATTTTATTATTGATATTTTATTATTGGTATTTTATTATTGATATTTTATTATTGGTATTTTATTATTGGTATTTTATTACTAGTATTTTATTATTAGTATTTTATTAGTATTTTATTATTAATATTTTATTATTAGTATTTTATTATTAGCATTTTATTATTGGTATTTTATTATTAATATTTTATTATTAGTATTTTATTATTAGTATTTTATTATTGGTATTTTATTATTGGTATTTTATTATTGGTATTTTATTATTAGTATTTTATTATTGGTATTTTATTATTGGTATTTTATTATTGGTATTTTATTATTATTATTTTAGTATTAGTATTTTATTATTAGTATTTTATTATTAGTATTTTATTATTGCTATTTTATTATTGGTATTTTATTATTAGTATTTTATTATTGGTATTTTATTATTAGTATTCATGATTATAATAATCTCATGCCCCCAGTCATCATTCTAGGATCATCATCATGATAGGACAACAGACAAGAAAATCCCTGGAGTCTGCAGAAATGTGGTTTTACAGAAGAATGTTGAGAATACCATGGACAGCTAAGAAGAGTAGTGAAAACGTTCTGAAAGAGGCCAAAGCAATAAGAGAGCTAATTTCCAATACTAGGAAGAAACAATCATCATTTTTTGGCCATGTAATGAGAAGAGAACAGCTGGAATATATTGTAACAACTGGTAAAATTGAGGGACGAAGAGATAGAGGGAAGCAAAGAGAAAAAAATACTAGACAGCTTAAGAGAATGGCTTGGCAGAAGGTCAACACAATAGAAATGATAAAGAACTGTCGAGATCGAAAGTTGTGGAGAGACATGATCACCTACGCCAGCAGGACCGGTACCTTGATGATGATTATTAGTATTGTATTATTATAATTTTATTGTTATTATTAAGTAAAATAAAGGGTTACCTTCACATCCTACGGTGTATGAATCACATTATGTTAGTGCCTATATATTTGTTATAACCAATGACACGTTTTATAGGTCATGTGGTAGATATAACACCAGGACGCTTTCGTTATTGAAAATAAAATACATAATCATTAAAGGCTGTGAGAACCTAGGAGATTCTATCTGGATCGAACTGTACCTCTTGTACTAGTAGTCTAGTCGACTAGCCACTGACCTACAGCTGCTTATATTATTATTTTTATTATTATTATGGAAAATGTACAACTGAAATAAACAAAAAGAATAGGAATGGCAAAAAGTAATGTCATGAAGAACATACTAACATAGAAACAGATAACACCCGTGCTAAAACTAAGAATAGCAAAATGTTACATCTTCTCAATATTCCTATATGGTGCAAAAACATGGACATTAGACAAGAAAACAGAACAGAGAATTGAAGACTTTGAAATGTGGATATATAGAAGAATAGGTAGAATTGGATGGAAGGGAAAGAAAACAAACGATGAAGTCTTAAAACAACTAAAAATGAACAGAAAACTACTAAGCACAATTCAAACAAGACAAATGCGATTTTTGGGCCATGTTAAAAGACACAACAGCCTACTAAAAGTAATCCTGGAGGGGAAAATACAAGGTAAAGGAGGCAGAGGCAGACCATATTAACATGGACGAGTAACATTAAAAGATGGACAAATCAGCCTATGACAACCTGCACCATCAAAGCAAGAGACAGAGCAGAATGGCGCTCCATGGTAGCCAACCTTCGTTGCGGAGACGGCACTCGATGATGATGATGGTGATTATTGAACGTATAAGAATACATTAACAAAACAACTTTTTGTTTTGTAATCACAAATAAAATGTTAGTTATTGATCGTTTTTTTTACAAAAATAAAAATGATTCAAAAAACCTTCCTCTTTACTTAACGTTTCTTTGCGTGCTCATCGTCCAGACCTAATGTATCTACTTTATGTTTTAATTTCACAATTTTCTTGAAAGCTCTCTGCTCCAAGAGAGAAGCCTCTTCACAGTCTTCATACACGTTTCCAGCCCACTTCACCGTTTTATCGGCTTACCTTAACTCTCTAGACCTCTTACGATCAAGGCAAATCTCTCTCCCACTTCTCAGCGCCGACTCAGGACCATACTTACCGGATATTGAACTTATATTAAAAACATAATTTAAAACCACGGCTAGTAAAGCAAAAGTGTATGTTATGTTGGAGGAAACAATTACGGGGTATTAACACACCTTGTTTGAGCAGGGATTCATTTTGTGACGTTCACAAAGAAACACGTTGTATTGATTTTCTGGAGCTGTCTGATACGGTCATTTCTCCAGGCGTGATCTGGATTCTGAGAATTTAATATATCGACAGTTACCGTAAAACTGCGATGTTCTGCATACGAAGAATTTGGTTTTGGGAAAAGCAAGTTTACAAATCTTGTTTCAATACATATAAATTGTCTCCTGCACAGTTAATTATCGTAGGAAGGAATTTGGGATTAGATATGTGGTAAGTCAGTAAAAGTAGTAAAGGCATAAAAATTAGATATTGTGGTAAAGTTGATGATATAAATAACAACTTTAAAAAGTGGGGGTATAATTACGGCACATTACAAGATAAATGAGATTTTTGGGGCATGATAAAAGACACAAAAGTCTACTAAAAGTAATCGTGGAAGGGAAAATACAAGGTAGAAAATGCAGACCAAGACTAACATGGGCGAGTAACAACAAAAGATAGACAAGTCAGTCTATGACAACCTGCAACAGCAAAGCAAAAGAAAGAGCGGAGTGGTTCTCCGTGGTGCCTAACCTTCGATGCAGAGTCGGCACTCAGTGTTTTATGACGATGGTAACAGCTTTACGAAGCTGAGGAAGAAAGCAAAATCAAAACGACGATGCGGCCCAGTAGCTGAAGGTCTATTGAGCTACAACGTAGCTTTGTTTTGGTTGTGTAAGTCAGTAAATCACTATCAGAGAATGAGAAATAGAATATTAATAGCGGAAGTAAGAAGAGGTCTGAGTTGGTGGAAGTTACAACTGAATGAGAGTGAATGAGTGATACGGAGTTGAGATTAGAGAAAAAGTAGACTAAGTGCTTTAAAGTAGACTAAGATGACAAAATGATGAGAGAGTTGATACAAGTAAATAGGAATCATCATCATCAAGTACCCATATCTGCTGGCGTAGGTGATCATGTCTCTCCACAACTTTCGATTTCAACAGTTATTTATCATTTCTATTGTTGACCTTCTGCCAAGCCATTCTCTTAAGCTGTCTGGTATTTTTTTTTTATCACCATATCTTAGGTTATTGATTATCTTTCCATTAATGTTTACACCTGGCATCTCTGTTATGTTTCTACAGATTTGCTCATGTATGCTGGCTGAAATGGGAATAGCTGGTATTATTAGTTACGAAGTGACAGATGAATGGAGAGAGGTGATGGAATGTTCAGAGATAAATGAATAGAGAGAGGTGATGGAATGTTCAGAGATAAATGAATAGAGAGAGGTGATGGAATGTTCCGAGATAAATGAATGGTTTGAAGTGATGGAATGTTCAGAGATAAATGAATGGAGAGAGGTGAGGGAATGTTCAGAGATAAATGAATAGAGTGAGGTGATGGAATGTTCAGAGATAAATGAATGGAGAGAGGTGATGGAATGTTCAGAGATAAATGAATGGACAGAGGTTATGGAACGTTCAGAGATAAATGAATGGAGAGAGGTGATGGAACGTTCAGAGATAAATGAACAGAGAGAGGTGATGGAACGTTCAGAGATAAATGAATGGAGAGAGGTGATGGAATGTTCAGAAATAAATGAATGGAGAGAGGTGATGGAATGTTCAGAGATAAATGAATAGAGAGAGGTGATGGAATGTTCAGAGATAAATGAATAGAGAGAGGTGATGGAATGTTCAGAGATAAATGAATAGAGAGAGGTGATGGAATGTTCAGAGATAAATGAATGGAGAGAGGTGATGGAATGTTCAGAGATAAATGAATAGAGAGAGGTGATGGAATGTTCAGAGATAAATGAATAGAGAGAGGTGATTGAATGTTCAGAGATAAATGAATGGAGAGAGGTGATGGAATGTTCAGAGATAAATGAATAGAGAGAGGTAATGGAATGTTCAGAGATAAATGAACAGAAGGAGGTGATGGAATGTTCAGAGATAAATGAATAGAGAGAGGTGATGGAATGTTCAGAGATAAATGAACAGAAAGAGGTGATGGAATGTTCAGAGATAAATGAATAGAGAGAGGGGATGGAATGTTTATAGATAAATGAATAGAGAGAGGTGATGGAATGTTCAGAGATAAATGAACAGAGAGAGGTAATGGAATGCTCAGAGATAAATGAATGATGAGAGGTGATGGAATATTCAGAGATAAATGAATGGTGGTCACAAAATGACGTGAGTGAGGATGGAGGTGACAGGAGAGATGTGACTGAATGATGAGCGAGATTCTAGAAGCAAATTGCAATAACTGAAGATGAACTGTGAGAGAACTGGTAAAATAAAATGAGTAGAGAGAAGAATACATGAGATAGGTGTTGAAAAGGAGATGAATAGAGAGGACAAAAAGATGAGAGAAGTGATGAAGAGAAGATGAACAGAGAGGACAAAAGGATGAGAAAAGTGGTGACGCGAAGATGAATAGAGAGGACAAAAAGATGAGAAAAGTGATGAATAAAAGATGAATAGAGAGGACAAAAGGATGAGAAAAGTGATGAATAGAAGATGAATAGAGAGGACAAAAAGATGAGAAAAGTGATGAATAGAAGATGAATAGAGAGGAGAAAAGGATGAGAAAAGTGTTGAATAGAAGATGAATAGAGAGGACAAAAAGATGAGAAAAGTGATGAAGAGAAGATGAATAGAGAGGACAAAAAGATGAGAGAAGTGATAAGAGAAGATGAATAGAGAGGACAAAAAGATGAGAGAAGTGATGAAGAGAAGATGAATGGAGAGGACAAAAAGAGAGAAGTGGCAAAAGATAAACAGAGAGGACAAAAAGGTTGAGAAGATATAAAAAAAAATAAATGTTGGTCCTAATTAAGTGATAGGACATTGTTATGATGACTGGGGCATGAGATTATTATCGTAAAGTGGAAACGGATGAGGTAATAAGGAGCACTACTCAACACAACCTTCATCCGTTGTGCTATCAGTGTCCATACTAACGCTAGGTTCTAGAACAATCAATAAGATAAATACCACAGAAGGAAATGTTGAATCCGTGTCATAGAAGTCAACTTGAAAGACAAGCTTGGAAGCAAGGAACTAAGCCGTCAACCTCGCAGTCGAACGCAGAAACAAATTATTTCCTTTTGTCTTGTAACAAAGCAGTCGCGATAGCTCAGTGGTTAGTGAACTGGACTACAAAAAAACAAGGGGTTGGGTTCGATCCCATCGACGGCTTCTGGGTTCACCCAGCCTTAAATTGGTACCGGATTTTTTTTCTGGGAAAGTAAAGCTGCACGGGCGTAATACCGACCACATTACTCCCAAAAAATCATGCGCTGAAGGTCTGTAAAATCTATAGTCACTAACACCATATTCCCTATACCCCACTTGGCGTGACAGAGGCACTTTACTTTTTTTTTTTACTTCGTGGCAAAGCAGAAACAACTAAACACTGGCATGAGCCATATACAATTAATATAGAATGACAATTTAAAAAAAAGGAAATAATGATATGTTTACGGCTTTACGTGGCTGGGGAAAAAAAAAACACAAAAGCAGAACGACGTTTTGGTTCAGTAGGCCTTCAGCTGGAACAATAAGCATAATAAAAAAATATGTATACATACACACAGAAATCTAACTAAATAGCGGTAACATGCTAGACTAGGTTATCTAAACGAAAAATAAGTGAATCATTTCCCCGTAGTCCGGAGATTGGGCCAACACCGACTGAACTAAAATCACAAGGGCCAGCTAACGGAGCGGACGCGGGTATCAAATATATAGGAAGGGTTCTACAAGTATGTGGAGGTGGGTACTGTTTTTAGTCTATACTACTACTGGAAATACATATAGGGTGTGAATATCATATCTTTTTTTTCGTTCACCAGCTGTCACCTCTGGAAAAATTTGCGTGTTAATCCATTTTTCCCTGGCATTCGTGTGCACAGGGCTCCCTCGCCGCACAGGCAGATAACTACGCCTTCGGAGGTACTCATATTTTTCCCGTCCATTAGTAATTGACTTCTCAAGCCGGTTCTCGCTGCTGAATATGTTCTACATTGTAACTGGACCAGATGCTCATCCGTACAATTTGTAGATCCCAGTCCGTTTAACGAGGCTTGCGCACGTGGGTCATGGTTCTTCAAGGAGGTTCTCAGTATTTCGAGAAGATCGGAACACCTATGGATGTGTCAGGAGTGCAGTGTGATGATCCTAACAGTGTATGGCCCATTTCGTCTTGTCAGGCGGTTTAGTGGAGGCTATTGGTTTTTTTTTTGAGGTTTTGATGTTGTCGAACAGCTTCTCTCGTGCGAATTCCACCAATTTTTGACAAACACACACGGTCACAGAATGAACATGTCAGGTCCACTGGTTAACAGGGTTTTCCATCCTTTTTCATGAGTCTTTTCTCTTCTAAGCGTTGCCTTAGAACAGTCTCAAATAATCTTATACCATTCCTTATACATGCTCTCCATGATGTGCGATCACTTGCCAGATGTTCCCAGTCATTTTCGCAGATGGAGAAGTCATTCAGAGATGATTTACAGATATCTGTATATCGTAGTTTAGGTCTGCTGATTTGTCTTTGATGATCATAACATAACATATCATAACACAACCCAACAAAACACAGCACAACATTATATAAATAACGAAACACAATCCAGACATCTATTTTCTCTACCAAGATAGCGTTCTCAGTTAAATTGGAAAGAAGAAACTGTAGAAACAATTACAAATGTTTGGTAAAAACACTGTTTTTGGATAACGAACATTTTAAATATTGACTAATGTCCTGGATGACCAGAAAACGATCGATCGTCTCCAACACCTTTCACAACAAGTTGGACTCCAAATCAACACTTCGAAGACGACAATTATCGACACTACCAACATGCCAGAACACATTCAACTAAACTACCAACATGCCCGAACACATTCAACTAAACTACCAACATGCCCGAACACATTCAACTAAACTACCAACATGCCCGAACACATCCAACTAATCTACCAACATACCCGAACACATCCAACTAATCTACCAACATGCCCGAACACACCCAACTAAACTACCAACATACCCGAACACATCCAACTAAACTACCAACATACCCGAACACATCCAACTAAACTACCAACATACCCGAACACATCCAACTAAACTACCAACATACCCGAACACATCCAACTAAACTACCAACATGCCCGAACACATCCAACTAAACTACCAACATGCCCGAACACATCCACTATCAACATGCCCGAACACATCCACTATCAACATGCCCGAACACATCCACTATCAACATGCCCGAACACATCCACTACCAACATGCCCGAACACATTCAACTAAACTACCAGCATGCCCGAACACATCCACTACCAACATGCCCGAACACATCCAACTAAACTACCAACATGCCCGAACACATCCACTACCAACATGCCCGAACACATCCAACTAAACTACCAACATGCCCGAACACATCCATTACCAACATGCCCGAACACATCCACTACCAACATGCCCGAACACATCCACTACCAACATGCCCGAACACATCCACTACCAACATGCCCGAACACATCCACTACCAACATGCCCGAACACATCCACTACCAACATGCCCGAACACATCCAACTAAACTACCAACATGCCCGAACACATCCACTACCAACATGCCCGAACACATCCACTACCAACATGCCCGAACACATTCAACTAAACTACCAGCATGCCCGAACACATTCAACTAAACTACCAGCATGCCCGAACACATCCAACTAAACTACCAACATGCCCGAACACATCCACTACCAACATGCCCAAACACATCCACTACCAACATGCCCGAACACATCCAACTAAACTACCAACATGCCCGAACACATCCATTACCAACATGCCCGAACACATCCACTACCAACATGCCCGAACACATCCACTACCAACATGCCCGAACACATCCACTACCAACATGCCCGAACACATCCACTACCAACATGCCCGAACACATCCACTACCAACATGCCCGAACACATCCAACTAAACTACCAACATGCCCGAACACATCCACTACCAACATGCCCGAACACATCCACTACCAACATGCCCGAACACATTCAACTAAACTACCAGCATGCCCGAACACATTCAACTAAACTACCAGCATGCCCGAACACATCCAACTAAACTACCAACATGCCCGAACACATCCACTACCAACATGCCCAAACACATCCACTACCAACATGCCCGAACTCATCCACTACCAACATGCCCGAACACATCCATTACCAACATGCCCGAACACATTCAACTAAACTACCAACATGCCCGAACACATCCACTACCAACATGCCCGAACACATCCACTACCAACATGCCCGAACACATCCACTACCAACATGCCCGAACACATCCACTACCAACATGCCCGAACACATCCAACTAATCTACCAACATGCCCGAACACATCCAACTAATCTACCAACATGCCCGAACACATCCAACTAATCTACCAACATACCCGAACACATCCAACTAATCTACCAACATGCCCGAACACACCCAACTAAACTACCAACATACCCGAACACATCCAACTAAACTACCAACATACCCGAACACATCCAACTAAACTACCAACATACCCGAACACATCCAACTAAACTACCAACATACCCGAACACATCCAACTAAACTACCAACATGCCCGAACACATCCAACTAAACTACCAACATGCCCGAACACATCCACTATCAACATGCCCGAACACATCCACTATCAACATGCCCGAACACATCCACTACCAACATGCCCGAACACATCCACTATCAACATGCCCGAACACATCCACTACCAACATGCCCGAACACATCCACTATCAACATGCCCGAACACATCCACTATCAACATGCCCGAACACATCCACTACCAACATGCCCGAACACATAAAACTAAAATTCCAAATTCTTGAAAAAGTCAGAAATTTCAACTACCTTGGTAGCATTAACAACAGGCGATTCAGCATCTGTAATAAAAGACCCGAAACGCGTTGGCATCAAACGCCTTTAACAAGCTCTCAAATATTTGAATTTCAAAGACACTTAGTAATTACACAACGCTCAAGATCTTTCATTCCTGTGTGATTCCTTTATTAACATTCTGGTGAGAGTGCTGGAAATCAACAAAAGATGTAGACCAAAGATTAAACGCTTTCGAGAACAAATGCCTTCAAAGATTGCTGTTGGTCGTACATCAGATCCTTATGGCGTAAGCCGGAGAAAGCTGTAAGAAGTCCGGGTTACGGACTCTTGGAGAAAACAGACAGAAGCAGAGATGAAGATGATGGGGAAGACATGGAATGATCTTAAAAGAATGGCAAGAAACAGAACGACATGGAAAGTGTTTGTTGAAGACCTATGCTCCACAGGGAGCTGAAAGGTAGAAAAAGAAGACGACTTTAGACCAATTACAGAAATAAGACATGAATCTAAACAGTGCTATGTATCCAATTACGTTAGAAAGCGAATCTGGAAATACATTGGTCACGTTCTCAGAACGGACGTTAGAAGGCTAGCTCACGAGACCTTTATATGGAGGCCACAAGGTAAAAGAAAACGAGGAAGACCGATAGAAACCCTGCGAAGAACAATCATCAAAGAGAGCACAGCTGTGGGTCTTAGAAACAACCAAAAACTAAAACAGGTCGAGGCTGACTGTAGAACATGGACCACTCTAACTGCTGTCCTATGCGCCGTATTCGGCCCAAAAGAATAATCAATCAATCAATCAATCAATCAATCAATCAATCGATCAATCAAATAATCAATGCAAATAGGGAACAGGCAAACAATTACAATGCTGCGGTAAAGCTGGTAACAAGGAGCCAGTAGTTGGGTGTGATGACAGCTTTATAAGGAAGGAACACAACACAATACTGACGTTTCGGCCTGTGGCCTTCTTCAGAAAACAGGGACAACGACAACAAACGGTGAAGCACAATTATCTATAACTACATGTTAGATGATCAGGTGAATGGAGAGGTGGACAGAAAAGAGGAAAGTAAGATGATGAAATAAGAAAGGAGGCTACATGAGGGGAGGCAAGATGAGCGTCGAGATGTATAAAATAGAAAAATTAGAAAAATATTGAAGAGCTCGTGATGTAAAAAGTGAATAATGTATCATAAAACGTATATGAAGATGACTTAGCTTAATCAATGCAAAACTTCTGGTGGGAATATTACATTTATTCACAGCAAATATTATTACATTTATGTTTCTTGTTTCTTCTAATCCATGTGGGCGTACCACAGAAGAATTGAATGCAAGTTTTATTTCTAAGAGGAGCAAATTAGAACGATAACTAAAATACCAGTGACGAAATAAATGTTATAATATATGTTATTATAGCGTTATCTCTCATGGCCGACAGAATACATGGCATAAAATCATGTTTCTACGCTCAGTATTTACAAGCTCACACAAATATTTACTCTCAGAGCAGTAAGTTACAAGAGAAACACGAAATATACTTCTAGAATACAATTATTTTAGTAGGTCATCTTTTTTCCCCCAAGTTCTTTTTGTGGAATGAAGGTGACTTTCGTGATAAGAGATAGTCAATTTTTATTTACAATATATTATTTGATGTGTCTGGACTATATTTCACATAAGTATTTGATTTGAGAAAGTTGAAATCTACGTGGCGTTCTGTGAGCCGCGCTCTGGAATCGAATGATATTTTTAGACCTATAGTTATCCTTTATAGCCTGACAGTATTTCAGGGAGGGACACGGAGAAGTCATTACCAGTGGGAGATTACGAACGTTCGCGAGATCTAACTAAGCACGCACTCACTAACTTACTCACTGAATTATACATTTGTTTTACTGTTTGTTTGAGTTCGCCAGCTTTTTACATCTCTAGAGAAGTCCCGATGACTGATTTATCCCTGGTAGTAGACAAACAAATGAAAAGACGATTAGAGGCCACAGAGATGGGATTTCTCAGAAGAATTTTGAAAGTTCCATGGACAGCTAAAAAGACCAAAGTCGAAGTTTTCAAAGAGGCCAACACAAAAGGAAGCTCCTAAAAAACATCAGAAAAAAGCAATCAACATTTTTCGGGCGCATCATGAGAAGAGGAAAGTTGGAATACTTGGTTACAACTGGCAAAATAAAAGGAAAGAGAGATCGCGGACGACAAAGAGAGAAAATACTGGATAGCTTGGTGTCATGGCATAGAAAACAGTCAACAACAGAAGTGATACGATGCACTGTAGATAAAAGATTGTGGAAAGACATGATCACCTACGCCAACCGGTATGACACATGATGATGATGGTAGCCGCGTGCTCAGGTGTCCCTCGCCATACAGGCAGGTATGCTCCAACTCCAGCAATACTCTCATATTTATCATTGAGTAAAAAAACTATCTTTACGACACATAGTACCATTGCTTGTGTATGTCCAGGGGGCAACGATAGAACCAGAGGGATAAAGGCCGCTTGGTCAAGCAGTCGCCACGACGTGTGCGACTCAGGATTTTTATTTCATCCCCGATAGAAATAATTCTTTCTGTCTACCGCGGGCTTCGAACACTGTACGTCAGCTTTTCAGCCAGCGAAACAGTGGTTTTAGCTTGAGTGATTGAGTGATTTAGCGATTTGATGCACCGACTCCAGCAATACTCTCATATTTATCATTGAGTGATTTAGCTATTTGATGCTCCGATTCAAGCAATACTCTCATATTTATCATTGAGTGATTTAGCGATTTGATGCTCCGATTCCAGCAATACTCTCATATTTATCATTGAGTGATTTAGCGATTTGATGCTCCGACTCCAGCAATACTCTCATTTTTATCATTGAGTGATTTAGCGATTTGATGCACCGACTCCAGCAATACTCTCATATTTATCATTGAGTGATTTAGCGATTTGAAAAGATTTTTTCCTATTAATTTTTCCGGGCAGCGGTCATTTCTGGCCTACTATTTATTTTCGATTTCCAACCGCCAAGAGCTTTTTACCGTGCGCAGATTACACACGGGACCTCCTGCTTTTCATCTCTATTCAAGAGAGCTAAATATCCTATCTCACCACCCAAAGACCAAAGGAAAGTAAAGAAAAAAGCAAAAGAACGGTTTTGATCTTTATTTTTAATTGTTACCGCCTGTAGTGGGGGATCGGAGCCTCGGTGGTCGAGGGTTTAGTGTTCTCGCTTCCTGACCAGAAGGGTCCGGTTTCAATCCCCAGCAATGGCGTTTTTTTTGGGACTGACAAGGCTCCGATGTTCACCCAGCCTCTAAAAATGGGTAACATAGATTTTTCTGGTGAAGTAAAGGCGGCCTGGCGTTATGCCGACCACATCACCCAAAAATGTCTGTGGTCATAGAAAAATATGGTCACTAACGCCATATTCCCCATACGCCTAGCAAGGCAGGGGAGGGAACTTTTACATTCCGTGGCGATCGAAACCGCGGCTTTCCTGTCCAGAAGCGGACGTCCTACCTCTAGACCAACCAGTCCCACCCTCCTCTCACTATTTTACCTTCATTTACAAACTCTTTATCTAACAATTGATAATTTTTGTGCTCGATGGTTAACTCACTCAGTCACTCATACACTCACTTGAGAACATTCACTAGCTTACTAACTCACAAAGTCACAAAATTCAATCACTCACCCTCGCATTGTCTCTAATTCATTGAGTCATAAACTCATGGACTCATACATTGACCGGATCACTCGTTTTTTTCCAGTCATTCTGGCACTATCCATCATTCTTATTAAACTTTATATTGGGTCACTTGATTTTACTCTTCTTCATATAGATCTACACTAAGTTGATTACTTAGAACATTTTTGATTATTCACTCACCCACATGCATACTCAATCATCCTGGCGCACTCACTCACTCGCTCACTCACTCACTCCCTTACCCACTCAATCTCTCGCTCGCTCGCTCGTTCACTCACTCACTCACTCTCTCGCTCGCTCATTCACTTACTCGCCCGTCTACTCGCTCATTCACTCACTCAGTCACTCACTCGTTCTCTCACTCAATCACTCAATCACCCTGGCGCACTCACTCACTCGCTCACTCACTCACTCCCTTACCCACTCAATCTCTCGCTCGCTCGCTCGTTCACTCACTCACTCACTAACTCGCTCACTCACTCACTAACTCGATCACTCGATCTCTCACTCAATCACTCACTCACTCACTTGCTCTCTCACTCAATCACTCACTCGCCATTCTCTCTTTCGCTAACTCTTTCACTCACTCATTCACTCACACGCTTACTCATTCACGCACTCACTTCTCACTCGTTCACTAATTCACGCACTCACTCGTTCACTCACTCGTTCACTCACTCATTCACTCACTCAATCAGTCTTTTATTCACTCACACACATCCTGCATTCACTCAATCGACCACCACTCTGTTAATTCACAATCACTCGATCTCGCATCCACTGTTTAATTTACACACCTATACACACACATCCGGTTTGCTGCCTTAGCTACTGAGTTAAGTGCTATGTGCACACCGTGAGCTGTGCGTTTCATCCCTTTTGATCGTGTTTCGATATTTCGATTGTTTACGATGAATGAAGATATAGTATGACGGGGAACAGATGACTGTGTTCACTTTGTGTGCGGTTTCACCTTATGTCTTTTTGGCTATGCAGAGACCGCTTTGACGGGAACTGCCGCTACCTTTCTTTATTTTGGAGATGAGATATTCGGATGATTACACTGGCACGGGCGGTTGAGCCATTATAGATTACACACACACACACACACACATATATATATGTGTGTGTGTGTGTGTGTGTGTGTGTGTGTGTGTGTGTGTGTGTGTGTGTGTGTGTGTGTGTGTGTGTGTGTGTGTGTGTGTGTGTGTGTGTGTGTGTGTGTGTGTGTGTGTGTGTGTGTGTGTGTGTGTGTGTGTGTGTGTGTGTATTAACTCACTCGAACACTTTATTACCCAATTTCTCTCCATTTCTTCTTCACATAATCCTTGCTTGCTCACTCACTTCCATACTCATGGACTCATTTCCAAGCTCACTCACTCGTTATTTCACTTACCCAACCAGTGTAAGTGTTGAGAGTTGAGAGTACCATGGACAGCTAAGAAGAGTAATGAAAAAGTTCTGAAAGAGGTCAAAGCAAAAAGAGAACTAATTTCTAATATTAGGAAGAAACAATCATAATTTTTGGCCATGTAATGAGAAGAGAACAACTGGAATATATTGTAACAACTGGAAAAATTGAGGGACGAAGAGATAGAGGGAAGCAAAGAGAAAAAATAACAGACAGCTTAAGAGAATGGCTTGGCAGAAGGTCAACAACAGAAATGATAGATAGCTGCCGAGATCGAAAATTGTGGAGAGACATGATCACCCACGCCACTAGGCACGGTACTTGATGATGATGATGATGATGATGATGATGATGATGATATGAACCAGTGTAATTACGTGGTCGGTCTGGCGAATATTTGTCCCAGGACAACATTCCTAGCAGCGTACAATTTCAAAGGTAAAAGAAATGAATGTAATAACAATATATTTAAAAAGCCATCATTTCTTATGGCTTGCGCCAGAATCGGTGAACCAGAACCACCCAGACCCTGCTCCACCTCTCCGCGGTGTCTCTAGTAACAGACTAACCTGTCTAGTCTGGCCAAGCGAGTTGGGATCGAAGAGGGGAGACAACCCTAACTCAAAAATGTCATGCGGAAGTCGAATGTGTTGGGCCGAAAAGCGGAAATATCACAGTTATACTGCAAACCACAACACAACGCAGACACGCCCACTTAACGTCCTTTTAAGGGCTGATGACGAAGAGGAATTCTACAGTCTACGAATACTCTAGAATACTTTAGTCATCGGGCGGACGCAGGCAAGCAAGCAAAAGCAGGTAAGGTGCACATTACTAGTTTTGCCCTGGGCTCTGGCAACCCACATACGCACCTTGGCCGAGTAATGTAGCCCTCGCTATCTACAGCATTAAACCACTCACCACGTCATCTTCACCCTGTCATTCACATGTTCTACATCTACTCCTTCACTTATTCTACACTTTTTCTTTCTTTTGTTCGTTGCTCAGTATGTAGTCCACTCTCTAAATTCACTTGTTCTTTGCTTAATATGTAGTTCACTCTCTAAATTCACTTGTTCTTTGTTCAATATATAGTTCACTCTCTAAATTCACTTGTTCTTTGTTCAATATATAGTTCACTCTCTCAATTCAATTGTTCTTTGTTCAATATATAGTTCACTCTCTAAATTCACTTGTTCTTTGCTCAATATGTTGTTCGCTCTCTAAATTCACTTGTTCTTTTCTCAGTATGTAGTTCACTGTCTAAATTCACTTGTTTTTTTCTCAGTATGTAGTTCACTCTCTAAATTCACTTGTTCTTTGCTCAATATGTTGTTCGCTCTCTAAATTCACTTGTTCTTTTCTCAGTATGTAGTTCACTGTCTAAATTCACTTGTTTTTCTTCTCACTATGTAGTTCACTCTCTAAATTCACTTGTTCTTTGCTCAATATGTAGTTCACTCTCTAAATTCACTTGTTCTTTTCTCAATATGTTGTTCGTCTTTTTTTTTCCACTTGTACTTTGCTCAATTCGCTTTCTCCTTCACTTGGTCTTCACGTTTTCTTACAAAGACTACATTCTCTGCTCTTTTATCCCCAAATGACTTAATTCCCTGCTATAATACGTTTCTAAACCATTTTTTTCGTGCTTTCCTCTTATCACATTTGCCGTTGTTAATTCCATAATATATGTTAATTTCCATGTTGGTCTTTTTTTATGTTAGGACATATCTATGTTACGACTCTTGTTGTCATTCTGACTCTTGCATTCTGAGTCTTAATTCTGACTCTTATTGCTGCTCAAAAATTAAGATGGTTGCACGTGCTAATTTTGTCATTCTTATTACTGTTGTCGTTACTCCTCATCATTATCATTAAGTGCCGTCTCAGCATTGAATGTTGGCTACCATGGAGCGCAATTCCGCTCTGTCTCTTGCTTTGATGGTGCATGTTGTAATCTTGTAATATTAATCATTGCTCCTACTCGTTTGGGTGTCCGGTTAGCGCAATCGATAGGCGGTTGGCTTACCACGGCAACAGCCGGGGTTCGTAATCCTGGCGAGGACACCTGGGTTTTACTAATTCCCTAAAAATTAGTAGGAGCCGCGATAGCTCAGTGGTTAGTGAACTGGACTACTACGGACAAGGGGTAGGGTTCGATCCCAACCGACGGCTCCGGGTTCACCCAGCCTTAAATGGGTACCGGATTTTTTCTGGGAAAGTAAAAGCAGCACGGGCGTAATACCGACCACATTACCCCAAAAATCATGTGCTGAAGGTCTGTAAAATATAGGGTCACTAACACCATATTTCCCTATACGCCACTTGGCGTGACGGGGGGTACTTTACTTACTTTTACCTACTCGTTTGTATTTTTGTTGTTGCTGATATTGTGTTTCCAATCATGTTGTCACTTAAACTGTTGTCACTTCACGTTCGGATGTTGTACTTCAGCTGGTGCTGTTGTTGCTTCTACTGCTATATTCTTTCTCACCTGATAGTGTCGCACTTCAGCTGTTGTTGCTTCTACTGCTATATTCTTTTTTCACCTGATAGTGTCGCACTTCAGCTGTTGTTGCTTCTACTGCTATATTCTTTTTCACCTGATAGTGTCGCACTTCAGCTGTTGTTGCTTTTACTGCTATATTCTTTTTCACCTGATAGTGTCGCACTTCAGCTGTTGTTATTGCTTTTATTGTTATTGTCGCTGCTACCGACGCTGTCACGTATAAATGTTATTTCATCTGTTGATGTTTTACTTTCACTGACGTTATTGTCACTTTAACTGTTATTGTCACTTTAACTGTTATTGTCACTTTAACTGTTATTGTCACTTTGACTGTTATTGTCACTTCAACTGTTATTGTCACTTTAACTGATATTCCCACTTTAACTGTTATTGTCACTTTAACTGTTATTCCCAATCTAACTGATATTCCCACTTTAACTGTTATTGTCACTTTAACTGCTATTCCCAATCTAACTGATATTCCCACTTTAACTGTTATTGTCACTTTAACTGTTATTCCCAATCTAACTGATATTCCCACTTTAACTGTTATTGTCACTTTAACTGTTATTCCCAATCTAACTGATATTCCCACTTTAACTGTTATTGTCACTTTAACTGTTATTGTCACTTTAACTGCTATTCCCAATCTAACTGTTATTCCCACTTTAACTGTGGTCACTTTAGCTGTTGTTGTCACTGTAACTGATGTTATCAAATTTATTGTTGTTACCATTTTATTAACTGTTATTCTCACTTTGGATGTTGTCACTTTAATCTTTACTGCCACTAACTGTTTTTGTCATTTTAGTTGTTGTCATGTCACTTTAACTGTTCTAGTCATTTTACCTGTTGTTGTTGTCACTTTAACTGCTGTTCCAATTTTAACTATTTAACTCTTTAGTTGCTGCTTTAACTTTTGTTGCCACTTCAGCTGTTCTTGCCACTTCAACTGCTGTTGAATTTTTTTCTGCTCACTTTTGCTATCGGTAGCCGCGATAGCTATGTGGTTAGTGAACTGGACTACAAAGGACAAGAGGTAGGATTCGATCCCAACCGACGGCTTCCGGGTTCACCCAGCCTTTAATGGGTACCGGATTTTTTTCTGGGAAAGTAAAGCAGCACGGGCGTAATACCGACCACATTACCCCAAAAATCATGTGCCGAAGGTCTATAAAATTTATGGTCACTCACACCATATTTCCTATAAGTCACATGGCGTGAAGGCAGGGGGTACTTTACTTTTTTTTACTTACTATTGCTATCATTCCTCTGTAGCCGTTCAATCCACTGTCTTTGTCATAATTGTTATTGCATCTGTTCTTGCCCTCTTACTATATCCTTAACACCAGCACTTCCCTTTTGGTGTCACCACTACCTCAATCACATTTTCATTCATCCCTGCCGAAGTTATTAATCATGACCACGAGAGTTTGCAACACAACACTTTGTGATTTAAAATTCCTCGTGCCTGCCTCGTTTAAGATTACTCCCTAAATCTGCCTCGTGGGTGTAGAGACGTTTGAGCAGGACAAATAATGGCGGCCTTTAGGGGCAGGGCAAATAATGGCGGCCTCCAGGGGTAAGAGGAATTCAATGGCGTTATTGCCACAGCCACGCCTTACACGATAACGATTTTTTAATTGTGTGTGTGTGAGAGATTTTTTTTTTTTTTTTTTTTCTTTTGCTGTTGTTGCTGAAAGATAATAAATCAACACATCAATATGTTAGCTCGTTCCTTCCCGTCTTTTTCTTTTTTAAATTCTTGTTTCGTTATGTTCTGAAATCCTATATGTTCTTATTCATGATTCACTCCTGTCTTTTCATTTTATTTCTTTACGGTTTTTACTTGAAGCGTCTTGAAGGATGTTATATCTTGTTGAATGGGTGGTTACATCTGGTTGAATGGGTGGTTAAATCTGGTTGAATGGGTGGTTAAATCTGGTTGAATGGATGGTTACATCTGGTTGAATGGATGGTTACATCTGGTTGAATGGGAAGTTACATCTGGTTGAATGGGTGGTTAAATCTGGTTGAATAAATGGTTGCATCTGGTTGAATGGATGCTTACATCTGGTTGAATGAATGCTTACATCTGGTTGAATGGATGGTTACATCTGGTTGAATGGATGCTTACATCTGGTTGAACAGAAGATAAAGAAGCAAGATTCTTGTTACTTATAGACGTCCGCACCAATCGACATGGACAATATAGTTTGATAAATAATCGATGTATAGTAGATTACCAATATCCGTATGAGCGAATAACTTAGGGCATGAGGTACGTTTACAATACTCAAAAAAAAAAATCACAAATAATCAGTAACTGAAACAAAGAACAACAGTTGTTCATAAGCAGTATCGAACCGGTACTGGCACAGCACCTTGCCAAGAGAACCAAACTCTAGAGCACACGGACAACTCAGCTACCTAAAAAAAAATGTATCTATCATTAGCGATGTTTTTCACAAAGGTGCACTCATGACTATAACATAAGGTTACGAACATAAAGGGGAATAATATGTATATCTGTATTTTTCCTATTAAGACAAGTATCTCTCGTAGGGCTGAATATTTGCCTTGCAACCAGTTATATGACGAAACAGCACGAATAGTCTAGTAACTTCCAGTAATTTAGACTGGAGACAAATAATAAATTAATATTATTATAGAGGGAAACTTTCGAGGCGATAGATCAGCGAATAACTTCAGGGGAAGATGTATGTTTACAACACTCGGAAAAACAATCACAAATAATCAACAGAAAAAAAAACAAAGAACAATAGATGGTCCGAAACAGGATCGAACCCGTACTCCTCGGTACAGTGCCCTACCACAAGAATGAAAGGCTAAAGCACACGGTCAACTCAGCTACCTAAAAAAATGTATCTATCATTGGCGATGTTTTTCACACTGGCATACTCTTGACTATAGCATAAAGTTATGAACATAAGGTTCTGTATTGTAATGCTTTGTATATGTGTATGATTATACATATTATACATATTATACATATTATACATACTTCCCTTTTAGTGCGTGGCATCCTGATTGCCGTGGCGCGCCTCTTGGTTGACTGTATCCGCCTTCAGCACTTAAGCTTGCTAGAGCAGACTGTGGTCTTGCTCGGGTGTAGGAATGGTTTTCAGTCCCTGGTGACTATTAACGCCCATCCCCACGACAAGGGGTGAGCCGCGATGGGGACATGGTGAACTAGGGGGGATCCATTAGTCCGTGTATACAGCACTAAAGATAAAACTGTGTGGGCCACTGCAAGATTAACATAAGACAGTAAAATTTATACAGGAAGCGACATAGCAGATATAGACAATACTTCAGGCGAACGAAAGAAAAATATGTATGTATATATATATATATATATATCTTTTGTACAACAGAGGTGAAATGTAGTTCAGTCAAAAACAGCTTTCCAAAAAATCAGGAAGATACTATGGAATCTGTTTTTGACTATAGAAACAAGAAAAAGTGTTCTTAAATGTTATGTAGAGCCAGTCTTAACATATGGATGTGAGTCATGAACAATGGGACAACAGACAAGGAAATCCCTGGAGTCTGTAGAAATGTGGTTTGACAGAAGAATGTTGAGAATACCATGGACAGCTAAGAAAAGTAATGAAAACGTTCTGAAAGAGGCCAAAGCAAAAAGAGAGCTAATTTCCAATATCAGGAAGAAACAATTATAATATTTTGGCCATGTAATGAGAACAGTTGGAATATATTGTAACAACTGGGAAAATTGAAGGACGAAGAGATAAAGGGAAGCAAAGAGAAAATATACCAGAGAGCTTAAGAGAATGGCTTGTCAGAAAGTCAACAACAGAAATGATAAATTACTGCCGAGATCGAATGTTGTGGAGAGATATGATTACTTACGCCAGCAGGCCCGGTACTTGATGATGATGATGATGATGATTTTATATATATATATATTGCTCGTATTGTGCTTACTAATTCTCCTATTATGTTCTAATGTTCTCTTTCTTAAATATTTATTATATTTTTTCACTCACTCTACACTCCAAATATTTCAACAAATATGCATTTCTTTGACTTCCATTTGCCTTGTCTTATTTTATGTCCATTCTTGAACAGCAAACACACGTATTGAGCAGACATAACATTCTTCAATTCTTACCGATTTTATTTTATTTATTTAGAATTAAAATAATATTTCACGTACATTAGATTGTTGCTATTCCTGTTTTTCTATTAATTTCTGTCGCACATTTTCTTCCGCGCGATAATACACGTCTGAAGTAGCTATAGTCGTGAACAATGTTCATATCTTCCCTGTCAATTTATGTCTATATTGACTTGCAGGTCCTGTGCGTTATCTCTGTTTATGACCATAATTATCTTATTTTTAAACGCTTATCTCAAATTCGTAATCTATGGTTTTGTTGTTATTTCTGTAAATAATTGCCATTTGTTTCGAGACTTTCTGACAGTAATCAAATACTGTCTACAAGCTCAAATTGTTAATGATATATCTATTGTTGCTTAAACCTGGAATTTCATTGATGCCTCTTAACAATCCCCTCCACGTATCGATTGAACAATCACGAAGATACTACCGCCCTGCAGCAATGCCCTTCATGGTTGCGCGTTTCACAAAACGACACTCAGTGCAACATCAATGATTCATCGCAGGTCAATTGTTGCTTCCCTGATGTATTCCCTCGTCAGCTGAGCTGAAATCATGAAAAATATAAAGTTGATGTGGGCAATAAAACTGGTCATGATGCAGGTTAGATCTCGATCGATGGCTACACGATCTAAAATGGGTACGGGATGTTGTTTATGGGAAATAAAGACGGTACCGGCGTATTGCTGACCAAATAACAATAATTGTTCAGAAAGTCGTAGATATAGGCGCTAACAACATGCTTGGCATTAACAACGCATTCGGCATTAGCAACATATTTGACACTAGCAACATATTCGACATTAGCAACATATTTGACACTAGCAACATATTTGACACTAGAAATATATTCGACACTAGCAATATATTCGACACTAGCAACATATTTGACACTAGCAACATATTCGACACTAACAAGATATTTGACATTAGAAATATATTCGACACTAGCAACATATTCGACACCAGCAACATATTCGACACTAGCAATATATTCGACACTAGAAATATATTCGACACAAGCAATATATTCGACACTAGCAATATATTTGATATTAGCAATATATTCGACACTAGCAACATGATCGACTCTAGCAATATATTCGACACTAGCAACATATTTGAGTCTAGCAACATATTTGACACTAGCAACATATTTGACACTAGCAACATATTTGACACCAGCAACATATTCAACACTAGCAACATATTCAACACTAGCAACATATTTGACACTATCAATATATTTGACACAACAATGTATTCGAATCTAACAACATATTTGACACTAGCGACATTTTTGACACTAGCAACATATTTGACACTAGCAAAATATTTGACACTAGCAAAATATTCGACACTATCAATATATTTGACACAACAATATATTCGAATCTAACAACATATTTGACACTAGCGACATTTTTGACACTAGCAACATATTTGACACTAGCAACATATTTGACACTAGTAACATATTTGACATTAGCAAAATATTTGACACTAGCAATATATTCGACACTAGCAACATATTTGACATCAGCAAAATATTTGACACTAGCAACATATTCAACACTAGCAAAATATTTGACATCAGCAAAATATTTGACACTAGCAATATATTCGACACTAGCAACATATTTGACATCAGCAAAATATTTGACACTAGTAACATATTCGACACTAGCAGCATAATTAGCACTAGCAACGTAATCGAAGCGAGCAACATAATCGGGAGTAACAACATATTTGACATTAGCAACACATACTCGCCACCAGCAACATATTTGACACTAGCCACATATTTTACACTAGTAAGATATTCGCCACTAGCAACATTTGACACTAGCCACATATTTTACACTAGTACTAGATATTCGCCACTAGCAACATATTTGACACTAGCAGCACATTCGGTACTAGCAACATAATCGCCACTAGCAACATATTTGAAACTAGCAACATAATCGCCACTAGAAACATATTTGACACTAGCAACATATTCGACACTAGCAACATAATCGCCACTAGCAACATAATCGCCACTAGCAACATATTTGACACTAGCAACATAATCGCCACTAGCAACATATTGACACTAGTAGCATATTTGACACTAGCCACATATTTGACACTAGCAACATATTTTACACTAGCAAGAAATTCGCCACTAGCAGCAGATTTGACACTAGCAAGAAATTCGCCACTAGCAACATATTTGACACTAGCAAGATATTCACCACTATAGTCCGTTCAGATTCGTTTGCCTAGATATTAATTAATTTTTTTCAAAAACTTATTGTTCATTTGCATTGATCTTTTGAAGTTAGGTTTAGAATACTAATGTCGCTATAAAAATATTTTTTTATCAAAGAAATGTGATCCAGTTTCAAAGATGCCTTATTTAACCTATATTAAAAAAAAGTTAATCGATATTATAAACACCGGCGGGATTATGTAGATGCTTACATCTCACAGCTGATTCTTTAACATATAGGCATGACCTTCACGGCTGAATGCGCACCGTCCTAAAATAGTTATGTTTCCACTATAAATTTTTATAAAGAAATGTTACATATGAAATTTCCCGTTTAGCACAAAATGACATTTTAGCCGAAACCGGAAATTATGTGACGTCAAAATCACGGCCGTAGACTCGAGTTCGAGTCATAATTCAGAGGCAAATCTCAATATTTACAGAAAGGAGGCGGCACTATCCATATTATCTTCTGCAAGTCTATGTGAGAATGAATATAAAGGCAAAATATTTTACTGAGCATAACATTGCTATAAAGATTTATCAATACTTCTGCAGAGAGCGTAAAAAGTGACATCTTTATTGTTCTTTATCAAACCCTGAGAAGAGAACAATGCATATTTTAGGTTTGTGTAAACGTTCATTTGATCGAATAGTTAAAGGAAGCGGATATTTATTGCCAACAAATGCAAGAAAGCAAGGAAGGAAAGAAACGTTAGACAGTTTTGATAAGGACCTAGTAAAAAGAGAAATCTGTCGAATGTTTGATATAAACGAAGAAGTGACACTTAGAAAGTTGAAGCTTTGGCTGAAAACTAACAACGACATTGAAATATCAAAAACTTCATTATGGAAAATATTAAGAAGTGCAGGCTTCACCTTTAGAAAGTATGCTGGTGGAAAAAAAACATTATTTGTGAGAAGCCACATCTAGTAGCTCTTAGAAGCAAGTATTTACGTGAAGTGAAGGAAATGCGCGAAAATGATTATGATATTGTTTATTTAGATGAAACTTGGATCAACGCTCATCATACAAATGAAAAGGAATGGCAGTTAGCAGATGGAAGTATTAAAAGATCAGTACCAAGCAGTAAAGGGCAACGTTTGATAGTTGCACATGCAGGTAGCAGACATAATGGGTTGTTGCAGAATGCTCATCTCGTTTTCATTTCAAAATCCATAGACAATAGAGACTACCACTCCGAAATGAATGGGCACATATTTAAAGACTGGATCGAGAAAAGTATCCTTCCAATATTAGATCGACCTTCTTGTCTGATAATGGACAATGCTTCATACCATAACGTAGTTAACGTAGAAGATAGAATCCCAACATCATCAAGTACAAAAGATGCAATCAAAACGTGGCTCATAAAAGAACACATACAAGTTAACGACAGCTACTTGAAACCCGAATTGCTTAGCCTTGTAAAACAGACACAACGTACAAAGATATTTAAAATAGACAAGTTAATTCAAGAACATGGCCATAGATGTTTGAGACTACCTCCATATCATGCACACTTAAATCCTATAGAACTAGTTTGGGCAAAAGTTAAGGACACGTAGCATATACAAATAAAACTTTCAAATTATGCGATGTTGAGACACTTACAAATCAGGCTCTATCAAATATAAATAAAGACTACTGGGTAAAATGTGAGGATCATGTGTTACGACAAGAAGAGGAATATTGGAAAAAGGATGGTTTGTTGTTTGTTCAGCCGAAAGCAGTAATCGACCTATTTGACTCGTCTGATTCTGAATGATCATTACTCTGATTAAGTCTACAGATAAATAGTTTGATTTGCAATATTTCCTAGTTGATTTGTTAAACAGTTTATTGTTCAAGACCACCCAAGCAATCAAAAATATGTTATAAGCAAACCAACAACCATTACTTTGAATGGAAGCCTGCTTGAGTCAGTACAGAAGTTCAGCTATCTTGGATCCACTATTACAGCCACACTTTCCTTAGATGAGGAACTAAATGTACGTATTTGAAAGGCAGCGACATTTGGGAAACTCACACCAAGAGCATGGAACTATATCAAATTGACTCTACGAACAAAAGTTCTATATATAATTTAAAATTTGTATACTTGCCACCAAGTACAATTTTATGGACACGCCTATGGGTCATCGTTGCACTAGATTACTGTAAAACATTTTGATTAGGGTCAAAATAATAGTTACATGGGCAAAGATCAAAGGAATTCGCCGCTTTAAGAAAACCGTTATAGCTAGACATCGAGTAACACATATGTTCTCGTGACATGGACATTTTAACACCGTATGCCAAAAATCATGTGAAATCATCAAGAACTTTTTGAATTATAAATCATAACATCTCGGCAAACGAATCTGAACGGACTATAGCAAGATATTCGCCACTTGCAACATATTTGACACTAGCAAGATATTCGCCACTAGAAACACATTCGTCATTAACAACATATGCGGAGCTGGGTGGCCTATAAGTTAGACGTCGACCTCTGCATAGGATGGTCCTGGGTTTGAAACCCGCTATAGGCGGTGGCATTTTTCACTTGAAAACTGGTTTCTTCGTGGCTTTACCCATCCCGAGGTTTCTTCGTGGCTTTACCCTCCAGTGGTTTCTTCGTGGCTTTACCCTCCAGTGGTTTCTTCGTGGCTTTACCCTCCCGTGGTTTCTTCGTGGCTTTATCCATCCGAGGTTTTTTCGTGGCTTTACCCTCCCGTGGTTTTTTCGTGGCTTTACCCTCCCATGATTTCTTCGTGGCTTTACCCTACCATGATTTCTTCGTGGCTTTACCCTCCCATGATTTCTTCGTGGCTTTACCCTCCCATGATTTCTTCGTGGCTTTACTCATCCCGAGGTTTCTTCGTGGCTTTACCCTCCCATGATTTCTTCGTGGCTTTACCCTCCCATGATTTCTTCGTGGCTTTACCCTCCCATGATTTCTTCGTGGCTTTACTCATCCCGAGGTTTCTTCGTGGCTTTACCCTCCCATGATTTCTTCGTGGCTTTACTCATCCTGAGGTTTCTTCGTGGCTTTACCCTCCCATGATTTCTTCGTGGCTTTACTCATCCCGCGTTTCTTCGTGGCTTTACCCTCCCATGATTTCTTCGTGGCTTTAACCATCCCGAGGTTTCTTCGTGGCTTTACCCTCCCATGATTTCTTCGTGGCTTTACCCTCCCCTGGTTTCTGGATAGAGAAATCCGATGTCTAGCACATTCGGATGACGGCGAAAAACAGGAGGTCCCGTGCGCACTTGACAACGTTAATCATACCCTTGACAGTTAACGGACAAGAATAGGCCAAAATTGAGCGTTTTTGGGGACGCAAATTAACTACATCTGCTCACACACTCAGTTAGCTGATGACCTATGCCACAACACCAATAGATAGTCATAATTTTCCTTTCTAAAGAATTCAGTGACGTACCAATGACAGACACACAAGTAGTATACAAGGGTCCAATTGGACCGAATTTAGGCGTAAATTAACAAAGCTATATAGTAGGCGCATTTCGCGCCTAATGTACACGAGAATCAAGGGGAGTTAATCGGTTGTGCGACGGCGTGACCCCTCGTGCGGCGTGACCCCTCGTGCGGCGGACGCGTGTAACCTCGTGGCGGATCGTGCGGTCGTCGTGTTGACCTCGGGGCGGATCGCATGTTGCCCTCTAGTCGTGGTGACCCTGGAAGTGACGTGTTTATGTCTGGTGTGTGCTGACCTTGGAGCTCTTGATGTACTTACTCGCTAGTGATAGGTTAGTAGATTATTCAACAACAATGAAAAACGTTCAATATAAAACAAAAGACAAAGATATATTTTTATTCTTTTATTATCTCAATAGGTGTATAACATACAGTGGATAGTATATAAAATTACAAAAATATTTAGTACACTGAGTAAATATATAGTACAAGGATAACATTTATTTATAGCTATGTAATTGGGTGTCTGCTTAGTTTTATGTCATAAATGAATCATAAGGGGTGAAACAGTTAGAGATTACTGGTTAGTCTAAGCCGGTAGTGTAAATATGTTCCTCGGTGTTAGTGGTTCGCTATCTATCTCTCTCTCTCTCGCTCTCGATCATTCTCTCTCCCTCTCCATCTCTCTCTCGCTATCTCTCTCTTTCACTAGACTTCTCTCTCACTACTAGACGTCTCTCCTACCACAGCAGCTTTCATCCTCTCTCTCTCTCTCTCTCTCTCTCTCTCTCTCTCTCCTAACATTCCACCCTCCATCGTACATTTAGCTTCCGTCCTAGACTTCCCTCCATTGTAACACTTACTCATTCTCTCCATTTAAACCCATTAGCTCTACTTAGCCCCCTAAATCTCCTCTCTCTCTCTCTCTCTCTCTCTCTACTATTCCAGCCTAGATTTCCCTCCATTGAAACACTCATTCTCTCCATTTATCCCTATCATCGCGCCTTCCTTCTCTCTCTCTCTCTTTCTCCCCTATCCTCTCTTAGACTTCTAACCTATCAGTCCACCCTCCGCCTCTCCCTTTAGCTCCCCCGCCCTCCCTCATATTTTTAGCGTCTCTCCTATTGTAACACTTGATTATTCTCACCATTTATACCTAGCATCTCGCCTTCTTTCTCATAGGCTTCTCTCTCTCTCGCTCTCTCTCTCTTCTAACACCTACTAGAATTCTCTCCTACCATTCCACCTTTCTTCCTCTCTCTCTCTCTCTCTCTCTCTTAACCTCGCCTAGCGTTCCGCCTTCATTCGTATTTTTACCTTACCGCCAGTGTAACACATTAATAACATTGAATATCAATTACAAAAAGACTTGAAATATCTACTTTTTAAAGAACCAATAAGATAAACATATGAAAAACGAAGGAATAATACACTCGACAAGGCGTAACATACGTACTTTATACACATCACCCATTAATACAACTGAAATTCCTTTAATGATAACCTATCACATCGTTATGAGCTAAGAGAAAAACAGAAAAAAATTCAACTTACACCGTAAAATATTCCACTACAACACAGACCGCTAGACTGAACAGTACTACGAAAATAAACGTCCGTGAATCAAGCGCGCTTATAACACGAAGTCTCACATCCGACTAGTTTAAATATAATCTGGTAAATAAAATTTGGACGATACTATTCCACCCTGGACTAATATCTAGGTTAACCAATCAGAGAAGAAGATTTCTATCGGACACCCATCAACGAAATGACTGACCTCTGGATTAACTAGTCGGAGAAGAGGATTACTGTTATCGTGATAACTGACCTCATTTTCAACTTGAAGTGCTGTCGAGTCTGATGCATGGGTTACTTTAAATCGATTCGGCCCCTGATACAATCCACCTAGCGGGTCAATGGTGGGGGGGGGGAAATAATACAAGTGGCGGGTTACTTGAACGCGTTTTGACCCCAGCTGCAATACCAGGAGTTCCATGACAGTTATAAATAGTTGTATACAACGAGCAGGAAGTTATATTAAGGTCAGAAATCTAGCAGGCAATGGCAGAAACCTAAGAGGCAAGGACAGAAAACTAGGGGGTCGTGGTTCGTGGTTCGGTAAGTCCGTGGTTCGTTAAGTCCGTGGTTCGTGGGGTTGTGGTTCGTGGTTCGTTAGTTGATGGTTCGGTAAGTCCGTGGTTCGTGGGGTTGTGGTTCGTGGTTCGTTAGTTGATGGTTCGTTAAGTCCATGGTTCGTAGGGGTTGTGGTTCGCGGTTCGTGAGTTGAGGGTTCGTTAAGTCCGTGGTTCGTGGGGTTGTGGTTCGTGGTTCGTTAGTTGATGGTTCGTTAAGTCCGTGGTTCGTGGGGTTGTGGTTCGTGGTTCGTTAGTTGATGGTTCGTTAAGTCCATGGTTCGTAGGGGTTGTGGTTCGCGGTTCGTGAGTTGAGGGTTCGTTAAGTCCGTGGTTCGTGGGGTTGTGGTTCGTGGTTCGTTAATTGATGGTTCGTTAAGTCCGTGGTTCGTGGGGTTGTGGTTCGTGGTTCGTTAGTTGATGGTTCGTTAAGTCCATGGTTCGTAGGGGTTGTGGTTCGCGGTTCGTGAGTTGAGGGTTCGTTAAGTCCGTGGTTCGTGGGGTTGTGGTTCGTGGTTCGTTAGTTGATGGTTCGTTAAGTCCATGGTTCGTGGGGTTGTGGTTCGCGGTTCGTGAGTTGAGGGTTCGGTAAGTCCGTGGTTCGTGGTTTGTTAAGTTCGTTGTTCGTGAGTTTGTGGTTTATTAAGTTTGTAGTTTGTTAAGTGCGTGGTTCGAGAGGTCGTGGGCAAGGTCAGAAACCTAAGAGGCAAGGGCAGAAACCTAGGAGGCAAGGTCAGAAACCTAGGAGGCAAGGGCAGAAACCTAAGAGGCAAAGACAGAAACCTAGGAGGCAAGGTCAGAAACCTAGGAGGCAAGGGCAGAAACCTAGGAAGCAATGGCTGAAAAACACTCGTACTGACTAAGGCTTCCAAGGTTTTGTTAAGTTCGTTGTTCGTGAGTTTGTGGTTTATTAAGTTTGTAGTTTGTTAAGTGCGTGGTTCGAGAGGTCGTGGGCAAGGGCAGAAACCTAAGAGGCAAGGGCAGAAACCTAGGAGGCAAGGGCAGAAACCTAGGAGGCAAGGGCAGAAACCTAAGAGGCAAAGACAGAAACCTAGGAGGCAAGGTCAGAAACCTAGGAGGCAAGGGCAGAAACCTAGGAAGCAAAGGCTGAAAAACACTCGTACTGACCAAGGCTTCCAAGGTGTATTTGATTGTCGCCCTATTTTTGTCTGTATAACCTAATATATCACTTTCATTTAATCTATCGATAAACGTTTCAAAGTCATTTCTGTTGTTAACTAACAAGGGTTTGTCTAATCCTGTCGCGTTATTTGAGCTTGTGTGTGAAAGTAACGCAGCCAAATAGAACTGACCTCTGAGGCAATACCGGATGTGTTACTAAAAAGATTTTGACGTATGATGGCAATTTTATGAGTTTACCCCTGATCATTTTTTAGGGATACGCCCATGAAATCGGTAAAAAAATCGTAAATTTTCACTCTAGGCATACCCCAAACTCTATTTTAGACATCCCCATTGCAAAAATTTACATTAAAAACCACTTTTAGGATTTTACCCCCTTATCATTTTTTGAGGGTTACGCCCATAGAATTGATAAAAATCGTAAATTTAACACGTAGGCTTACCTAAAACTTTATTTTAGACATCCCCACACCAAAAATTTACTTAAAAAGCACTTTTGAAATTGTAACCCCCCCTTACCATTTTTGAGGGTTACGCCCCTGAAATGGTTAAAAATCGTTAATTTAAAACGTAGGCTTACCTAAAACTTTATTTTAGACATCCCCACACCAAAAATTTACTTTAAAATCACTTTTGAAATTGTTACCCCCCTTTCAAATCCGAATTTGAAATTCGGACCCTTGTATACTACTCACACAAACTATTTTGTGTTCTAAATACGCAATACGCCACATGCTGACTCTCCGTTCCACATCAACGTTGTGTGTATTGTATCACAACTGCATTTGATCCCAATGTAAATTACGTACCACAGTCTCATATCTCTAATTTAAATGCATCTCTTTACGACTTTCTATTCACGCTCCGCTGGTCATGTATCAAATGTCTCATTCTAGATTATATTTAATTCTTGGTTTGTGTCAATATGCATTAGGGAAATAGGCTATCAACAGGATATCTCCACTTCTTTCTCTCATTTTCCCTCCCTTCACACTTTATCCTGTGAGGCCTCCAGATTTCTCTGGCTTTTATCACAAGTAAGGATTTTCATCTAGAAGATTTCCTTGCGATCAAATTCTTTCCTTCCTTCCTTTTCCTCCCTTCCTTTCTTCTCTCGCCTTCCTGGACCAACGTTGTATGTAATTTTATAGCTAAGCCTTTTTTTTAAATTATTCTTTTTTTTCTTAGAAACAAATATATGTTTAGTTGACATACACGGAACCCCACCCCCTTTCACATACTGGTATTGAAACTCGATTACTATGAAGAAAATTATATTTGAGGAAAGTCTATAGCGCAAACTTGAAAAAAAAAATATATCTTTTAGTTATTTGACTATTATGTATATGATCCACCAGGACATACATTTCTGATGCGATCAAAGATCCCTAGAGAAAATAGGGTAATGGAAATCCAAAATATCTTAATAGTTGCTAATTGACCAATCTCGAGTTGTGGTAGTCATATGGTTGCTCACGTTTTCAATTTATATTCACTCCTCTGTGGAGCAGAACTGGTCCCTGATTGAGTTAGCATAGCTCGATTACTTGGAGATGAGACCGATTGTAGCCTTAGCTACCGTTTTTCTATCTGTGTGTAACGAAAGTGGATTGGTTTGTAAGTTTGTATTTTCTACCCGGAAAGTAATTGTGAAGGTCTATTTTCATGAGAGTGGTCCACAACAAGTCATCTCATAATGAATTTACGAATTTGGGGGTTTTTTTTTTTCGTGACTAGATAACATAAAAGAGATGACTGGATGAAGGCACCCGTGGTGGTATTTGATGAGTGCTTCCTTTAACGACAACATATGGTTGTTAACCAACAGGTTTAAATAAGTGCAATCAATGCAAGCACAGGGATGACTAAAATAGCACTGTTAGTACATCATACATATACACACACGCGCACACATACATACACGCCGACAAATACCGCACAAATATCCCACACATACACACACCGGAAAATACCACACAAATATTACAACTTACACATCGACAAATACCACACATAAGTTTCCACACACACATACATATATCACACAAACATTCCCACATATACCCACGTAAACAACATTTGTCCGCTGTCACTGTTTCCCTCTAAACCTCGAGAGGGAATAGAGTATTCGAACTAAAGTTCTCTATGTCCTACATGGTACTCACGTGATATCTGCTATTTCATTAACGCACCGTCTTCTATGTCTACCTTTTCTCTCTTTTCCCTTTGTTTCTAGGTGTTAAGAACATATATTGGCCAAGGAGACATTCGGTCACAAACACAACTTTTCCTAAAAGCCAATCAAGCAATTGGGGAAACATTCTTTTTTAACTTTAATGCGAAAGTTCAGATTCATACCTATCACTGTCTACGTTCAGATATATATTCTTCTTCAGCGTGGATGTTAGTGTGGCGAGCTGAGTCGCTAGCATTTCGGCCCGACAAATCCGTTTTCGGAATAGTCAGTTTTTTTAACTGACTTTTTATTATTTACTTTAAAAAAAAAAAAAAAACTGCCGAAGAAAAAGAATGACATTTTAGTGCCAAGAAAAATATAGTTATGGTGTAATATGGTTATGTAATGTCCCGATAATACTGCAAACGAATTCAAATACATAATTGCTCAACCGCCCATGCCAGTGAAGTCCGAATTAATAGCTCACCTCCCAAACAAATAAAGGTAGCTGAAGTCCCCATCATAGCACTCTCAGCACACGTCAAAAACATAAGACGAAACCGCACAGAAAGTGATCACAGCCATCTGTTCCCTATTATACGATATCATCATTCATTGTAAGCAATTGGAATATCGAAACGCGATCAAAGTAGCTGAAACGCACACCTCACAGTGTGCACAGAGCACTTAACTTGAATAATTCAATCATGAAAAATATACTAATATCAAAGCAAATAACACCAGGGCAACAAGGTGCAGAAATATGAACATTAGACAAAAAACAGAACAGTAAATTTAAACTTTTGTTGAAATATGGATTTATAGAAGAATATCAATATTTGGATGGAAATAAAAGAAAATAAATAATGAAATATTACAACAAACTAAGCATGAAAAGAAAACTACTAAACACAATTCAAACAAGATAAATGAGATTTTTGGGGCATGTTAAAAGACACAACATCCTACTAAAAGTAATTTTAGAAAGGAAAATACAAGGTGAAAAAGGCAGAGGCAGACCAAGACTAACATGGACGAGTAATATCACAAGATGGACATGACAGCCTATGACAACCTGCACCATCAAAACGAAACAGAGCGGAATGGCGCTCCATGGTAGCCAACCTTCCATGCGGAGACGCCACTCAATGATGATGATGATGAACTGCCAATAGTTCTTCAAATTGCGCAGATTGCAACGGGACCTCCTATTTTCGCCGTTGTGAAAGAAGACTAGTCTTCGGATCTGACTACTTCAGATACCAGGGGAGGGCAACGCCGAGTCTGAAGAACGGATTCGAAAAGAAAAATCTCCCCCGCTTGTGGTGAGATTGGAACCTGTGGTCTTCTTGTACAGAGTCTGACACTATATCTTTAAAGGTTAGCTAAGAACACACAGGTTCCCACTCATTCAGATATTCTAAATATATTCAGCACTGTCAAAGTGTGGGGGCCGCGATAACTCAGTGGTTAGTGAACTGGACTACAAAGGACGGCGTTCGGATTTGATCGACGGCTTCCGGGTTCACCCAGTCTTAAATAGGTACAAGATTTTTTTCTGAGAAAGTAAAGCGGCACGAACGTAAGACTGACAATATCACCCCAAAATTCAAGCGCCGAGGGTCTGTAAAATTTATGGTCACTAACACAATTATTCCCTATACGCCACTTGGCTTGAAGAGAGCCCTTTACTGTAATGTCTCTCTCTCTCTCTCTCTGCGTTCAGGACTCAATCAGAGTAAGGATTCCAGACTCTCATATGAAGTCAGCTGTCAGGCTAAGTGTGTTGATCGCCCCCACAGACAGAACATCACAATTAGAGTCTGTCAGATCCACTCTGACTGAACACCCGTTAATACGTTGCACTGTGTTCTGCGCCAGTGGCCCAGTGCATCCGATTTCAGCCAGCATTTTTTCAGGTTTGCTTTCTGTAATGTCAAAGTGTTAGTATGATCAACAAGGCTTTTGACAATATATAGACATAATGAAAATAGCCGTCATTAAAACTCTAAATAGTAAATAGACACTATTAACTTTTATGCATCCATACATACATCCATCCATAGATCCCTCTGTCTCTCTCTGTCTTTATTTAATTTTTCTTGTATAGCTGTCTTCCTATGCTGTGTCTTTTAACATGGCCCAAAAATCTCATTTGTCTTTTTTTAAAAATGTGTTTAGTAGTTCTCTTTTCATGCTAAGTTTTAAGACTTCGAAATTTGTTTTCTTTTCTTTCCATCCAATTCTTCATATTCTTCTGTTCAATTTTCTTTTACTGTCATAAAAATTCCATTCGTTTCCTGAATCCCATAATTTCTTTAACCTCACAATTCCCCCCGCCCCCCTTTTTAGCGTTTTACTGGCACGGGTTCATATCTCTGGCATATTCCTCCCATCATTCATCCATCATTAGTCTTTCTCCCCCACTCCATCCTCCTAAAATACAACTCACATAAACACCTTCCTCGCACTTCTCAAAACGCCTAACCTGAACAATCATAACTGCCCCAAACTCTTCCATCAATATCCTGACGATCAAGCATCCCTCTCAACATCCCTCGCTGCCTCCTCGGTGGCCAGCATTAATGGAAACTAAAGGATGCAGCGAGAAGCGCAGGGGGGAGGGAAGACAAGTTGACAGAGACAGAAATGATGGATGTTCGTGATTTTTTGCCGTTTGGCTCCACTGAAGCCAGAGACATTGATTATCTTGAAGCAGTGGTTCTCACGTTGGCTTCCATGGCTTCTAAAATAAAAAAAAGTTGAAGAAATGACCCCATCGCCACCGTGTACGTTGTTAGTGCCCATATTTATTTAGAGCATCGATACATTTGTGGGTATGTGGTCAGCATTACACCAATCACGTATTTTTTTTCTAAGATCTATCTTTTGTTCGCCTGAAGTATTGTCTTTATCTGCTAATGGGGTTGAAGTCGTGGGACGCACCAAGATGGACGCTTGTTTGCGTTTGAGTTCAGAGATTGTTAGGCATTTTGTGGTATTGTATTTATCAGCAGTGCTTTTCATTTCAAACTTGCACAATTTTACAAATCATGCACATCAGGAATCTGGTAATTAATGGCTGTGAGGGTTCGACACGCCATTTACCAGCTGCATTGAATCGGAATGTCTGTTCTTTGATGTGTGATGGTCTGATGACCAGATGTGCTACAAATGTTCGGATAATATCTACATCAATCTCGGGCAGATGGTACTCGTAAACCTGGGAGGGCCGACCATCTAAGGGTAGAATCCCCCTACAGAAAAGACAATCTGCTACCTTGCAGGAAGATTGGGGACAATCAAAGGCTAAGGAAAGCAAACCTAAATAAAATGCTTGCAGAAATCGGCTGCTCCGGGCCACTGGCGCAGAACACAGTGCAACGTTCTAACAGGTATTCAATCAGAATGGATCTAACAGCCTTTAATTATGGTGTTCTGTCTGTGGAGTTCCCCCAGGTAGGTGGAATGCTGTGCATGTGCCACGAAGGGGCACACCCCCAACTATTGGTGGTCACCCTGACCCATTTTGGAGAGCTAGGAAATGGGACCAGAGAGAAGGATAACGTGGTCCACACCCACCTCCCTGGAAGAGAAAATATATGGGGCAATCGAATCACTGAAACTGACAGCTGACTTCATAAAAGAGTCTGGAATCCTACTCTGATTGAGACTTGATCGCAACGTCGTTTCTTCTATAATTGTTACTTTTCTTTTAGTTCTTACAATGGCCTATTTTGTTTTGCTTATAGTGGTGTATCTATGGGCTAATGGGTACTTGAGTCCATTACTTGAGTTTGTGACCGTCAGCCCTCACTTCTTAAATGCATTCAGTCTCTTCTCTTTTACCTTTTAGCTCCTGGTGGAGCATAGGTCTTCAACAAACACTTTCCAAGTCGTTCTGTTTTTTGCCATTCTTTTAAGATCATTCCATGTCTTCCCCATCATCTTCATCTCTGCTTCTATCTGTCTTCTCCAAGAATTCCTTGGTCTTCCTCTTTGTCTTTTCCCCTGGGGATTCCAAAAAAGGGCCTGTTGTGTAATACTCTCAGTTGGTTTCCGTAGTGTGTGTCCTATCCATCGCCATCGTCTTCGCTGTATCTCTTTATCCACTGGTATTTGACCGGTACATTTCCATAATTCCACGTTAGTGACTTTGTCCTGCCATTTCCATCCCTTTATTCTGCGCAAGCATCCATTAATGAAAGTCTGTACTTTCGTGATTGTCAATTTTGTCATTCTCCATGTTTCACAGCCATATAATAGGACCGACTTAACATTTGAGTTGAAAATTTTTATTTTTGTATTTAGCCTAATTTCTTTGGATTTCCATATGTTTCCCAGTGCAATGAAAGCTCCTCTTGCTTTTGATATCCTTATTTTGGTATCATTTTCTGTTCCTCCCTCTTTATCTATATTACTGCCCAGATATATATAAGATTGTACGTCTAGTAGAGGTATTTCTCCTAGTTTTATATGGTTATTGCCAACTGCATTAATTCTCATAATATTGGTCTTATCTCTATTAATCTTTAGTCCTAGCTGTTGTGATCTCTCATCTAATATACTCATTTTATCCTGCATCTGTTGATGGCTGTGTGATAGGAGAGCTATGTCATCAGCAAAGTCTAAATCATCAAGTTGTTTGGTCAGTGACCACTGGATCCCATTTCTGTTGTTTTGAGTTATTTTCATAATCCAATCTATGGCCAGTAGAAAGAGAAATGGAGACAGGAGGCATCCTTGCCTTACTCCTGTTCTTATTTCAAATGCTTCTGTAAGCTGTCCTTCATGCACCACACTACATTTTGTTCCTTCATACATTGTTTTTATCAGGTTAATAAACTTTATGGGGATTCCGTAATGACTCAGCAACTTCCAAAGCATTCATCTGTCTAAACTATCAAATGCCTTTTCGTAATCTATGAATCCAATATATAGTGGGGACTTTAGTTCTAAACTTTGTTCAACTATTATACGTAGGGTAGTTATTTGATCAGCACATGATCTGTTCTTCCTAAAACCTGCTTGTTCATCTCTCAAGTGTTTCTCTATAGCCTCTTTTAGTCTCTCCAGAATGATTCTGCCTAATATTTTTCCTGGCACTGATAGTAGCATAATTCCCCTATAATTTGTGCACTCCTGTAAACTTCCTTTCTTTGGTAGTTTGATCATATAACCTTCTCTCCAGTCTTTAGGTATTTCTTCCCTCTCCCAAATTTTATCCAATAGATCCTGTAACATCTTGGTAGAGGTGTTAATATCTGCTTTGATGGCTTCCGAAGGAATTTCATCTGGTCCTGTGGCTTTACCATCTTTTAATAATTTGATGGCTTTCATTATTTCTTCTTTGCTTGGTTTTCCGCAGTTAACGTGTAACTCTTCTTCTGCTGGTAGTATATCTGGAGGATTATTTGAGCCGGGTCTGTTCAAAAGTTCTTCAAAGTGTTCTTTCCATCTCTCCATTTGTTCCCTTATATTACTAAGCAGATTTCCTTTCTTGTCTTTGATAAAGGCATTGAAAATGCATTCAGTAGTTAGGTGTAAAATGTCAGCCTTGGTACTTCGCATTGTGTTCTGGTTTGACTGTTGGTTCGGAATACGTCACAACTGTCTACATAAAACTGACTTCACACACACGTTTCTTGTACATAAGAATAGACATACTTTATTTGCACTGCCCACTGAATATAGGTTCTCAATACAACCTTCCGGCGGCGTGGATCACCGCTCAGGCATCAAAGTAATTCTAAGGATGTTTCAGTTACCTCCTAACTATTCGTAATTAATCTCAGAGCTCTCTCATCACACATTGAAGCAATTATCCCTGTCAAAATCCTCTCAACAGTGTACATAACTTAACAACCAATGTAATGTTAACGTCGTAAATCCATCTCATGGAACATCTCATCACAGACACGCCCTCACTAGTCTGCTCACTCCACAGTATGATTACAAAATATCCAGCTTCCTAAACTAAGGATCCAGTCTCACCCATTCCTTTAACTACATGGAACTTATTAAACGAAATGTTCACCGTATGATTGTTCCTCCACACTGCTGGCTAATATGGGCATGCGAACTGTTACTACTAAAATATATACACTTCTCACATAACGTGGATTACAGGTAACTGCCTCTATGAATCTTTATGAAAACTTCATCATTTACACTTATAACTAAAATGAAGGATCCACTTCTCCAATAACTTATATCGACCGTGTCTTCCTACCTCCTTGGCTTACATGTCTTTTTTTTGTCGTTTTCTCTCTGCGCAGTCTCTCAAGTATCTCATGTCTCAACCAATGGAAATCTCCCTACGGCATTGCCCCCCCCCAAAGAAATCACTTCACTCCCTAACTCTACTCACTCCTCATGTCTCAACCAATGGAAATCTCCCTACGGCATTGCCCTCAGCCAATGAAATCACTTCACTCCCTAACTCTACTCACTCCTCATGTCTCAACTCTATTTACCTGTCACTCTGAACACCTGACAATTTTCGCTCACTCACTCTTCATGCCAGACCCTGTATCTCGTGTGTCTCACTTTCTCTTACACACCATGATTATCTGCAACTCCTTACACTCGTACACTCCCTTTTACAAGTCTACTATGTTCAATATAGTCTCAAAGAGACCAACACAAAAATGGAACTCCTAAAAAACATCAGAAAGAAACAATCAACATTTTTCGGGCACATCATGAGAAGAGGAAAGTTGGAATACTTGGTTACAACCAAAAAAATAAGAGGAAAGAGAGATCGCGGACGACAAAGAGAGAAAATACTGGATAGCTTGGTGCCATGGCATGGAAACCAGTCAACAACAGAACTGATACGATGCACTGTGGATAGAAAATTATGTAAGGGTATGATCGTCTACGCCAGCCAGTATGACACATGATGAGGATGATGTTCAATATAGTCTTGAAGTATGTATTCAGCAGTCTGAGGCGCTTGCACTCATATACATGTGGCTGGGGTGCCAATCTTGAAATGTATCTACAGCTGACTAAGGAGTCGACGGTGTCCTGTTCTAAGATGTCTTTCTCAGATAAATCTAGTCCCATTAAGTCTGGGTGAGTCTTTAAACCTGTCGATAATGATCGAACTAAGTGTCATGTCACTGAGGTCCAGTTCATTAACCACTACATTACTGCAGTTACCAACTCGTCGGTGAGCTGTCGAGTTTTTGTTCTGGGGGTCCAGTCTAATTTTTGCTTTAAGGTTAAAGTCTAATATTGGTTCTGGGGGTCCAGTCTAATTTTTGCTTTAAGGTCACAGTCTAATATTGGTTCTGGTGGCCCAGTCTAATTTTTGTTTTAAGGTTTAAGTCTAATATTGGTTCTTGGGGTCCAGTCTAATTTTTGCTTTAAGATTACAGTCTAATATTCGTTCTGGTGGCCCAGTCTAATTTTTGTTTTAAGGTTTTAGTCAAATTTTTGTTCTTTGGCTACGGTCTCATTTTTGTTCTAACGATGTGGACTAATTTATGTTCTAGGGTCCTGTCTAATATTTGTTTTGTGGGGTCCAGTCCTATTTTTTTTTTGCTAGGGGTTCAGTTTTAAAGAATTCTCAACGATCAAACACTCATTACATCAAATTTAATTTCGAAAATGGACTCCACTGCTCACAATTTAGACTCTAGATGTGATTGAAAGGAACCAGTGAGCTAGAAGTAATCAAGGTAATCCTACTTCTTCCATTGGTAACCATGGAAACATATTAAGCGGTCTGACCAAGCGAGTAGGAATCGAATGTGGAAGGTAAACACGGTGCCTAAAGATGGAGTGCTGGAATCGGATGTATTGGATCGAAGTGTTGATATATTTCTTCTTGGTGTACACAGCACAATACAGCTACGAAGAATCATCATCATCATCATCAAGTACCGGGCCTACTGGCGTAGGTGATCATGTCTCTCCATAACTTTCGATCTCGACAGTTCTTTATCATTTCTGTTGTTGACCTTCTGCCAAGTCATTCTCTTAAACTGTCTTGTATTTTTTCCCTTTGCTTCCCTCTATCTTTTCGTCCCTAAATTTTTCCAGTTGTTACAATATATTCCAGTTGTTCTCTTCTCATTACATAGCCAAAAAATAATGATTGTTTCTTCAGACTCCAGTGATTTTCTTGTCTGTTGTCCTATTGTCCATGATTCACATCCATATGTTAAGATTGGCTCTACATAACATTTAAGAACTCTTTTGCTTGTTTCTGTTGTCAAAAATATATTGCATAGTATTTTCCTCATTTTTTGGAAAGCTGCTTTTGCCTGAGCCATTCTGCATCTCACCTCTTTTGTACATCTTCCGTCTGAGGTTAACAAAGTTCCCAACAATTTAAATTCATTTACCTGTTCTAATATTATTCCACTTGACTTTATTTTGCACTGAGATGATGTCTGTTTCTTTGTTGTTACCATTACTTCTGTCTTTTTGCTATTAAGGCTGAGTCATTTATTTTTACTTTATTTCACTATAATGTCCAACATTTCTTGTAACTCATTTTCACCCTAAGCGATTAATACTGTATCATCAGCATACCTTAGATTATTTATATTATGACCTTCAATTGTTATTCCAGGCATGCCCCTTATGGATCTTAAAATAATGTCACTATAAATATTAAACAAATCTGGTGACAGAACACAACCTTGTCTAACACCCTGTTTTATTTGCTGAAACATTCCCAATTGGTCTCCAGTTCTTATGGCCGCTGTTTGTTGCCAGTACATGTTCTTTATTATTCTTAGATCTTTGCTGTCTACGTCTATGCTGTCTAAAATTTTAATTATTTCTTGGTGCTTTACTTTATATATATATATGTATATATATATATATATATATATATATATATATATATATTACTTCTAGCTCGCTGATTCCTTTCAATCACATGTAGAGTCTACCTTTTGAGCAGTGGAGTCCATTTTCAAAATTAAATCTAATGTAATGAGTACATGATGCAAGGGATATATATATATATATATATATAAAGGTAAAGGTAAAGTACGAGACTTGAACCGGCGTCTTAGCACGCGAGTTTACACCCATATGTACTCGGCCGCCTATCCAGAAATGTTCGGATATTTCTGTATAGTGTAGCCTCAAGCATCGAAACTCAGATGCGAAGCGACATTCCTCACCTTCCCAGGATAATATACCCTGGTACCCATTTCTGCCAACGGCTGGGTCGACCGTGGGGGTATTTTTTTTATTCCAACCACGAGTACAACTCACACTGCTCCATATATATACTGGACGTGCTACAAAGTCATTTTGAGTCTGAATTATCAAGATGGATTAGCCTCATTCTTTTTATGTCAATAATGGTCTAATATAACCATAAAGATATAGTTTGAGGTTGAACGGATCGTGTCTCGCCACGAATATGGCAAACCCCGAAGAGAACAACAACAACGGTATTGAGACAAGCCTGATAGTCTGATATTTATGTGATTGCATGGGGATTAAAGAAATAGTGCTGTCACTCCAGGAGTATAGCTTAAAAAAAAGAATGTGGCGTTAAATCTTTTATTGTTTAACCACCAGCGCGCATTTGGATAATGTAGTCAGCACTACGTCAGTGTTGTGCGACTTTACAAGAAAATCTTCCTTTATGGCAAAGTGAACCTAAAAGCCGTAGATCTGGACTTGAATTGAACGTATCGTTAGTAGACAAGTTGATTAACTACGACTGATCTATCAATTGATTAACTACGACTAATCTATCAGTTGATTAACTACGACTGATCTATCAATTGATTAACTACGACTGATCTATCAATTGATTAGCTACGACTGATCTATCTGTTGATTAACTACGACTAATCTATCAGTTGATTAACTACGACTGATCTATCAATTGATTAACTACGACTGATCTATCAGTTGATTAACTACGACTTATCTATCAATTGATTAGCTACGACTGATCTATCTGTTGATTAACTACGACTAATCTATCAGTTGATTAACTACGACTGATCTATCAGTTGATTAACTACGACTTATCTATCAGTTGATTAACTACGACTTATCTATCAGTTGATTAACTACGACTTATCTATCAGTTGATTAACTACGACTGATCCATCAGTTGATTAAATACGACTGATCTATCAGTTGACTAACTACGACTGATATATCATGCTACCAGCTGATTAACAACGGCTGTTCCTTCTATTTTACTAACAGCGACTGACGTACCAACTCACTAACTACGGTAGTTTTACCTGTTGACTAACAACGGCCGATGTACCAACTCACTAACTACGGTAGTTTTACCTGTTGACTAACAACGGCCGATGTACCAACTCACTAACTACGACAGTTTTACATGTTGACTAACAGCGACTGATGTACCAACTCACTAACTACGACAGTTTTACCTGTTGACTAACAGCGACTGATGTACCAATTCACTAACTACGACAGTTTTACATGGTGACTAACAGCGACTCTTGTACCAACTCACTAACAACGACAGTTTTACCTGTTGACTAACAGCGACCGATGTACCAACTCACTAACTACGACAGTTTTACATGGTGACTAACAGCGACTGATGTACTAACTCACTAACTACGACAGTTTTACATGGTGACTAACAGCGACTGATGTACCAACTCACTAACTACGACAGTTTTACCTGTTGACTAACAGCGACTGATGTACCAACTCACTAACTACGACAGTTTTACCTGTTGACTAATAGCGATCGATGTACCAACTCACTAACTACGACAGTTTTACATGTTGACTAACAGCGACTGATGTACCAACTCACTAACTACGACAGTTTTACATGGTGACTAACAGCGACTTATCTACCAACTCACTAACTACGACAGTTTTACCTGTTGACTAACAACGGCCGATGTATCAACTCACTAACTACGACAGTTTTACATGTTGACTAACAGCGACTGATGTACCAACTCACTAACTACGGCAGTTTTACATGTTGACTAACAGCGACTGATGTACCAACTCACTAACTACGACAGTTTTACCTGTTGACTAACAGCGACTGATGTACCAATTCACTAACTATGACAGTTTTACATGTTGACTAACAACGGCCGATGTAACAACTCACTAACTACGACAGTTTTATCTGTTGAATAACACCGACTGATGTACCAACTCACTAACTACGACAGTTTTACCTGTTGACTAACAGCGACTGATGTACCAATTCACTAACTACGACAGTTTTACTTGTTGACTGACAGCGACTGATGTACCAACTCACTAACTACGACAGTTTTACCTGTTGACTAACAGCGTCTGATGTACCAACTCACTAACTACGACAGTTTTACTTGTTGAATAACAGCGACCGATGTACCAACTCACTAACTACGACAGTTTTACATGTTGACTAACAGCGACTGATGTACCAACTCACTAACTACGACAGTTTCACCTGTTGACTAACAGCGACTGATGTATCAACTCACTACGACAGTTTTACTTGTTGACTAACAGCGACTGATGCACCAACTCACTAACTACGACAGTTTTACCTGTTGACTAACAGCAACTGATGTACCAACTCACTAACTACGACAGTTTTACCTGTTGACTAACAGCAACTGATGCACCAACTCACTAACTACGACAGTTTTACCTGTTGACTAACAGCAACTGATGCACCAACTCACTAACTACGACAGTTTTACATGTTGACTAACAGCGACTGATGTAGCAACTCACTAACTACGACAGTTTTACCTGTTGACTAACAGCGACTGATGTATCAACTCACTACGACAGTTTTACTTGTTGACTAACAGCGACTGATGTACCAACTCACTAACTACGACAGTTTTACCTGTTGACTAACAGCAACTGATGTACCAACTCACTAACTACGACAGTTTTACCTGTTGACTAACAGCAACTGATGCACCAACTCACTAACTACGACAGTTTTACCTGTTGACTAACAGCAACTGATGCACCAACTCACTAACTACGACAGTTTTACCTGTTGACTAACAGCGACTGATGTACCAACTCACTAACTACAACAGTTTTACCTGTTGACTAACAGCAACTGATGTATCATCTCACTAACTACGACAGTTTTACCTGTTGACTAACAGCGACTGATGTACCAACTCACTAACTACGACAGTTTTACCTGTTGACTAACAGCAACTGATGTACCAACTCACTAACTACAACAGTTTTACCTGTTGACTAACAGCAACTGATGTATCATCTCACTAACTACGACAGTTTTACCTGTTGACTAACAGCGACTGATGTATCAACTCACTACGACAGTTTTACTTGTTGACTAACAGCGACTGATGTACCAACTCACTACGACAGTTTTACCTGTTGACTAACAGCAACTGATGTACCAACTCACTCACTACGACAGTTTTACCTGTTGAATAACAGCGACTGATGTACCAACTCACTCACTACGACAGTTTTACATGTTGACTAACAGCGACTGATGTACCAACTCACTAACTACGATAGTTTTACCTGTTGACTAACCACAACCGTGTCTACCTATTGACTAACCACGTACGATATTCAAGGTATATATTACATATATGTAAGCTCGTTGGCACTTTTCACAGAATTCCATTCTACCTATTTGCCAACTTATATTTACAATTACTGGAGCACTGATATTGTGTGCCTGTTCTCCACTTACATGATCCTTATCAACGCTGCACGTCAGTTTTCCATAATCCCAATATCCTTACGGCTCATTTATCTTCTTGTTACCTGAGTTACGTCTGGCTTTGATTGCTCCTTTCACTCCACAGTACACACTTCCCTTTCTCTAGTACTACCTCTCACACTTCAGTCATCTACTCATTTGGAGCTTTTGGATCTTGCCTCTTGAGACTTAACGTCTCGCTTTAATTATATATATATATATATATATATATATATATATATATATATATATATATATATATATATATATATATATATACATATATATGTATATATATATATATATATATATGTATATATATATATACTATTATTATTATATTTAATATACATATTAGCAATATATTTTACCCTCCGATATGTAACACATCTCTCTTTCGTTTCGTAATTTCATCTCTTATCCCTCTTTTGATTTCTCCTTGATTTGCTTGATACGCTCATCCTGTATGTAGTAGAGTGTATCTTTATTTCGTTATTTGTGTTGTCCTCGCTTTCTGAAGAAGGCCGCATATTGGCCGAAACGTCAGTATTTTGTTGTGTTCCTTTTTTGTAAAGCTGTCATCATACCTTGAAGGAATATACGTTACACCCTACTACTTGCTCCCATCAAAACTAATGAAGCGCCGTATTTCATGTACACGGGATGACATCTTCAACGGAAATGAAATACTCAAAAATGAACATACTTTTCCTCTCCTTCTCTTGTAGGATTCTGTTTCATACGCCTACAGATTATAAAAAGAGATGAGTTGTCTTCAGAATATAATGAAGAACAGGAACGTATTCATTAAAATACAAAAGGAATTGAAATAAGAAGCACGAGAAGAAATGAAATGACACAGTAATTGTCGAAATATTTTACGACATGTAAATTGAGATGTTTGAGAAGTACTATTAATGTCAACGGTGAAGACAATGAGACATTATGAAATCAGAAAAAAAAATGTTGAATCTCTGTACATCCTGCGTGCATAAAAGTAAAGGGTAAAATGACAGGACAATTTCAATATATGAAACAAGGAGTCAGGCAAGGTTGTGTTCTACGCTGGATTTGTTTTCACTTTACAGTGAACATATGAGATCAATAGTAGGCAAAAAATGGAATTGAAGTCAAAGGTCACAATATAAATAATTTGCGATATGCGGATGACACAGTCTTAATAGCAGAGACAGAGAATGAACTACAAGAAATGATAGACGTAATAGTAAAATAAAGCAACAAAAAAGGTCTCAATCTGAATAGTGAGAAAACAGAAGTAATGGTCAAATCAAAGAAACAATCGTCACCATCATGAAGCATAAAAATAAACAGGACATATCTGAAATAAATGCAACGCGTCAAATACTTGGGCACAAAAATAATATCAGATGGGAGATGCGCCACAGAAATAAAAAAAAACAAAGCAGAATAGCTCAGGCCAAAATAGCAGTTCAGAAAATGAAAAATATCTTATGTAACAAATATATGTCAATAGAAGTGAGAAGAGAGTTCATCGGTGCCACATAGAGCCAATTCTGACCTGTGGCAGCTAATCATGGACAGTAGACAAACAAATGAAAGGACGATTAGAGGCCACAGAGATGGAATTTCTCAGAAGAATTTTGAAAGTTCCCTGGACAGCTAAAAAGACCAACGAGGAAATTCTCAAAGAGGCTAGCACAAAATGGGAGCTCCAAAAAATATCAGAAAGAAACAATCAGCATTTTTCGGGCACATCATGAGAAGAGGAAAGCTGGAATACTTGGTTACAACTGGCAAAATAAAAGGAAAGAGAGATGGCGGACGATAAAGAGAGAAAATACTGGATAGTTTGGTGTCATGAAATGGAAAATAGTCAACAACAGAACTGATGCTATGCACTGTAGATAGAAGATTGTGGAAGAATATGATCGCCTACGCCAACCGATATGGTACATGATGATGATGATGATGATGAAAATGGCTGGATCATTTTGTGAGAATTAAATAAAGACCTGGTAGAACATGGCGCCAAGAGACGTGTGTGTTTGTTCAGTGAAAAGATGAGTCTATTGAAACAAAGGGATGACTAGGATATGTCTGTGGAGTAAAAGGGGGGGGGGGGGAGTGGGATAACGATGAGTTTATGAAACGATTAAACGATGAGCATGAGTTTATTAAATAAATGGTGAGTTATGCATAGGTTTATGAAACAGGTGGACGGTGAGCATGGGTTTGTGAAACAGATGGTGAGTTAAAATGTGTTATGAAATAATTGTGCGATGAGTATGAGTTTAAGGAACAAATAGTGAGTTAAAGATGAGTTTATAAAACAGTGAGACGATGAGCACGAGTTTAGGGAACAAAAATTGGGTTAAAGATGAGTTTATAAAACAGTTAGACGATGAGCACGAGTTTAGGGAACAAATATTGGGTTAAAGATGAGTTTATAAAACAGTGAGACGATGAGCACGAGTTTAGGGAACAAAAATTGGGTTAAAGATGAGTTTATAAAACAGTGAGACGATGAGCACGAGTTTAGGGAACAAATATTGGGTTAAAGATGAGTGTATTAAACAGTGAGACGATGAGCATAAGTTTATGACATCAAATTGAACTTTATAATGAAATTATTGTAACAAAAGATCGATGACATGAAGTTTACCGGATAAGAGAAGTGTGGCAGTGAAGTTAAAAAAGAAAAGAAGATAAAAATTCTACTCCATTACATGATTTTTGATGTTTTTATTATATACATCCTTGTTACGTTTATATAATGGACAAAACAAACAAGACAACAAACTTAAAATCATCAAAGTCACTAATTTATCCAAGGATTCATTTCTATCACGTTACACCAAATAGGTTATAACCACTTTCTTTTACGGGGTATCCATTGACTAGTTGCATGATATACAGATTTTAAACGTTAAATAAACAAGCAATATGCATTTCATGTAACAAGGTAAATCAAATATTAGGACAAATAGGCCCTTTACTTCAGAACTAGACAGTACATATCATCACAAATAAACATAGTATACAGAGTATAATCATTGACGCTGTCAGTGCCGAACATGACCGCTCACAAATAAACATAACAGGAAACTAGTCACCGCAGATGAGATGTTTTAGAACATTTCTTAGAGTAACAAGAAGAGACAGAATTAGAAATGATGTCGTAAGAGAGATATTAGGCATTACATCAATTCTAAACTACATACAGAGACAATAAATGAAGTGGTTTGCACATTTTGAAAGAATGCCAAGAGATTATGTAGCGTAGTAAAGTAAAGATCCCTGTCACGCTAAGTGGCGTATAGGGATTATGGTGTTAGTGACCATAATTTGTTACAGACCTTCGGAACATGATTTTTTTGGGTAATGTACTCGGTATTATGCCGATGCCGCTTTACTTTCCCAAAAATATAATCTGGTACTCATTAAAGGCTAGGTGAACCTGGAAGCCGTCGATACTCTTGTCCTTTGTAGTCCAGAACAGATTTTCGCCTGAACGCAGCTCTAAATGGGACCCAGAACAGATTTTCGCCTGAACGCAGCTCTAAATGGGACCCAGAACAGATTTTCGCCTGAACGCAGCTCTAAATGGGACCCAGAACAGATTTTCGCCTGAGCACAACTCTAAAAAGGACCCAGAACAGATTTTCGCCTGAGCACAACTCTAAAAAGGACCCAGAACAGATTTTCGCCTGAGCACAACTCTAAAAAAGGACACAGAACAGATTTTCGCCTGAGCACAACTCTAAAAAGGACCCAGAACAGATTTTCGCCTGAGCACAACTCTAAAAAGGACCCAGAACAGATTTTCGCCTGAACGCAGCTCTTAAAAGGACCCAGAACAGATTTTCGCCTGAACACAGCTCTAAAAAGGACCCAGAACAGATTTTCGCCTGAACGCTGCTCTGAAAGGGACCCAGAAAATCACAGAATCTGAACCTCTGTTTGTGTCCCGGAATCCCAAACGAAGAGTGCCACGAATTCTTGATTGATTTCGAGTTCTCATTTTCAGCAAATGCAACACCAGTTGTTAAACCAGGAATGATGGGATGCAAAATAGCATCACGTGTTTGTTGAAGCAGAGATCTTCAATCTGGAATAGGGGGTCCCATGGGGATGTCTTTAAGAGATATAAATTGGCGTGCTAGTGCTGCATGAGAACTAGCAGAATTGTTAGTTCTTATCGAGTTTTGGATGAGAACTAGAGAAATTGTTAGTTCGTATCGAGTTTTGCATGAGTAAAAAAATGTTCTGAAAACAGAACAGAAATTTGAAGCCTTTGAAATGTGGATTTACAGAAGAATAGGTAGAATTGGATGGAAAGAAAAGAAAACAAACGAGGAAGTTTTAAAACAAATACAAATAAAAAGAGAACTACTAAATACAATTAAGACAAGACAAATGCAATTTTTGGGTCACGTTAAAAGACACAACAGCCTACTAAAAGTAATCCTGGAGGGGAAAATACAAGGTAAAAGAGGCAGAGGCAGACCAAGACTAACATGGACGAGTAACATCAAAAGATGGACAAATCAGCCTATGACAACCTGCACCATCATAGCAAGAGACAGAACAGAATGGCGCTCCATGGTAGCCAACCTTCGTTGCGGAGACGGCACTCGATGATGATGATGATGATAGAATATATAAAGAAACAACAGATACAATGTTTTGTCCGCGTGACAAGGCAGAGTGATCAAAACACAACACAACGAACCTTCAATAACCATTGCGAAAACACCAGACCCAAAGGCCGACCACGAAAAAGATGGATTGACGGAATATAAAAAACACAAGAAAACATAACAGCAGGAGAGTAGGAGAACAGAAGAGTAAAAGACCGCTAATTATATCTCCCCTCGACGCTGAAAGGCAAATGAGGAAGGAAAGAAGAGAAGAAGAGGAAGAATGCTATTTTAATCACAAGGATCTGGACCAAACATGTTGAGATGCACTGATCTCAGAATATATGGCCATCCAGAAGCAATTGGAGAACTGGTATTTGTTACAATGGAGAAAGAAAATAAATTCATCTGACTAAAGTAATCTAACTTGTTACGTCTGTCATTATCTGCTTTACATCTAGGAAGAAGATTATCTCCCATTACCGGTAATAAATAATTACCAGTTGTAATTAATAAATGCTGCGGAATCCTCTAATTGCCGTCATTAAGATCAACAGTAAGGGAACAAGCTTGCTACATACAACTATGTTAATTCGTCTAACCCTCTCTCTCTCTCTCTCTCTCTCTCTCTCTCTCTCTCTCTCTCTCTCTCTCTCTGGTTCATATCTTATTCTATTTACAAACATTCGTTATTGTCCGGAATTTTTTGTACCCCAATATTTAGATAAAAATACAAATCTAGGAAGTTAATAATTTTGCAGCGAGAAAGATATTAACCAGTTTTGTATAAACTGTCATTGGAAGCCTGTGGATTTGACATAGTGAGGGAATTAACCGGCAAAAAATATTGTGTATCAAGCATTGATGTCGGCCAATATCTCTGAAGCAGATTTAATTCTGTCTTCTTTTTAAAGCATCGCTCAACGGCACTGATATAATGAATAGGCTGGTAAAGTCAGCTGTCAGTTCCATTTTTATGGGGAATCCAACATAATGTAATTGATAAATTTCGCTAATAGAAGAAGGAAAAACAATATTTCTTAATGATGTAGTTTTTGCACGTATTAATTACAATGAAATTATTTCTCTGTGTCTGCGCATGCGTTTGTTTATCCATCCATCCATCCATCCATCCATCCATCCATCTTGATTACACATCATTTTGGTTATACATCTTCTTCATTACACATTTTCTGTGTTACACATCTTTTGATTATACATTTTCTTGATTACACATCTTCAGCAAGTCTTGTTTGCTTATTTTTATGAGTGATTGAAAACAGCATGATTATGAGAGTCAGACACACTGAACGAATGTATTCTGATCTTGGTGTTACCTTTAGCTGACACACGTGATCATCTATCTCTCTTATCTCTGGGTCCTTCATGCATGTCATAATTTCAGTCGGTGATCTTATTTTTATGCCATTTGGATAAACTTTACAATATATTTCTCTTGGTTTTCATCCACTCTTCTTTCCATTCATTCTGCCCGTTGTTGTAGTATTCTCAATGTCTTGTTTTCTCATCACATGCCCAATAAATGTAGATTGTCTCTTCAATATGATTTTGATAACATTTCTGTTTTCTGTGACTCTTTTTAAACATTCTTCGTTAGAAATTTTTGCTATCTGTGGAATTTTTAGCTCCAGAGCTTTCGCTCAAATACAATCTTCATCCCTACATTGTGCCACCAATGCCATCCTGGACCCTAGGTGCAAGAGCAACAAGAATAAACATCAACTGAGATGAAGTATGTTAGACGAATGACAGGAAACAGTCTGAGAGATACGAAAAAACATACTGAGATGAAGTATGTTAGACGAATGACAGGAAACAGTCTGAGAGATAAGATCAGAGATGAAGAAATGAGAAAAAAGCTAGGAATAACCCCCGCCATAGAATATATACAGAAACAACAGATACAATGGTTTGGTCACGAGACAAGGCAGAAATATCAAAATACAACACGAGCCCTTAATAAACATTGCGAGAATACCAGACCCAAGGGTCGACCAGGAAAAAGATGTATTGATGGAATATTAGAAACACTAGGTTACATAACGGCTGCAGAGGTGAACAGAAGAGCAAAAGACCGCAAAGTATATCTCCTCTCGACGTTGAAAGGCAAACCAGGAAGGAAAGAGGGAGAAGAGCTGTCGCTGGGAATTGGGCGAGTTCTTGGTAAATTCTAGTTCATTGGTCCTTCGCAAACAGTCAGCTATGAGTCGCTGACCAATTTAACCCTATATCCTGCTCATCATCAATGTGGCTTCAAGCCACGTTTGGTTCTAGATTCCAGCAGTGTCTGGGTTTCGTGTACAGCAGTGTGGACACCTGCTGATGTTGCACACATACACACCCCGTTATGTCTCCTCCCTGCTCTAGTAAGACGAGAGATGTGTCAGGTCACATTGTTATTACCACTGACCTTGCTGAGACCCACCAGTCTCAATTACCCCTCGCTCAGTTGTTACTAGTGGAGGAAAACAAAATATCAAAAGGAGGCGGGGCCTTTCTGTATCCCTCCGGAGAATATACTCTCGTGACAGGGTGAACGGGGAAAAGCTGAATCTGTGATCTAGGTCGTTTCCGTGCACGCCTAGTGTGTTCTAGAACTTTCATGTGTCGTGCTTGCAACTTGCAAATTGTCTTGCTCTTATTTCTGTTTGTTCCGTGCATGTGCGGAAAGTGATAGTTATTAACGATTGTTAAATTTGCTGTTATTGCGTAATACTTTTTGTTGTAAGAATAGTAATATGTGGTAGTAGAAGTAATAAGTGCTTGTTATATATAAGAGGTTATTGTGACATTCGAAATGAAAATGTAATAGTTATGCATAATGATTTTTTAAATGTATAATTTATTATATAAAAAGAAAAGTAATGGTAACAATAAAGAAAAAGTCATCATCGCAGTGCACAAAAAAAAAAACAAGTGGAACAATATTAAAACAGGTAATTCAATTTAAATATTTGTGAATATTGTTAACCTCAGATGGTAGATAATGTACAACAAGGTTGAGATGAAGAATGTTTCAAGCAAAAGCAGCTTTCCATAAAATATGAGGAAGATAATGTGCAATCCATTTTGGATAATAGAAACAAGAAAAAGAATTCTTAAATTTTATGTAGAACCAGTCTTAACATATGGATGTCAATCATGGACAATAGGACAACAGACAATAAAATCACTTGAGGCAGTTAAAATATGGTTTTACAGAAGAAGAAGAATGAAAAATCCATGGACAGATAAGAACAGTAATGAAAACATTCAGAAAGAGGCCAGAGTAAAAAGAGAGCTAATTTCCATAGTTAGGAAGAAACAATCATCATTTTTTGGCCATGTAATGAGAAGGGAACAGCTGGGATATATTGTAACAACTGGGAAATTGAGGGGACGAAGAGATAGATGGAAGCAAAGCGAAAAGATAACAAATAGCTTAAAAGAATGGCTTGGCAGAAGGTCAACAACAGAAATGATAAATAACTGCTGAGATCGAAAGTCGTGGAGAGAGCATGATCACCTATGCTAGCAAGCCCGGTACTTGATGATGATGATGATCAAAAGTGGTGATATTTGTGTTCTAGTTCTAGTTGTGTTCGTTTCAGTTATATTTGTAACTGTAGCAGACACTAGTTCTAGTTGTGTTAGTTTCAGTTATATATTGTAACTGTAGCAGACACTTGTTCTAGTTGTGTTAGTTTCAGTTATAACATGTAGCTGTAGCAGACACTTGTTCTAGTTGTGTTAGTTTCAGTTATAACATGTAGCTGTAGCAGACACTTGTTCTAGTTGTATTAGTTTCAGTTATAACATGTAGCTGTAGCAGACACTTGTTCTAGTTGTGTTAGTTTCAGTTATATATTGTAACTGTAGCAGACACTTGTTCTAGTTGTGTTAGTTTCAGTTATAACATGTAGCTGTAGCAGACACTTGTTCTAGTTGTATTAGTTTCAGTTATATCTTGTAACTGTAACAGACACTTGTTCTAGTTGTGTTAGTTGCAGTTATATCTTGTAACTGTAGCAGGCACTTGTTCTAGTTGTGTTAGTTGCAGTTATATCTTGTAACTGTAGCAGACAATTGTTCTAGCATGATTCAATTATCCATATAGCAACCATAGTTCGAAGAGGTAATACGGTAATTTTGTTTTTACAGTAAATTATAATTATTTTACGGTAATTACAGGTAATTGATTATAGCTTACATAACTTTAGCAGTGATGGATAACGGTAATTTTCTAGTATTAATTGTTAACCGGGCGTTATATATTATCTTTGAGCGGTAACCACTTTAACAGGGACAATTTTGTCAGTAATTATTTCCGTGGTAATTATTGTAGCCTAAAATGTAATATAATGTAAGTTATTAGTATTAATAATGGTTTTGTTGGTTATAATATAATGTAATATAGCAGTTTCTTAAAATACATCAGAAAGAAGCAATCAACATTTTTCGGGCACATCACGAGAAGAGGAAAGTTGGAATACTTGGTTACAACTGGCAAAATAAAAGGAAAGAGAGATCGCGGACGACAAAGAGAGAAAATACTGGATAGCTTGGTGTCATGGCATGGAAAACAGTCAGCAACAGAACTGATGCGATGCACTGTGGATAGAAGATTGTGGAGGGACATGATCACCTACACCAACCGGTATGGCACATGATGATGATGCTAAATATAACAGTAAATATGATTTCGATCTAGAAATTTCGCACCTTTGTAAGGTGTCGTTGAAGCAAGGGGGAACAGCTGTAATGCATGATACATATTATGTGTCTGAGCACCTACGGACATGTTCGGAGTGCAATGATGATGACCCGCTAATAACTCTATAACATATTTTATATATTGTTTGTAACGACGCACTATTTCACTATTGGTTTAAATTTTGCGCGAATACATGGCGCGCGTGGGATAGCATGTGCAGCAGCAATTGGACATTTAATTACATAACCGGAGACGTGTTCAGGGGCCCAGTTTTGAGGAGTTTTACAATCTGGACATAGAAAAATAAAGAAGCACAAGGCCTCCTTACCTTGAGGGGGAAATAAATACACAAAGGTCTACAGTTTACAGCGATTTTCAGATACCTGTCTTTACTCCTTCATACTAAAGTGCAAAATGTTCAGATACCTGCCTTGGCGCCTTCATACTAAAGTGCAAAATGTTCAGATACCTGCCTTGACTCCTTCATACTAAAGTGCAAAATGTTCAGATACCTGCCTTGGCTCTTTCATACTAAAGTGCAACATGTTCAGATACCTGCCTTGACTCTTTCATACTAAAGTGCAAAATGTTCAGATACCTGCCTTGACTCCTTCATACTAAAGTGCAAAACGTTCAGATACCTGCCTTGACTCTTTCATACTAAAGTGCAAAATGTTCAGATACCTGCCTTAACTCCTTCATACTAAAGTGCAAAATGTTCAGATACCTGCCTTAACTCCTTCATACTAAAGTGCAAAATGTTCAGATACCTGCCTTGACTCTTTCATACTAAAGTGCAAAATGTTCAGATACCTGTCTTGACTCCTTCATACTAAAGTGCAAATTATATGAACCGATTTGCGTCACCGTTTACAAAAGACATAAGTGTATCAATTTTCTGCCAGTTTCATACGGAACCACTCGTGTGACATGTCACTTTCCTCTTTCTTTAGTTCCTCCGGTGCCCATTCGGCTGTCGACAGAGACACAAGTTCTGGTTCTCGTGTTTATAACATCTTCAACCATTGCCATTTGTTGTCACGTTTCTCTGACGTCTGTCACATCTTACTCTGGGTCTGCCTCTTGCAGAGCGGACAGGCATTTCTGGAATCTCGTGCAGCTGCGAGAGATTGAGAAAAAGAAAGAGACAGAGCTCAGGTGTTTGTCACCGATATTTTAGTTCATTTGATTATTTGTCTTTCCACGAAGGAAAAAAACTGCACAATCTTCTTCTATTATACATTCCAATTTATTAGATGAATGTGTCTCTTTTATTTAAACATGTTTGTGGTTAAAAATCTAATATTGCAACTCGAAACTCTCAGATTTGCCACTACATGATCTCTTTGTTACGAGAATTAACTACAAAACTATCATTCATAGGGAGCCGCGATAGCTCAGTGGTTAGTGAACTGGACTACAAAGGACAAGAAGTTGGGTTCGATCCCGGGTTCACCCAGCCTTAAATGGGTACCGGATTTTTTTCTGAGAAAGTAATTCAGCACGGGCGTAATACAGACCACATTACTTAAAAAATCATGTGCCGAAGGTCTATAAAAATTATGGTCACTAACACCATATTCCCTATACGCCACTTGGCGCGAAGTGGCTCTTTACTTTTTTTTTTTTTTTTTTGTCATTCATACATTCATATTTACTTCTCTTTTTTTTAAATGTCGTTTTGTGTGTAATGTCACGAGGTGAAACAACTTCTATAACGTATCAGTTTTAAGAATGAAGAAAACGTTCTAGACTCAGAGTTTGGTAATCAACAAACGGTGCACAATTTCCAAGTTTAGAACTCAAATGCCACTCTGAGATGAAAAGAGAATAGATGTAAGGATGAGGGAGAACTGGGGCTGCGTGTTGCAGACTTTCATGTCCAAACGATCCGCCGTAGTTAAGGGGTTTTAGTGTTGCGCTGGGGTCTAATCAGCCATCAATATTTGACCTCATTATGATTGTAGGATCCTGATCTACTCAATCACACCGAATCTAGTGCTCGTATCTGGCCGGAGGTTACAGTTGCACAATCATCGGCAAATATTATCAAGTCAATAGATAATGAAAAGCGGCCAAGCTAGTGAACATTAACGAGGTGATCAGAGTGTATTATGACTGCTAAACACGAAAGAACAAAGTCTGCTTTCGGACTAGGTTTATAGGTTTTTCTGCTGAACTCAAAATGTTTTTCACTGGAATTTCTCGATTAATTAAGTTCATTTACGCGCCATCATGTCATGTTTACAGAAATCTTTGAAGTGTAGAAGAGGTAACTTATTTCTTGTGTCTTTTGTCAAAAAAGCCTGAATAAATCACCAGCAATTAAAGAAGACACTATGTCAGTTTGTGTCGTAGAATCATGTTCCCACTTTTAAGAAAACAAAAAGTTAAATACTTTCATCATCATGTGCCATACCAGTTGGCGTATGCGATCATGATCTGATGTTTTCTTTGTGATGTTTTTTAAGAGCGGCCTTTTTGTGTTGCCCTCTCTGAGAACTTCCTCATTGGTCTTTTTAGCTGTCCAGGGAACATTCAACATTCTTCTGAGAAATCCCATCTCTGTGGCCTCTAATCGTCTTTTAATTTGTTTGTCTACTGTCCATGATTCGCTTCCATAGGTCAGAGTTGGTTCTTTATAGCACCGATGAACTCTCTGTCTCATTTCTATTGAATATAATATTTTTACGATTTTTAATTTATACATAATTCCTCCTAATTATTCTTATATAGTTTAAGTTTGTCCTTCTTATTTACTTACAAATATATTTTCTAGGCTAATTTTCTGATTCATGAAAACAAAAACAATAACATTAGTAGGTGTTTGTATTTATTGCGATTGTCATTTAATTTTGTTTTATTAAAATGGTAATACAGTGTATCTCTCACTTGTATATTAGAGAAAGGAGACTGTTCATTATTATTGTTGTGTTTCTTTTTCTCTTGGGGAGGGGATGATACACTACTGACAAGCCACAGTAGATAGCAGTAGCTTTTACTAATAAATGACCATCCTCACTTATAAAGTACTACATGAAATGATGGTGGAAACTAACTTTTAGATTCCCACTATCTTCGTAATTATATTAATTAACCAATTTTTAAATTCCAACCTTCCTTGAAATGATATTAACCATTTTTAATTTCCCACTATCATTGAAATTATATTAACTATTTTTTAAATTCCCATTATCATTTAAATAATATTAAAATTTTTAAAATTCCCATTATCATTCAAATTTATATTAGACAGTTTTAAAATTCTCATTATCATTCAAATTTATATTAGACAGTTTTAAAATTCTCATTATCATTCAAATTTACATTAGACAGTTTTAAATTTCCCACTCTAATTGACATTATATTTGCAAATTTTATTTCATTTGTTTGTCTTCTGTCCATGATTCGCTTCTATAAGTCATAATTTGTTCTATATAGCACCGATGAACTCTCTTTCTAATTTCTATTGACATAGATTTGTTACAAAAGATATTTTTTCATTTTCTGAAATGAAGTCATGATACAACTACGATTTTTCAATTTGCAAGAAACACCACTATAGCTAAGTCATTCATTCTTGTAAAGTATTAATTATTTCCGCTGGAACAAACATCACCGTGCCTTTCTAATGATTTCTTTTCTCTTTCATCTTATGACTTGACTGATATTCACCTCGTTGGCTTCTGTTTGTTGCTATGTTTTACCTCTCAACCCATATCCTCTGCTTTATTTTCGGTTAAAATCCCTCTATTAAATAGCTTTATTGATATATTTTTTAAGGTTAGTAGTATTAATCTATAGTTCTATATCTTTTGCTTCAATATTGTTTGTTATTATCCACATATTTTTATTTTTATTAATAGCAAGTACAAACTATGATAATGAAACATTTAGGGGAAAACGTGTTTTGTTTTCTTTTTCCCCTGGAGAGAATTATCTCCCTTTGTAATATGATCTTTAATTGTAGCGGCATCATCTGAATGTAACGAAATTCAGTACAGGATATTTACTTGATATTGACGCGTCTGTTGTAAACATTATGAGAATATCTTTTTTGTATGTAGCAGCAGTATAATAAAATTCCATTTTTAACGTTTTAGAAACAGCTATTCAGTTATTAGAGTGTCTCCATAATGTTCTCCCTTGTGACTGACGTATAGACCCACATACACTCGGAATGAACTAATGTTTTAGGATTGATTCTGGTCTTTGGTTGTAAAATATACAGCACAGACATCTGTTAATGAAGAGTTAAATATTTCATCGTGTATAAAATAGGTCTACGTTTCATTAACAACATCGTTTTTACGATAGTGGCTTGTTAAACCTCTGATCAACGGTTCTATACCAAGCCGGAGAAAAATAATTCCTCCATTTTGGAAACCAACCGGAAAGTCATGTGGGAAACAACAGGTAAGAGAAAAAGAGGAAGACCCAGGGGGAAACTGAGAAGAACATTGATGAGAGAGGCAAGAGCAGCAGGATTCGGCTCCCTCAATGAGATAGAGCTGCTTGCACAGAACAGAGACAGAGGCGAGATTTGATAACATATCTTTAAAAGAAAACTGCTAGAACAAAAATTCAGATAGGAGAATGTGTATCTTGGTCTACGCCCTATGGGCCGGCTACGGCTCGAAAGGTCAATAGATAGATATATAAAATAAGTTGTCGCTACGTCCTTTAAGAGAATCGTGTTTTACAGCAAAATTATTTCCAACATCAGGACAGAACAAACATAATTATGTTTTGACCAAGTTGAAGTCTTGATTGGTAGCACATCTGAGCTCGAAGAATTCGTGGAACGTCTAGATAGCACAGCAAGAGCTTACAGAATGGAGATCAATGCCGACAAAACCAAATTAATGACAATCCTGACAATATGAAATAGAAAAACAATATACGTAGATGGAGAACATCTCGACATTGTCAGCAAATTCAAACATCTGGGTTTTATTGTCGCCGACGAGGGTGCGAGACCTGGGGTATTAGCCAGAATAGCACAAGCGATGGTAGCCACGACAAGACTCAGCCATATATGGACAAGCGATGGTAGCCACGACGAGACTCAGCCATATATGGACAAGCGATGGTAGCCACGACAAGACTCAGACATATATAGACAAGCGATGGTAGCCACGACAAGACTCAGCCATATATGGACAAGCGATGGTAGCCACGACAAGACTCAGCCATATATGGACAAGCGATGGTAGCCACGACAAGACTCAGCCATATATGGACAAGCGATGGTAGCCACGACAAGACTCAACCATATATGGACAAGCGATGGTAGCCACGACAAGACTCAGCCATATATGGACAAGCCAAAACAACTCCCTAACAACGAAAATCAGACTATTACGAGCAGTAGTGTTTATGTAGGCTTGTGAAATGTGGACACTCACTGATGATCTCCAAAGAAGAATACAGCCTTCGAGATGGTATAGAAAGATATTACATATATCATACAGAGAGCATATCATATAGAGACCATATCATACAGAGAACATATCATATAGAGACCATATAATACAGAGAACATATCATATAGAGACCATATCATACAGAGAGCATATCATATAGAGACCATATCATACAGAGAGCATATCATATAGAGACCATATCATACAGAGAGCATATCATATAGAGACCATATCATACAGAGAGCATATCATATAGAGACCATATCATACAGAGAGCATATCATATAGAGACCATATCATACAGAGAGCATATCATATAGAGACCATATCATACAGAGAGCATATCATATAGAGACCATATCATACAGAGAGCATATCATATAGAGATCATATCATACAGAGAACATATCATCAATGAAGATTACAGGCTGTGGAGATGAAATGGTGTAGAAAGATAGTACACATACACAGAGAACATATCATACAGAAAGCATATCATACAGAAAGCATATCATACAGAGAACATATCATACAAAGAACTTCTTCACCAATGAAGAAGTGCGTGAAAGAATCCAACGATCCACTCGACCAATAAAAGACCCATTGTCTTAAACGATCGGAAACTGACCTGGTATTGACTACGTCACACTGTCCACAGACCTCGCCAAAACCATTCTGGAAGGCACAGTACTAGGCAAAAGATGACAGGGATGGTAAAAGAAAAGATGGGTGTATAACGTTAGAGAATGAACAGGAATGTCTTTTGTTGTATCACAGAGAGCTGGTCTAAATCGCGACGATTGGAAGCAAATTGTGAAATTGTCATCTATGGTGCCCCAACGATCGACAAGGTTACGGGATAATTGATTGATTGTGGGAGTAACAACTAGAAAAATTAAAGGAATAAGAGACAGAGGAAAAAACAGAGAGCAGGGATACATGTTTAAAGGATGCAGATATAAATATATAAAGTTGTAGATAGCACAGACGTGATCACCTACGCCAGCAAGTGTGGTACTTGATAGATTACAGATGAAAGCCACATCAGCTTTTATTCTTGCAGGCCGCATCATAGTGTTTAGATTTAGACCACATTTCTGGGATCGAGTTAGTACTAGGACTGAAAGGGGTCAGTGACTCATAGCTGTCAAAATGCAACAACTTATCAGAATATTACTACTCGACCTGTCTTCGTGGGCTATAACTAGTCAGGCGAAGCGAGTAGAGACCGAGGCAGGGGCAGATATATAAGGTGACTCCCTAAGCTATTGTCTTCGTGTAGTGAATTGACTTTATTGAGCTAAACCCCAGATTCATGAGTTAGGTTTGTGGTTTCCTTACTCGCTGCCTTTCCTTCCTAGAAAATATCTCTGGTAACCTTTTTCTAAAGAGTCTGAGTGGACCCCAGGAGCCTTTTTAGCTTTCAGGTCGGATTTTTTTGTTTGCTTCAGTTGGTATTTAAACCCGGAATGCTCAGGTCAGCAGACGAGTGCCATATCGGCACGGCGCTTTCACAAGGCAAATAGGCACCACCACAATGTCTTTGCTAAAACTAATTTTGCAGGAAGGCGTAAACGTCACAGCTTGGGGTAAACCACTTCACAAACGCATCAACTCCTCCGTAACGCCCTTTTAATGAGTAAAAAAAAAAGGGGGAAAGTACCCCCGTCACGCCAAGTAGCGTATAGGGAGTATGGTGTTAGTGATCATAAATTTTACAGACTTTCGGCACATGATTTTTGGGGTAATGTGGTCGGTATTACGCCCGTGCCGCTTTACTTTCCCAGGAAAAAATCCGGTACCCATTAAAGGCTGTGTGAACCCGGAAGCTGTCGATTGGGATCGAACCCTACCTCTTGTCCTTTGTAGTTCAGTTCACTAACCACTGAGCTATCGCGGCTCCCCCTTTTAATGAGGAATGATAAAAAATGGTGCATATCAGGAAGCGATGAATGGACAATGGGAAGAAGTTACCAAATTTCTAGTCCTCTTTAAGACCTTCAAATGAAACCAAAACGTGCATTATGTGGAAACCTTTATTTATCATATTTTGTTTTATAATTGTATTTGAAACATTTGACGCCGATGACACTTTTAGCCATACCAGCTAAAAATGTTAATTGAAATAGTTTTGGTTCAGTTAAAATACTTCAGGCTCAAGTTTTGATTTTCAGCAAAAACGTAAAAAAAAAAAAATTAATATTGGTTTCTTCTCATTAATCTCCGTGTGAGGCTGAGTAAGGATTGGTTCGTTCTACTTCTTCTAATGAAAGGTTTTTTAAAAAAAAAAGAATTGTGAAAAGATGAGGCCTTTTGTAAAAATCGGCTGAAACGAAATATGTCGGTTTTAAGCGCGGTAGAAATTCCAACATCAATGAGCTACTATTCGCAGATGACCAATGCCTAATATATGAGGACGAAAACCTGCTACAACAACATATAACATCTCTAGATAAAAGTTGCACAAACTACAGTATGAAAATTAACACAGCAAAAACAGAGGCTATGAGAATAAGTAAATTAAGACACCCATTAAACATTAAGATCAAAGATAAAGAAATAAAACAAGTAGAAGAATTCAAATATTTGGGCACAATGTTCACAGAAGATGGAAAACTAGACAGAGAAATTGACATGAGAATACAAAAAGCAAATGCTGTCACATACCAGCTTTCACCATTGCTAAGACATTCAAACATTTCTATGCCAGCTAAACAACAAATGATAAATAGCATTTTCATACCAACTTTGTGCTATGAAAGTCAAACATGGACCCTTTCTAAATCACAATTAAGAAAGATAAATACATGTGAGATGCGATGCTTGAGAAAAGTAACAAACAACACAAGAAGAGATAGAATACAAAATGAAACCATAAGAAAAATGGTAGGAACAAAACCCTGCCAAGAATATATAGAACAAGAACTTAAATGGTTTGGTCACCTGGTCAGAATGAATCCTCACCAATCACCATCAAGGGCGTTCTTCTCGAGAATGCTTGGGAAAAGACCAAGAGGAAGACCCAGAAGAAGATGGATAGATGCAGTGACAGAGACATGTAACACCAAAGGAAAATCACTAATTCAGACAATTTTAGCAGCTCAAGAACGACAAATGATATAAACCACGACACCTTTTAGGTATCAGTGAAAAAGAGAAAAGAAGAAGATGGATAGATGCAGTGACAGAGACATGTAACAACAAAGGAAAATCACTAATTCAGACAGTTCGAGCAGCTCAAGAACGACAAATGATATAAACCACGACACCTTTTAGGTATCAGTGAAAAAGAGAAAAGAAGAAGATGGATAGATGCAGTGACAGAGACATGTAACAACAAAGGAAAATCACTAATTCAGACAGTTCGAGCAGCTCAAGAACGACAAATGATATAAACCACGACACCTTTTAGGTATCAGTGAAAAAGAGAAAAGAAGAAGATGGATAGATGCAGTGACAGAGACATGTAACAACAAAGGAAAATCACTAATTCAGACAGTTCGAGCAGCTCAAGAACGACAAATGATATAAACCACGACATCTTTTAGGTATCAGTGAAAAAGAGAAAAGAAGAAGATGGATAGATGCAGTGATAGAGACATGTAACAACAAAGGAAAATCACTAATTCAGACAGTTCGAGCAGCTCAAGAACGACAATTGATATAAACCACAACACCTTTTAGGTATCAGTGAAAAAGAGAAAAGAAGAAAGCGCGGTTACATTTTTTTAGTCTCATCGTGGCATATTTTAGTTATATTCCTATAGACTTTACATCATTAATGGATCAATATACTGTGATTTTACTAGAGCCATTTTATGTATACATTTATATAAATGTATGCTATTTGCTCTGATTACTGTTACACGAACGCGTTTTGATTCTTTAACTTAATGTTTGTTTTGGTGATAGTAAGTAAAAGTAAAGTACCCCCGTCACGCCAAGTGGCGTATAGGGAAATATGGTGTTAGTGACCCTATATTTTACAGACCTTCAGCACATGATTTCTGGCGTAATGTGGTCGGTATTACGCCCGTGGTGCTTTACTTTCCCAGAAAAAAATCCGGTACCCATTTAAGGCTGGGTGAACCCGGAAGCCGTCGGTTGGGATCGAACTCTACCCCTTGTCCTTTCTAGTCCAGTTCACTAACCACTGAGCTATCGCGCCTCCCTTGTTTTGGTGATGATTCAGTTAAATGAATTAACTAAATTAAATTAAAAGTTAAATTAATTTTTAAAAAAATAATTTCAGAGATGGATAAGTTTGACACTTTTTGCTATGTGAAATTATCAGTTGCTCATCATCATTGATTGCCGTCTCCGCAACGAAGGTTGGCTACCATGGAGCGCCATTTTGCTCTATCTCTTGCTTTGATGGTGCAGGTTGTCATCGGTTGATTTGTCCATCTTTTGATGTTACTCGTCCATGTTAATCTTGGTCTGCCTCTGCCTCTTTTACCTTGTATTTTCCCCTCCAGGATCACTTTCAGTAGGCTGTTGTGTCTTTTAACATGGCCTAAGAATCGCATTTGTCTTGTTCTAATTGTGTTCAGAAGTTCTCTTTTCATTTTTAATTGTTTTAAGACTTTGTCATTTGTTTTCTTTTCCTTCCATCCAATTCTACCTATTCTTCTATATATCCACATTTCAAAGGCTTCAATTCTCTGTTCTGTTTTCTTGTCCAATGTCCATGTTTCAGCACCATATAGGAATATTGAGAAGATGTAACATTTTGCTATTCTTAGTTTTAGCTCTGGTGTTATTTGTTTTGATGTTAGTATGTCCTTCATGACATTAAAATTACTTTTTGCCATTCCTATTCTTTTGTTTATTTCAGTTGTACATTTTCCATCACTGGTTATAGTATGTCCAAGGTAGTTATAGTTGCTAACCACACATAAAAAAAAAGAACAATTGTAATATATAGCACTGTGGTTGAGTGGTTAGTTTGTTCGCTTCCTGATCAGAACGATCCGAGTTCGGTCCCCAGAAGCGACGGAATTTTTTTTTCGGACCCACAATGCTCCGTGGTTAACCCAGCCTCTAAAAGTGGGTGCCAGAAATTTTTCCGGGAAGTAGAGGCGGCCTGGCGTGATACATACCATATCACGCAAAAATGTGCCGTGGTCATAGAAAAATATCGCCACTAGCATTATGTTCCCTTTTCCACAAGCTAGGCGTACAGAGTGTAGGGAACCTTTACTTTTTTTCACCTTTTTTCACACTTGAAAAAAATCCTCAAAAATGACATACTGCTCATTCAAAATTAAGCTACGGTTATTACACATATTGTATGTATATATATCTCACAACAGAGGTGTGATGTAGAATGGCTCAGGCAAAAGCAGCTTTCCAAAAAATGAGTAAGATACTATGCAATCCATTTTTGACAATAGAAACAAGAAAAAGAGTTTTTAAATGTTATGTAGAGCCAGTCTTAACATATGGATGTGAATCATGGACAATAGGACAACAGACAAGAAAATCACTGGAGTCTGTAGAAATGTGGTTTTACAGAAGAATGTTGAGAATACCATGGACAGCTAAGAAGAGTAATGAAAATGTTCTGAAAGAGGTCAAAGCAAAAAGAGAGTTAATTTCTAATATTAGGAAGAAACAATCATTATTTTTTGGCCATGTAATGAGAAGAGAACAACTGGAATATATTGTAACAAAGTGGAAAAATTGAGGGACGAAGTGATAGAGGGAAGCAAAGAGAAAAAATATCAGACAGCTTAAGAGAATGGCTTGGCAGAAGGTGAACAACAGAAATGATAAATCACTGTCGAGATCGAAAGTTGTGGAGAGACATGATCACCTACGCCAGCAGGCCCGGTACTTGATGATGATGTATATATATATATGTTCTAATTTTATACACGTAACAAAACTATACTTAATTAGGGTAGCATCTGGTAAAGTAATCACAAGGGAGAAAGCTCAATAAAAGTGTATAAACGAAGAACAAGAAGAAAGAAGAAGCAGACAGAAGAAGAAGACACAATAATGAGCAGCTCGGAAGATATGTTCAGAGATCAAGTGACGGTTTTAGTGCGTTATAGATTTTCTTACCTCTTCTGTAATGATCTCTCTATATGCTTTCCCATACACATATGGGCACGCAATGGAAGTTCACTTTCAATCTATACACGACGGCTGATAACAGCTGGGGTATGTTTAAATGCACCAATCTGTAATCTATGGCTTTTAATGCGTTGTCAGCTCAGACTTTGATCTTTCGTGCAAGTATCATCGCCACGATATGTTGTCTGTGTTGAGGTAAATAACCGTGTCGGAGCATCGTTTTGTTTAGCCGACGCCGTCCGTGCTCACGTTATTTGAGTAGAGACCAACGTTCATTTTAATGAGATATATTTCCGTATATTTCTTTGTTCTATGTTTGAAATGTAAAATTTTGCCAAAACTAACGTGCGCAAAATTATAAATGTAGAACCAACACTTTTTCCCAGTATGTAATGTTACTTCAGAGAAAACAATACAATATTTAACATTATTTCCCAAATAAGTTTGCAGTGTTAAACGTTTCCAAAAAATGAAAAAAGATATTGTGCAATCCATTTTTAACAACAAAAATAAATAAACAAGAAAACGAGTTTTTAAATTTTTATGTAGAGTCAGTCTTAACATATGGATGTGAATAACGGTCAATAGGACAATCACTGGAGGCTGTAGAAATATGATTTAACAGAAGAATAGTGAGAATACCATGGACAGCTAAGAAGAGTAATGAAAACGTTCTGAAAGAGGCCAGAGCAAAACGAGAACTATAGCTCGTTTCAAAACATATGCCTAACTTCAAAACGCTATTACTCTCTAACCGTTTGTTAGATACTTTTGAAATTTTCCAAATGTTATTAGAATGCAAAAGACCCTTTAATTGTATATTTAACAAATATCTTGCAGCTGCAGTTTTCTTAAAGCGGCGATATTTCTTTGATGTTTGTCAAAATTGTAAATTGTGAAGCCCTAAAGAATAGAAATTACCGTAGTTGCTGGTCTACGATTAATTTTCACTAGGTAAAGGCGTGGCCGTAATGGGGAAATAACTGGATAAAACAAAACACCAGGATAATTATTGTCTGCTCAGTTCGAGGATGGACGATAATATCAAGCTGTATGTCCAATTTTCATAGTTGTGTGGTCCTGAAAAGGACCGTTTGTTGAAATAATTTAAGGTAATATAGGGGCCAACATTGTGGGGGCTATATACTTTCATTCTGAATCAGACGAGTCTAAAAGATTAATAACTGTTTGGGGTTGAACATTCCACAAACCATCATTTTTCCAATATTCCTCTTCCTGTTTTAAGACGTGGTCTTCACATTTAGCCCAATAATCTTTGTCTATATTTAATAAAGCGAGATTAGCAAGAGTCTTTACATCGCATATTTTGAATGTTGTATTTTCATCTGCCACTTGTCCTTTTAATTTTGCCCAGATTAGTTCTATTGGATTTAAATGAGCATGGTAAGGTGGCAGCCTCAAACTTATATGACCGTGCTCTTGGATAATCTTATCTATTTTAAAAATCTTTGTCCTCTGTTTTTGCTTTACTAGAGATAGTAATTCAGGTTTTAAGAACGTGTTATTAAATTGTATGTGCTCCTTTGTGAGCCATATCTTAATAGCATCTTTTGTACTGGATGACGTCGGGACTTTATCTTCAAGTGCAACAATGTTGTGGTACGCTGCATTGTACATTATTAGGCAAGATGGTCGATCTAGTGATGGGAGAACAGAATTTTCAATCCAATGTCTGAATATGTGACCATTCATCTCAGAGTGATAATCCCGATTGTCTATGGATTTTGAAAGAAAAATGAGCTCTGCATTCTGTTTTAGTCCATGTTGTCGACTACCTGCATGAGCAATTATCAAGCGCTGTCCTTTTCTGCTAGGTATTAATCTCTTAATCTTTCCATCTGATGACTGCCATTCCCTTTGGTTAGTGTGGTGAGCATTGATCCATGTTTCATCCAAGTACACAATATCATAACCTTGCTTGCGCACCTCTTTTACTTCACGTAAGTACTTGCTTCTCATGACTACTATATGTGGCTTCTCACAGATGATGTTTCGTCCATTGAAATACTTTCTGAATGTAAAGCCTGCAGCTCTCACATTCCTCCATAATGTAGACTTTGATATTTCAATACTGTTGTTCTTTTTCAGCGATACTTTTAATTTTCTTATTGTAACAGTTTCATTCATACCCAACATTTTGCGAATTTCACTTCTAATAAGTTCACTGTCGAAATAATCCAACATTTTTGCTCTTCCTTGTGATTTTGTATATTTTGAACATTGACGGTCACGTGCTTGAATCCAGCAATTAAATGACCGTTTAGATAAATCCAAAATGTGTCTTGTCCTATTCTCAGGGTTTTCTAAAGAATGAAATAATCTTCCTCGTTTAGCCTCTTTGCAAAATAGTCATACATTTTTATTGCGATGTTTTGTAAACTGCAGAATTTCATTTTAAGACTCATGATAAATGTTAGCGTTCCACGTCTACACCTATGGATGAACGGAAACGGAACACACAATGCCTCGTGTTTTCTACAAGTGTCTAATTGTGTCAGATAGCTCACGTTTAAAGCGTGCAAAATAATAATTTGACCGTGTATAGATTTGTAATCGCTATTTTTAACTTAAATACTGTAAACACTAAGTTTTGACTACATCAATGGGTCGTTATAAATTTATATAAATCAAATAAGCAATAATAATAACCAAATGTTTGTTTTTAATGAAATTAATTCCCTGTTGGGTTCTAATCATTATAACTTTACATGCAAATTTTGAAAAAATTACAAAAAGCGGTTTAAAAGATATTGATTTTAAAAGTTGGGCACGACTTATGAAACAAGCTATAATATCCAAATCTTCTTCTGCTTTCCATCCTCATTTGCCTTTCAGCTTCGAGGGAGATATAATTTGCGGTCTTATGCTTTTCTGTTCGCCTCTGCTGCTGTTATGTTCCCTAGTGCTTCTATACAATATTCCATCCATCCAATTTTTTCGTGGTCGACCCTTTGGGTCTGGTATTCTCACAACGTTTGCTGAAGGCTCGCTGTGTTGTGTTTTGATCTTTCTGTCTTGTCCAATAATAGAAGAAACAATTATCATTATTTTTGACCATATAATGAGAAGGGAACAGCTGGACTATATTGTGACAACTGGGAAAAATGAGGGACGGATAGATTTAGGCAAGCAAAAAGAAAAGATACCAGGCAGCTTAAAAGAATGGCTTGGCTGAAGATCACCAACAGAAAGAAAAAATAACTGTCGAGATCGAGAGATATAACTCTCTATAACAGATAACGTGTGGAGAGACGTGATCAGCTACGCCAGCTGGCTTGGTGCTTGATGATGATAATGATGATGATGATGATAATGATGATGATGATAATGATGATGATGATAATGATGATGATGATAATGATGATGATGATAATGATGATGATGATAATGATGATAATGATGATGATGATGATAATGTTGATAATGATGATGATGATAATGATGATAATGATGATAATAATAATAATAATAATGATGATGATGATAATGATAATGATGATAATGATGATGATGATGGTAATGATGATAATGATGATAATGATGATAATAATGATGATAATGATGATGATGATGATAATAATGATGATGATGATGGTAATGATGATGATAATGATGATAATGATGATGATGATAATGATGATAATGATGATAATGATGATAATGATGATGATCATGATGATAATGATGATGATGATAATGATGATGATGATGATGATAATGATGATGATGATAATGATGATAATGATGATAATGATGATAATGATGATAATGATGATGATCATGATGATGATCATGATGATAATGATGATGATGATGATAATGATGATGATGATGATAATGATAATGATGATAATGATGATGATGATGATGATGATAATGATGATGATAATGATGATGATGATGATGATGATGATAATGATAATGATTTAACGTTATTTCCGAGAAAATGTTACAATATTTATGTCACATGAACGTTTAATGTTTTCCCTTCTGTTTTGTGTAAAATTGCCACATATAACTTATGCGCGGCTTCCGTTGCTTCTGTGGGCTGAATGATAAGTGTGCTCGCTTCCTGATCAGAAGAGTTCGGGTTCGATTCCCAGAAGTGGCAGAATTTTATCAGACCAGTAAGGCTACGGGGTTCACTCAGCCTTTATTAATGGGTACTGGATATTTTTTGGGACGTAAACGTCATCCTCCAAAAATGGAGGCGAAGGCGCGCCTACCAGCACCAGAGCTGGAAGTTGTCAGCGACCCACAGCTGATGGCTTGCGCCAGGATCGGTGAACCAGAACCATCCAGACCCTACTCCACCTCTCCGCGGTGCCTCCAGTAACATACTAACCTGTCTAGTCTGGCCAAGCGTGCAGGGATCGAAGAGGGAAGACAACCCGGTACTCAAAAATGTCATGCTGAAGTCAGATGTGTTGGACCGAAAGGCGCAAATATCACAGTTATACTGCAAACCACAACACAACGCAGACACACCCACTTAACGTCCTTTTAAGGGCGGATGATGAAGAGGAATACTCTAGTCTGCTAGAATACTCTAGAGTACTTTAATCATCGGGCGAACGCAAGCAAGCAAGCAAACCTTATTCTGTTTTCATGTCTTGTATCATCTTTGTATTGGTGAAATATAATTCCTTGTTTAATTATCTAATAATTCATATACAATATTTTAAGTGTTGGATAAATATAAATATGCAGATTAATATTTCAAAGCATGATCAATTTGGTCTCTGAAATCTATACAGCTAAAGTGATAAAAACCTTCCGTACTATAAGAGTTAAATGGGTACCGGATTTTTTCTGGGAAAGTAAAGCGGCACGGGCGTAATACCGACTACTTTACCCCAAAATAATGTGCAGAAGGTCTATACAAATTTGGTCACTAACACCATATTACCTATACGCCACTTTGCATGACGGGCCTCTTTTCTTTTACTTTATCTATCTATCTATCTATTGACCTTTCGGGCCATAGCCGGCCCACAGGACATAGACCCAGATACTCTTTCTCTTATCTAAATTTTTATTCTAACAGTTTTCAATCATTGTAATGACCTTTTATCAAATCTCGCTATTTGACTATGCAAGCAACTCTCGCTCATTGAGGGAGCCGATTCCTGCTGCTCTTGCCTTGATCAATGTTCTTCTCAGTGTCTATTTGGGTCGGTCGCTTTTCCTCTAACCTATTGTTTCCCACATGAGGGTTTACTTTGTTATTCGGTTATTATCTCTCCTCATCATATGTCCAACATATGACCATCGTCTTTTTTTAAAATACTGAAGATACTAGTGGTTGATTAGCGATTAGTCTTATGTTCTTGTGTGTTTTGAATTCGTTCCACGCTATACCAAGTATTTTCCTTATACATTTATTTTCGAATGCGTTCAACTTTGCTTCTATGTCTCTTGCTGTTTTTCCGCTCTCACATGCATGCGTAAACGTTGATAGTACGTTTGATTTGAATAGTCTAAGTTTTGTGTCTAATTTTACCTTTTACCTACATTAAAATATATTTCTTAACAAATAGATTTTCATAATAATTGTGTGATAACTTAGGTTCATCATTTATTTGAAAAGCATTGCTTAAATTTTTTTACCTAACTGTGTTATGAAGTGCTGCATCCAATTTGTAGCAAAACTTGGCAAAAACTAACAAGAGCGATTTCCGTTGCAACCTTCAAGATAACTGATTTAGTTTACGAATTCCAAGTTTTATCTGACCCATGTTTGTGATTCACGAACCGGTCGGTGCAATCTCTCAACGGGATCTCTAATTACTTGGGAAACGTTTTTTTGGATATTTAAATTACTTGGAAATACTGAGACTCACAAACAAACAAAATTGATAATTCTTGAAATTTGTGTGACAAGATTATGATGGGCCGTTTTCATAAGTATTTATTTTGATAAGGTGATATTTTTTTATATCTGTGATTGATCACCATCGATTTTCATTTCATTGGATGTACGTGAATTGAGGCCAGCGACGAAACGGTGAGTTTTGCATGCTTTGTTGTGAAGTAATATTGTTTGTGTGAGTGTTAACATTCTTATAAAACTGTAATATTGTTTGTGTGAGTGTTAACATTCTTATAAAACTGTAATATTGTTTGTGTGAGTGTTAACATTCTTATAAAACTGTAATATTGTTTGTGTGAGTGTTAACATTCTTATAAAACTGTAATATTGTTTCATCATCATCATCAAGTACCGGGCCTGCTGTCGTGGGTGATAATGTCACTCCACAACTTCCGATCTCGGCAGCTATTTATCATTTCTGTTGTTGACCTTCTGCCAATCCATTCTCTTAAGCTGTCTGGTATTTTTTCTCTTTGCTTCCCTCTATCTCTTCGTCCCTCATTTTTTCCAGTTGTTACAATATATTCCAGTTGTTCTCTCCTCATTACATGGCCAAAAAATATGATGATTGTTTCTGCCTAATATTGGAAATTAGCTCTCTTTTTGCTTTGACCTCTCTCAGAACATCTTCATTACTCTTCTTAGCTGTCCATGGTACTCTCAATATTCTTCTGTAAAACCACATTTCTACAGACTCCAGTGATTTTCTTGTCGGCTGTCCTATTGTCCATGATTCGCATCCATATGTTACGACTGGCTCTACGTAACATTTAAGAACTCTTTTTCTTGTTAATAATTGCTTCATAGTTAACATTATATGATGAAATCAGTTGTATATAATAATTCATCACCATCATGTGCCATACCGGTTGGCGTAGGCAATCATGTCCTTCCACAATCTTCTATCTGCAGTGCATCGTATCAGTTCGTTTGTTGCCTGTTTTCCATGCCGTGACACCAAGCTATCCAGTATTTTCTCTCTTTGTCGTCCGCGATCTCTCCTTCCTTCTATTTTGGCAGTTATAACCAAGTATTCCAACTTTCCTCTTCTCATGATGTGCTCGTAAAATGTTGACTGTTTCTTTCTGATGTTTTCTCTATACGATTAGAAATAAATGCGAACGATGAAAGAGTGTCTCGTAATTAAAGTATTTCATTTCCTAATCGCACAAAAATAGCAGGTTATAGTTGACAAGAAGGATTAAAACAAGTAAAGTGGGCGTATATTCTTGGAAGGTATTGCAGCACTAAATGAGAAAATCGAACCTGACATTTCTGTTGTGTGCACCTCTAGACGTCATTATTAATGAATTCAAAGTAAGTGTTCGTCAGGTCAAGGTTAGTGACAAATCCAAACAGATTGTCCAGGCGGTATGGTGTCAGTTTTGACCTTGTGACCCTTCTCTATTCATCAAATGTTGCGCATGATTGTAGCAGACGGTCAGATATACAGAAATTAAGAACAGGTGCAACTAAGTAAATAAAGTAACAACCCATTATATATATAAAAAAAACTCACTACTACTTCCAACACTGTGCTAACTGTGCTAAACAAGGACAGTAACAGCAAAGTAGAAAAGAAACAAGGCAGTTACTAAAATTAGTGTTACTTGTTGGCTTGCGCCAAAACGATGAACCAGAACCATTTAGATCCTACTCCACCTCTTCGAGGTGCTTCTAGATAGAGACTAACCAGTCTGTCTGGCCACGGGAGAAGAGAATGGGGAAAAAAAAGGACGGAAACTCGTTACTCAAAAATGCCGCGCTAAAGTCGGATGTGTTGAGTCGAAAGACGCAAATGTCACATTTCTATTGCAAATCTGAGCACAACGCATCTACGACCACTTAACGTCCAATTAAGGACGGATGGCATTGAGGGCATCAATAACTTAGTAGCTAACGGGTGAGCGCCATAAAGAAATAAACTCTGATAGGTGGCTTCGAGGAATGATTTATGGCACGATAGTCGATAAAAACAAAATGAAGACATTCAAGAGACAATAGTGGGAGAAACAGAAGTCGTGAGCTACATTCAGAGACAATAGTGGGAGAAACAGAAGTCGTGAGCTACATTAAGAGACAATAGTGGGAGAAACAGAAGTCGTGAGCTACATTAAGAGACAATAGTGGGAGAAACAGAAGTCGTGAGCTACATTAAGAGACAATAGTGGGAGAAACAGAAGTCGTGAGCTACATTCAGAGACAATAGTGGGAGAAACAGAAGTCGTGAGCTACATTCAGAGACAATAGTGGGAGAAACAGAAGTCGTGAGCTACATTAAGAGACAATTGTGGGAGAAACAGAAGTCGTGAGCTACATTAAGAGACAATAGTGGGAGAAACAGAAGTCGTGAGCTACATTAAGAGACAATAGTGGGAGAAACAGAAGTCGTGAGCTACATTCAGAGACAATATTGGGAGAAACACAAGTCGTGAGCTACATTCAGAGACAATATTGGGAGAAACACAAGTCGTGAGCTAAATTCAGAGACAACAAGTTGACAGGTCAGAACATTTAACCCAGCCTCAGGCGAACAATATTCCACAATAAGCATTAACAAACAGATGAAACAACAGAAGAAGTAGAGGAAGACCTCACATGAGATGGGAAAGTAAAATATTAGACACCAAAATGAACACCACTAAGAACGAGAAAAATGAAAATCATGAAGATACAGACACACACTGTGGAATCCTCAAGGAAAAAAGACAAAGAGGAAGACCAAAATGTTATTGGAGAGGACAGGTGGAAGCAGAGATGAAGATGATGGGGAAGATGTGGAACGATCTTAAAAGAATGGCAAGAAACAGAACGGCTTGGAAAATGTTTGTTTGAAGACCTATGCTCCACAGGGAGCTGAAAGGTAGAAGAAGAAGATACTAAAAACCCTGTATGTGCCAAACCAAGAAGTACTGCCCACAATACCCTGTTTCTCCTCGACGCTGAAAGTCAGAATGGTGATTTGACAAGATAAAACATTTCCAATGTAAATGGAGAGAAAGAATGCTTATAATGTTAATAGGGAATGAAACATGAAACTTCGATGTTCTAGCCCATACCATATATAAGTGAGTAGGCCAGTGCTTTTCACTCCTTCTAACCATTTACTTTCTTCAACTCTATGTGCCAAATACTATTTCTCTTCTTTTATGCCTACGTGAGAGTGTCAAGTTGTGATTCATGTTATTTCTATTATGATCTTTCTTTCTTTTTTCTTCCATCACTTCCTCCTCCCGTCCGTCTTCCCCTTTGCCGCCTCCCTCCATGTCTAATTCTCCACACCCCCCCCCCCACACACACACACACACTTTCGTGTTCTTCTCTTTTCTTTTATTTTTTTTTCCTTCTTCTTTCTCTTTTTCATCTCCGTGCTCTTTCTCGTTTTGTTCTTCTTTCGCTTCCTCTTCTTCCTTCCCTTCGTCTTTCTTTTCACTTCCTCTTCTTTTCCTTTCTCGTCGTACGCTTTTTCTTCTTTGTTTTCTTCCTTCTATTTTCCTACTTTGCTTGGTTGTTTTTTTTTAAAATAACTTTTCTAATCATCTTAACAATTTACTTTTTTATTACTTCTTCTCTGCTTCATCTTTCTTTATAGCGACGATCAATTTCTTCTCTTAAATTATGTATTCTTCCTCATTCATATTCTTACAATATATATCATTTCTTTGTGTTGCAGTTTACAACTAGGTACTTTAGTTGCGCCTTTCGGCCAGACTCATCCGACTTCACAACCTCTTCTTTGCTATCGATTTACCACTCCATCTAGTACTAATGAATGCTACAGGAGTAAATTAATGATAGCTTGTAACAAAAATACACCATGTTTCTTTCTGGTCGTCATAACAAGCAAAAATAATTTTATTCTTGTGTTTAACTAATGTCGGATGTGTGTTTTTTTGTTTCACTTAGGCTTTTGTTGCTTTTCCCGTTTTGGACAAAAGGCCTGTCTTATCTTTTGTATTGCAACTTTTCAAAAGCAAAATCCATCGAGTAATTGGAAAGCCTGACAATGTTATTACAAAGCTAAAGTCTCTCGTTCATTAAGTCTGGCAAAAAAAAAAAAAATGATTGCGGTAAGTTATATCAATAGAAAGAAAAAAAAAAGAAAACAGAAATAAATAACGAAAGAAAAGGAGAAAAGAAAAAAAAGGAAAGGAGAGAAGAAAATAGAAAAGTAATAAAGAAAGAACGGAAAAAAAGAAAGAAAAAAGAAAGTTATATCAAATGAAAGAAAAAAGAAATAAAATAGAATTAAATAACTAAAGAAAAGGAGAAAAGAAAAAAATGAGAGAAGAGAAGAGAAGAAAAAAGGAAAGTAATAAAGAATGAACGGAAGGAAACGAAAGAAAAAAAGAAAGAAAGAAAAATAAATAAGAAAGAAAGAAAAATAAATAAGAAAGAAAGGAAAAAAACGAACAAACAGAAATAACGAAGGAACGAAAGAACAGAGATAAAGGTAAGGAAACGAAAGAAAAATAGAAAGAAATTGCGGGAAGGAGAGATTTTAAAAATAGGTTACGGTTTGAGATGTGAACTGGCGTCACCCCAATATAGTACCATACTATTGTCTGTCGCAGAGTGATCTACGCTATTGCTTTAACACCGTCTGTCTGTAGGAGGAAAAAAAGAAAGTGAAGAGGAAATGAATATGGGATAGGAATGAAAAATACGGAAGAAAGAATTAGTAAGAAAGGAAGGAACAAATGGATAAAAGGAAGGAGGAATGAAGTAAGGAAGAGAGAGAGAGAGAGAAAGAGGAAGTGAGAGAAAGAAGGGGTTCGGGAAGGAAGGAACGATAGAAAGGAGAACAGAATGGAGAGAATGGAGTAGTGAAGGAGGGAAGGAGAAAGGGAAGAAAATAAAGGTGAGAAAGCTGAAGGAAAAGAAAAAATGAAGTGAGGAAATGAAGGGCAACATGGAATGGAAAGAGGGAAGGGAGGAATGAAGAGGACGTGATTCAGCCAACTGTCAATAGCTTCCAAAGATAGCTAGAGAAAGACTGAGATCACTTCATTACCCAAGTGACCTCCAACGGTTAAGGGGCCAGAGATGTTCAAAATTTTTATTGATTTTGAGTGACCAGTCCGGGTCGTTACAAGGACACCCAGAGTTATCCCCATTAGAAATAAAGGGGGGGGGGGATCACTTATACTTTAGAATAAAATAACGGCATTCAGTAATTGGAATTACAACACAATTTCCTAAATCCTAGGACATTCACAATACATTTTGTAAATCCTGGGAAAAAAACATTGTTTTTATAATTTAATAATGATAATAATAGTAATAATATGAAGTAATTATTGTTTTTAATTCAGAGAAATTATCATCAGATCGTATACCATTTGCACAATATTCCATTTGCACAATATTCCAGTTCTCACAGCCCGTCTGAAAGAATATATGTCTCTAGCCAGATCTCCCACAGAACGGTGCATTCACCACAGCCCGTCTGAAAGAATCTCTATCTCTAGCCAGATCTCACGCAGAACGTTGCATTCACCACAGCCCGTCTGAAAGAATCTCTATCTCTAGCCAGATCTCACGCAGAACGTTGCATTCACCACAGCCCGTCTGAAAGAATCTCTGTCTCTAGCCAGATCTCCCACAGAACGTTGCGTTCACCACAGCCCGTCTGAAAGAATCGCTGTCTCTAGCCAGATCTCCCACAGAACGTTGCATTCACCACAGCCCGTCTGAAAGAATCTCTATCTCTAGCCAGATCTCCCACAGAACGTTGCATTCACCACAGCCCGCCTGAAAGAATCCCTGTCTCTAGCAAGATCTCCCACAGAACGTCGTATTCACCACAGCCCGTGCGAAAGAATCTCTGTCTCTAGCCAGATCTCCCACAGAACGTTGCATTCACCACAGCCCGTCCGAAAGAATCTCTGTCTCTAGCCAGATCTCCCACAGAACGTCGTATTCACCACAGCCCGTCTGAAAGAATCTCTGTCTCTAGCTAGATCTCCCATAGAACGTTGCATTCACCACATCCCGTCTGAAAGAATATCTGTCTCTAGCCAGATCTCCCACAGAACGTTGCATTCACCACATCCCGTCTGAAAGAATCTCTGTCTCTAGCCAGATCTCCCACAGAACGGTGCATTCACCACAGCCCGTCTGAAAGAATCTCTATATCTAGCCAGATCTCCCACAGAACGTTGCATTCAACACAGCCCGTCTGAAAGAATCCCTGTCTCTAGCAAGTTCTCCCACAGAACGTCGTATTCACCACAGCCCGTCTGAAAGAATATCTGTCTCTAGCCAGATCTCCCACAGAACCTCGTATTCACCACATCCCGTCTGAAAGAATCTCTGTCTCTAGCCAGATCTCCCACAGAACGTTGCATTCACCACAGCCCGTCTGAAAGAATCTCTGTCTCTAGCCAGATCTCCCGCAGAATCTCGTATTCACCACAGCCCGTCTGAAAGAATCTCTGTTTCTAGCCAGATCTCCCAAAGAACGTTGCATTCACCACAACCCGTCTGAAAGAATCTCTGTCTCTAGTAAGATCTGTATTGTTGTAGAATGTTGTTTATGAGCCAGCTCTATTTAATGTGTAAGTCTTGTAATGTCTTCGTTGCTTTTTTTTTTTTTTTTTTTGCATCCAAGGTTTCTTAAGATTTATTAATCTTAGGATTTTTTCTGTCACGTTTTATTTTGAATAAATCGATTTTATGCTTTGCTGTTTACGATTCCGATTCGCAACTGTATGTTCCTATGGAAAAGATACAGCCACTATTTTATTTTTATTTTACTACCTTATTGTTCCAAATGTTCTTCATTGCGTTTCATTTTTTGTGACCCTATTGCTGTTCTGGAAAATATTTAAGTAAATTCCCAAATTCTGGAAAAAAAAATTGTCAACCAATCTATGAAATCCTGAAATAATAAATCTTCCAAATACTGGAGAAAAATAGTTGTTTAAATGTCCCAAATCCCAAGAAGAATTCATGAAAATATCTCCAAAATCCAGAAGAAAATTCATTAAAAAAATCTTCAAGTCCAAAAAAAAATGTCTCCCAAATCTGGAAGAAAACTCAATGAAAATATATCTCAAAATGTAGGAAAAATTCATGAAAATATCTCCCAAGTTCAAGAGAAATTCATATAAATATCTGCCAAATCCAGGAGAAATTCATGAAAATATCGTTAAATCCAGAAAAAAATTCATTAAAAAAATCCCCCAAATCCTGAAGAAAAATTATGAAAATATCTCCCAAATCCTAAAGAAAAATTATGAAAATATCTCCCAAATCCTGAGGAAAAATTATGGAAATATAAATATATCACAAATCTAGAAGAAAATTCCAAACACATTTTATTAAATACTGTAGAAAATTGTTCAGCTTCCATCATCATATAAAAAACTTCTCTTTGCGATTACATTTTCACTAAATAATTGAATTAAACATATGGATCGTCTTAAATTAACTGGAATCTTATACATCTTGATCTTGTTTCACAATATGCCTTGCCATGATAGAGTTCTCTGTCATTGGTTCACTATTTAACCTCTGTGTGTTATCAGTCAGGGGAGCCGATAGTTCAGTGGTTAGTGAACTGGACTAGAAAGGACAAGAGGTCGGGTTCGATCCTGATCGATAGCTTCCTGGTTCACCCAGTCTTAAATGGGTCTTCTTCTTTCTTTCTTTTCTCTTTCTCACTGGTACTGAAAAGGTGTCGTCGTTATATAAATAGTCGTTCTTGAGCTGCTCGAGCTGTCTGAATTAGTGATTTTCCTTTGTTGTTACATGTCTCTGTCATTGCGTCAATCCATCTTCTTCTGGGTCTTCCTCTTGGTCTTTTTCCATGCATTCTCGAGAAGAACGTCCTTAAATGGGTACCGGGGTTTTTTTCTGGGAAAGTAAAGCAGCACGAACGTAATACCGACCACATTACCTCAAAAATCATGTTCTGAAGGTCTATAAAAAATTATGGTCACTAACACCATATTCCCTATACGCCACTTGGCATAACGGGGCTCTTTGCTTACGTTATCAGTCCATTTTTAAGTTGCTCCCTTCCTTTGCCTCTTTTAACCTGTATTTTCATTTCTAGAGTGATATTTCTCCGAAGTTATTGTGGTTGTTTTGAAGAGTAGGTGGTCGAGTTGATAAAATGTCTTGTTCTTAATCTGAAAAACTCGGGTTCAAAGCACGGTAGGATTCAAACTGTATTTCTTTTGGAAATGAAGGACACATAGACCCGAACTCATGGCGACTTCGCTGGACAAGCGGTTCATACTATCCAGTCATATAAGTCCGATCAACAGACCTCAGAAATGACTTAAAGTCATAAAAATAGTTAAGAAATTTTAACAAAAATTGTATCTTTCTCTATGTCCAAGAAATCTCACTTGTTTTGTTCGAGTTGCACTGAGTATTTTGTAATAGAACCATGATTACTTTATAATTCTAAAATATCATTGATAAACAGCTGTGGATATGTAGTATGGTGTTTGTTAGATGCGTCATTATTATCCATTAATCTGCCTGTGCTGGCTATTGTTTCCCTCAGACAATGTAAATGCCGGCCGCTAATGTAGAACTGGAAATAGAAAAGGAAAATATATTGTTAAGATTAAATGTGTGTTATTTGTGTGTGTGTGTTATATGTGTGTGTGTGTATATATATATATATGTATATATATGTATATTTATAAAGAGAGGGAGAGAGAGAGAGAGAGAGAGAGAGAGAGAGAGAGAGAGTCTATTTCCTGATTGTATATAGCTCATTGTCACGACAAAATCGTTCATATCTTAACAGAAAGAGAAAAAAAAATCTTTAAGGAAAAGAATTATGAGAGACTAGTCAGCTTCCGGTTAGAACTTGATAGGAAATGGCATCCCACAATACTATAGTATTAGATCGTGCGTCATGTGGCCAAAGAAGTTTCTTTTCTTTTTTTTTTTTTAATCGTTTCATTGATAGTTACTATGTAAATTCCTCTGACTATCTCTCTCTCACTCTCTCTCTTTACAAAAATGACGGTTTAATTACAAGTTGAATGAAAGTTTCGTTTTCTTGACACTTGAGTACAATGAAAAATCTGACTCGTAACCACGTTGCATATGTACAAGGACATAGACATTAAGTCTGATATGAACGATTTTGTCGTGACAAAGAGGAAATACAATCAGGAAATAGATTCTCTCTCTCTCTCTCCCTCTCCCTATAAATATACATATATATATATACATATATATACACACACACATATAACACACACACACACACACATAACACACATTTAATCTTAACAATATATTTTCCTTTTCTATTTCCAGTTCTTAATTCTCAAGCCTGCACAACAATACTCCGTGGACCCTAGAAAAGAGCCTAGGTTTGGGTAAAATCCGTAGAGTTCAAGGTTTATTTTCCCTAGGGTATGTGTCTTGAGAGAGTCAGTGGATGGTGCACTCTCATGACAATACATTATGTACTGGTCCCCACTCGCTCCACACTCATCAAGTGGATACAGAGTTTGGAAAGTATTCACACCAGTCAAGCATGCTCGTGAAGACGCATAGCGTTCTAGTCTCCCGTATTTCAGATCTTGTGTTCAGGTGTGGTAGAGTTCTAATTTATGAGCTTTAAGATCATGTGTTCAGCTATGGTTGAGTTCTAGTTGATGAGTGTGCAGATCCTGTGTTCAGATATGGTAGAGTTCTGGTCTCCAATGTTTCAGATGCTGTGTTCAGGTATAGTAGAGTTCTGGTCTCCAATGTTTCAGATGTTGTGCTCAAGTATGGTAGAATTCTAGTCTCCCATGATTCAGATGCTGTGGTCAGGTATGGTAGAGTTCTATTCTCCCGTGTTTTAGATGATGTGTTCAGGTATGGCAGAGTTTTAGTCTCCCATGTTTCAGATGTTGTGTTCAAGTGTGGTTGAGTTCTAGTCTCCCATGTTTTGGATGCTGTGTTCAGTTGTGGTAGAGTTCTAGTCTCCAATGTTTCAGATGTTGTGCTCAAGTATGGTAGAGTTCTAGTCTCCCATGATTCAGATGCTGTGGTCAGGTATGGTAGAGTTCTATTCTCCCGTGTTTTAGATGATGTGTTCAGGTATGGCAGAGTTTTAGTCTCCCATGTTTCAGATGTTGTGTTCAAGTGTGGTTGAGTTCTAGTCTCCCATGTTTTGGATGCTGTGTTCAGTTGTGGTAGAGTTCTAGTCTCCCATGTTTCAGACGCTGTGTTCAGTGTGGTAGAGTTCTAGTCTTCGAACTTTCAGATGCTGTGTTCAGGTATGGTAGATTTCTAGTCTCCCATATTTCAGATGCTGTATTCAGGTATTGAAGCGTTCTAGTCTCCCATATTTCATATCCTGTGTTCAGGTATGGTAGAGTTCTGGTCTCCCATATTTCAGATGCTGTATTCAGGTATTGAAGCGTTCTAGTCTCCCATATTTCATATCCTGTGTTCAGGTATGGTAGATTTCTAGTCTCCCATATTTCAGATGCTATTTTCAGGTATTGAAGCGTTCTAGTCTCCCATATTTCATATCCTGTGTTCAGGTATGGTAGATTTCTAGTCTCCCATATTTCAGATGCTGTATTCAGGTATTGAAGCGTTCTAGTCTCCCATATTTCATATCCTGTGTTCAGGTATGGTAGATTTCTAGTCTCCCATATTTCAGATGCTGTATTCAGGTATTGAAGCGCTCTAGTCTCCCATATTTCATATCCTGTGTTCAGGTATGGTAGAGTTCTTGTCTCCGAACTTTCAGATGTTGTGTTCATGTATGGTAGAATTCTTTCAGTTTCATCATCATCATTATCAGGTCGCATGTTCTTTGCAGAACGTTGCATTCACCACAGCCTGTCTGAAATAATCTCTGTCACTAGCCAGATTTCCCACTTCTTCTGTTGTCACGTTCAATGTCTTCTTGATGTTTAGAAACCACCTTCTACTTTATCCTCCCTTTATGCGTCTGTCATGAACCATACCTTCCATTAATGTTCTTTATTTTCTTTTTCTAGTTATTCTCGTTTCCGTAAATTCTTCCCTTCTCTTTACGTCATTTACTTTATTTCCATCTTCTTCTATATCTTCTGCACATCATTTCCATAATTCTCTCCTCCTTTCCAGACCTCTACATCCCACCCCTTCTGACCGTGTATACCGTCTTTTATCCACCGATGCACTCATCTTGAGATCTTAACAAACTTGACGTAACAGTTCATTACGTGATCGCGGAAGATTTTAACAAACATGACATAGCAGTTTCATTATGTGATCGCGGAAGATCTTAACAAACATGACATAGCAGTTTCATTATGTGATCGCGGAAGATTTTAACAAACATGACATAGCAGTTTCATTATGTGATCGCGGAAGATTTTAACAAACATGACAAAGCAGTTTCATTATGTGATCGCGGAAGATTTTAACAAACATGACATAGCAGTTTCATTACGTGATCGCGGAAGATTTTAACAAACATGACATAGCAGTTTCATTATGTGATCGCGGAAGATTTTAACAAACATGACATAGCAGTTTCATTATGTGATCGCGGAAGATTTTAACAAACATGACAAAGCAGTTTCATTATGTGATCGCGGAAGATTTTAACAAACATGACATAGCAGTTTCATTATGTGATCGCGGAAGATTTTAACAAACATGACATAGCAGTTTCATTATGTGATCGCGGAAGATTTTAACAAACATGACATAGCAGTTTCATTATGTGATCGCGGAAGATTTTAACAAACATGACATAGCAGTTTCATTATGTGATCGCGGAAGATCTTAACAAACATGACATAGCAGTTTCATTATGTGATCGCGGAAGATCTTAATAAACATGACATAGCAGTTTCATTATGTGATCGCGGAAGATTTTAATAAACATGACATAGGAGTTCGTTATGTGATCGCGGAAGATCTTAATAAACATGACATAGGAGTTCGTTATGTGATCGCGGAAGATCTTAATAAACATGACATAGCAGTTTCATTATGTGATCGCGGAAGATCTTAATAAACATGACATAGGAGTTTCATTGTGTGATCAGGGAAGATCTTAATAAACATGACATAGCAGTTTCATTATGTGATCGCGGAAGATCTTAATAAACATGACATACATAGCAGTTTCATTATGTGATCACGGAAGATCTAAACCACTCTTCTAACCTGCATCTTATTTGTCTTTCTCAGTTTTTCTCCTCCTTATCTATTTTCTTTTTCTATGATTCTTCACTAATTATCTCAGTCATTCATTTCTTTCGTGTTTTTTTCTTTTATCTCCACCTCTTATTAATTCCATCTTCTATGTCTCCATTATTTCTTTGTAGTCGCTATTTCGCGCTCCATCATTATCTTATTTTATTCTACGTAAGTTTTTCCTAAACGTTTATCCCAGACTCAACTATTTCCGGTTGCTCTTTCTACGCTAAAATGTCAAGGCTCTCGTGTCAAAGATTCTAGACTACTTCAAATTGTTTTCTGTGTGTTGTGTTGTGTTGTATACTAACATTTGTGCTTGCTTGTTGCGATACACATTCCATTCAACAACATCTTGTCTTCTGTGAGACTTTAGAGTGTATTTTCGAAATACCAGTTTAAAAAATATAAATATACATTCAGGATGTCAAACCCAAGAAGGTGATTTGTCACTTGATGTGAATACGTAATGATTATAAAATAAACAAGGTAAAGTATATCAGGATAGAAGGATGAAAGAATAGCATCTATAATAAGTAAAGTAAAAGTAAAGAGCCCCGTCACGCCAAGTGGCGTATAGGGAATATAGTGTTAGTGACCATAATTTTTACAGACCTTCGGCACATGATTTTGGGGATAATGTGATCGGTATTGCGCCCGTGCCGCTTTACTTTCCCAGAAAAAATCCGGTACCCATTAAGGCTGGGTGAACCAGGAAGCCGTCAATCAGGATCGAACCCGATCTCTCGTCCTTTGATGGTTAATTCACTAACCACTAAGGTAGTTAATTCACTAACCACTAAGGTAGTTAATTCACTAACCACTAAGGTAGTTAATTCACTAACCACTAAGGTAGTTAATTCACTAACCAATGAGCTAACATTTCAATAGTGAATCGAGTTAATTGAAATCTTTAAATAGTAAAAAAAGATTCAAACAAAAATAATCCATAAAATATTAAATGTTACATGAACTTATCCTTCAGCTAATATAAATGCTTAAGAATCCAATCGGGCAAGTATATTACGTGAATTAACTGGCCGTAATAAATAATATGATTTGGACAGAATATATCAGTGAACTCTATGATGATGAAAGTCCAGAGCTAAACAATTCAAACGAAGATGCAGGACCACCAATAATGCAGACTGAAGTGGAGGGTGCAATTCAACACATGAAAATAGGCAAAGCTCCAGGTCCCGACAATATAACAATCGTAGAGATAAATGCATTAGGAGAGCTGGGAGTACACGCCATAACAAAACTACTCAATGACAGTTTATTCTACGAATCCTAAAAGCTCCTCGTTTAGCTCCTAAAAACACGATCTATAAAGCACTTTAGAACACGATCCATATAACACTTTAAGACACAATCTGTATAGCACTTTAGGACACGATCTGTATAGCACTTTAGGACACGATCTATATAGCTTTTTAAGACACGATCTATATCGCACTTTAGGACACGATCTAACACAGCATACAACAGATACCCGAAGATCTACTAAAATCTATCTTTGTAACCATACCGAAGAAGTCAGGCGCCACTGATTGTGAAGACCATCGCACTATTAGTCTCACGAGCCATATGACGAAAATATTACTAAAAGATATTAAGTCATGAGACGTGTCAGGAACAAAATAAAACCAGAAATAAGTGAGGAACAATGTGGATTTGTGGAAGGAAAGGGTACCAAAAATGCAATATACATCTTAAGAACATTGATAGAAAGATCTACAGAGGTAAAGAAAGATCTATATATGTGCTTTATAGACTATACAAAAGCATTTGACAAAGTAAAGTATGTGGAAATAATCAATATGCTGGAGAAATTAAACATTGATGGCAAGGATCTGCGAACCATAAAAAAACATGTACTGGCAACAAACAGCAGCTATACGAATTAACAACCAAACAGGACAATTCCAATATATAAAACAAGGAGTCAGACAATGATGTGTTCTGTCGCCAGATTTGTTTTCACTTTACAGCGAACATATTATGAGATCAATAGTAGACAACAAAGGAATTGAAGTCAACGGTCACAACATAAATAATTTGCGATATGCGGATGACACAGTTTTAATAGAGCTAGAGAATGAACGAAAAGAAATGATAGACATAATAGTAAAAGAAAGCAACAAGAAAGGTCTCAGTCTGAATAGTAAGTAAACAGAAGTAATGGTAATATCAAAGAAACAATCACCACCATCATGCAGCATAAAAATAAACAGAACAAATATAAAACAAGTGCAACGTTTAAAATACTTGAGCACAATAATAACATCATATGGGAGAAGCACCACAGAAATAAAAAGCAGAAAAGAATGTTGAAGGTTCACTGGACAGCTAAAAAGACCAATGAGGTCATTCTCAAAGAGGCCAACACAAAAAAAGGAGCTCCTAAAAACACGATCTATATAGCACTTTAGGGCACGATCCATATAACACTTTAGGACACAATCTGTATAGCACTTTAGGACACGATCTATATAGCACTTTAGGACACGATCTATATAGCACTTTAGGACACGATCTATATCGCTCTTTAGGACACGATCTATATAGCACTTTAGGGCACGATCCATATAACACTTTAGGACACGATCTATATAGCACTTTAGGACACGATCTATATCGCACTTTAGGACACGATCTATATAGCACTTTAGGACACGATCTATATAGCACTTTAGGACACGATCTATATAGTACTTTAGGACACGCTATATATAACACTTTAGGACATGATCTATATAGTACTTTAGGACACGATCTATATAGCACTTTAGGACACGTTTTCTATACGATGTTATGTCATGAGAAAGGACACATATTTAATAAGGAAGTATTGGTATTATTTTTTTCTTAAACTGTTATTTTAATTAAACACGCCATAGAGTTTTAGATGTCGATAATAGTAATAATGTACGTCATATTCTGCTCACATATTTATCTGATTGCTATCGTTAAATGGGCAGCATTTCCCAACACTCATGCAAGCTCCAGTGCTGTCCAGTGGTCAGCAACTTAAAGCTGGCTTCTTTTGTTCCTATGAATTTACTAAAGCTGACTTCTGTTATCCGGATGAATTTGCTAAAGTTGAGTTCTTTTATCCGGATGAATTTACTAAAGCTGTCTTCTGTTATCCGGATGAATTTACAAAAGCTGACTTCTTTTGTCCAGATGAATTTACTAAAGCTGACTTCTGTTATCCGGATAAATTTACAAAAGGTGAGTTCTTTTATCCGGATGAATTTATAAAAGCTGACTTCTTTTGTCCAGATGAATTTACTAAAGCTGACTTCTATTGACCGGATGAATTTGCTAAAGTTGAGTTCTTTTATCCGGATGAATTTACTAAAGCTGACTTCTTTTGTCCAGATGAATTTACTAAAGCTGACTTCTGTTATCCGTATGAATTTACTAAAGCTGACTTCTTTTGTCCGGATGAATTTACTAAAGCTGACTTTTGTTATCCGGATGAATTTACAAAAGCTGACTTCTTTTGTCCAGATGAATTTACTAAAGCTGACTTCTGTTATCTGGATGAATTTGCTAAAGTTGAGTTCTTTTATTCGGATGAATTTACTAAAGCTGACTTCTTTTGTCCAGATGAATTTACTAAAGCTGACTTCTGTAATCCATATGAATTTACAAAAGTTGAGTTCTTTTGTCTGGATGAATTTACTAAAGCTGACTTCTTTTGTCCAGATGAATTTACTAAAGCTGACTTCTTTTGTCCAGATGAATTTACTAAAGCTGACTTCTGTTATCTAGATGAATTTGCTAAAGTTGAGTTCTTTTATTCGGATGAATTTACTAAAACTGACTTCTTTTGTCCGGATGAATTTACTAAAGCTGACTTCTGTTATCTGAATGAATTTGCTAAAGTTGAGTTCTTTTATTCGGATGAATTTACTAAAGCTGACTTCTTTTGTCCAGATGAATTTAATAAAGCTGACTTCTGTTATCTGAATGAATTTGCTAAAGTTGAGTTCTTTTATTCGGATGAATTTACTAAAACTGACTTCTTTTGTCCGGATGAATTTACTAAAGCTGACTTCTGTTATGTGAATGAATTTGCTAAAGTTGAGTTCTTTTGTTCGGATGAATTTACTAAAGCTGACTTCTTTTGTCCGGATGAATTTACTAAAGCTGACTTCTGTTATCTGAATGAATTTGCTAAAGTTGAGTTCTTTTATTCGGATGAATTTACTAAAGCTGACTTCTTTTGTCCGGATGAATTTGCTAAAGCTGATTAACATACTTCTCCACACATCTCCAAGGCGAAACTGGTAAGAGACTAACTAGTGTAGCGAATAAGGGATAGCAGTGGGAAGGCAGCCGGCTACCCATCACGTGATTTATAGTGTTCCCGTTAACATCAATACAACGCGTGTCAGTTTAACGTATTTTTAACGGCGGATATTGAAGAGGAGTAATCATCCGGAAAACGTGGAACGATTAAGAAATAATGTTAAAGGTAGAGGCTGATAATTGATAATAAATGTTTCCTCGACTGTCTCGCTGAAGAGACTAAACACAGTTTTTTTGTCGAGGATTTCAAACAAATGCGGATTTTGAAAAGGGGGAGGGGTGGGGGAGTAAATAATGATGGACTTTGTTGGGATGTATATTTATTTATCTTGGGCAAGTTCGGGCGGAAGAAGTTGATGATCAAACGATTCTGGTTTTGATTTGACGTGTTTGCACTGAAAATGGGCGTTAAGTAGGTGTAAGCTACGTTGTGTTGTGTCGGTTACAGCTTGCTACGAGATTTGCGATTTATTGTGTGCGCCAGAATTCAGAACGGATGTCTTCGGGAATCGTTTATACCTCTCTATTCTCACTCCCTGAAATCATGTGGTCATATTGATTAGACTGTGTTCTTGACTTTGACCAAGGTGAATTAGTCTCTTGGTCAGCTCTGGTTCGTTTGTTATGATTGTTGCTTCTGTCTATGGGTAATTGACTATCTATCTATCCATTGTCCTTTCGAGCCGAAGATGGCACATAGGGCAGAACCACAATCTCAAAAACAGAAACCTTACGTGCTAAAATGGCACATATTGCAGAGATCACTGATCTAAAATCTATGGTGTTTCCATAACAATACTTTTTACAATGACAGCTTGTCAAGCTCCATCGATCAACCTCCTTAGTCGCCTCTTACGACATGCATGGAAGGTCACAGTGTCACTATTCTACACCTCTCTCATAATGAGGCCCCGGTAACACACGGGTAATTGACTGCTTTATGCTTATTTATTTTACGTACATGAAAATTGTAATGTACTTTTTATTCATGCCCACGTCTGACGCACTTATGTCATATTTTGTGCACTCATGATATTAATGTAAACTTATTTCAAATATTGCACACTGATATCAGGTATTGGTATTTATATTATTTTTGTACACTCATGAAATTTTTGGTGAACTTTTATCAAGTATTATACACTCCTATAAGTTTACACTCATTTTATGCTGTGTACACTAGAACGTCATGTATGGCACACTCTATGTAAGGTTTTGTTCAGATATGTCATTTTATACATTCATATAAGGTATTTTACAATTATGTCATATTTTGTACATACTTTATCGTTCTGTACGCTCATGTCACATTTTGTACACGCTTTTCTTGTATCGTGAGTTCGATTCCACCAGCTGATAATCACCAATCACCCAAATGAAAAAAGGGGGACATTACTCATGTAAGTGGGGAAGATAATAGCAAAGTCGAGTTCTGGCACCTCACTTTAAACTGCAATGGCCGTTTTGAGTCCAAATACAACTTCTTTAGCCTAACACATTTTACATACATGTTACATGACAACCATGTTATTTCAGTGGCGTAGCTTGCGTGTATGCGGGGGAGGTAGGGGAAGGGGGCGTAAAGACGATTGCCCCGTTCGCAAATTTTGAAAAGGAAAAAAAGAAAGGAAAGTATTTGCAATATTATATCGTGTTAGTGACCATATTTTTCTATGACCACGGCACATTTTTGGGTGATCTGGTCGGTATCACGCCAGGCCTACTTTACTTCCCAGAAAAATTATGTTACCCATTTTTAGCGACTGTGTGAACACCGATGCCTTGTTAGTCCGAAAAAAAATTCCGCCACTGCTGGGATCGAACCCGGACCATCTGGTCAGAAAGCGAGCACACTAACCACTCTTCCACGGAGGCTGCAAATAATAAATAATATAAATGTAATACAAAAATATATTTTTAAAAATCTAGGTTAGGGGGTACAGTACTTGCCTTGGTGTAGACATGACAAGCCACATACTTGCCGTCCCGTGGCGCTGGTAATCCTTGCAACGCCACTGTTTTAATGTACGCATTATTAGATTTTATATCAGATTTATATTCCTGTATGGTGATGAAACATGGACATTAGACAAGAAAACATAACAAAAAATTGAAGCCTTTGAAATGTGGATTTATAGAAGAATAGGTAGAATTGGATGGAAGGAAAAGAAAATAAACGATGAAGTCTTAAAACAACTAAAAATGAAAAGAGAACTACTAAACACAATTCAAACAAGACAAATGCAATTTTTGAGCCATGTTAAAAGACACAACAGCCTACTAAAAGTAATATTGGAAGGGAAAATACAAGGTAAAAGAGGCAGAGGCAGACCAAGACTAACATGGACGAGTAACATCAAAAGATGGACAAGTCAATCAATTTATGACAACCTGCACCATCAAAGCAAGAAACAGATTGAAATGACAATCCATGGTAGCCAACCTTCGTTGCGGAGACGACACCCAATGATGATGATGATCATATTTATGGGTCCTTCAGTCTATCTATATTTCTATACTGCAATGAAGTTGGATACATTTCCCATTTTCATTAATTGTTATTTATCTAATGATTTGTTTTAGATCTTTTCGCGTCCCAGCTAGAGATGTATTCTTATATTATATCTGTTCCCTTGAGTAGACAGAAAGATAGTACACAGCTCAGCTTTGATAATGACAGAAAGACAGTTTGTTTTGAATGTTAATAGAAACCAGTGTTAACATATGTAAGTGAATTGTTAACATTCGAACACACCAGAAAATCTGTGGAGGCTACATAGGTGTGAACTTCTATGGAGTTCTATCCTGAAGAGACTAAACCAAAAACTACCAGCACTTTTGGCCATTAAATGAAAAGGGAATGGGGTAGGGGGAAACTGGTCTCGAGGCAAGGCGCTGGTCTTGAGACTGAGTGGTTGCGAGTTCAAATCTCGGCTACACCAGTTAGGATTTTTATTTGCGATATCTCTCTGCGACAACCAGCCCTGGTCTCAGCAACGAGGCCCGGCTTGAAACGTCAATTACTCATAGACATAACAAAATATGAGTACCTCCGAAGTCGGAATTATCTGCCTGTGCGGCGAGGAACCCCTGTGCAAACGGCTGCCAGGGGAAAAAAAGGATTAACACGCAAAATTCAGTTCCTAGTTTCTAGGGATTTCGTCAGAGGTGAAAGTTGGCGAAAGCAAGCTTTTTTTTTTTTAAGGCGGGTTTGGGGGGAGGTGAGGGGGGAGAGAGAGAATGGAGGTGGAGTTTATTGTGATATTTGAAAAAAGGAGGAAAAAGAAATGACAGAAAAATGTTTAAAAATATACCAGATAGAAAAGAAAATCGCGTGATAGGGAATCAAAAAGAGTATTAATAAACAATTTTTAAAATACAGAGTTGTGCAGAGACATCAAAACCTGCGCCTCCAGGGAATAATAGTTGATGATGTTTGCTTACCAGAAGCAATTCCTTCTTGGAGAGATATCTTTACAGAGTTACCCATTTATACATTGACATTTAACATAAGTACTCATGTATACATTGATATTTAATAGGAGCACTCATTCATACATTGACATTTAACAGTACTCATTCATACATTGACATTTAACAGTACTCATTCATACATTGACATTTAACAGTACTCATTCATACATTGACATTTAACAGTACTCATTCATACGTGGATATTTAACAGTACTCATTCATACATTGACATTTAACAGTACTCATTCATACATTGACATTTAACAGTACTCATTCATACGTGGATATTTAACAGTACTCATTCATACATTGACATTTAACAGTACTCATTCATACATTGACATTTAACAGTACTCATTCATACATTGACATTTAACAGTACTCATTCATACATTGACATTTAACAGTACTCATTCATACATTGACATTTAACAGTACTCATTCATACATTGACATTTAACAGTACTCATTCATACGTTTATATTTAACAGTACTCATTCATACGTGGATATTTAACAGTACTCATTCATACATTGCTATTTAACAGTACTCATTCCTACATTGACATTTAACAGTACTCATTCATACATTGACATTTAACAGTACTCATTCATACATTGACATTTAACAGTACTCATTCATACGTGGATATTTAACAGTACTCATTCATACATTGCTATTTAACAGTACTCATTCCTACATTGACATTTAACAGTACTCATTCATACGTGAATATTTAACAGTATTCATTCATACATTGACATTTAACAGTACTCATTCATACGTGGATATTTAACAGTATTCATTCATACGTGGATATTTAACAGTACTCATTCATACATTGACATTTAACAGTACTCATTCATACATTGACATTTAACAGTACTCATTCATACATTGACATTTAACAGTACTCATTCATACATTGACATTTAACAGTACTCATTCATACGTGGATATTTAACAGTACTCATTCATACGTGGATATTTAACAGTACTCATTCATACATTGACATTTAACAGTACTCATTCATACATTGACATTTAACAGTGCTCATTCATACGTGGATATTTAACAGTACTCATTCATACATTGCTATTTAACAGTACTCATTCCTACATTGACATTTAACAGTACTCATTCATACATTGAAAATTTAACAGTACTCATTCATACATTTATATTTAACAGTACTGCCTATTCTTTCACGGCTTCCTCAACATGTTGTCATCCTTGACAGGAAAACTCATCCTTACATAGGTTCCTTAACAGAAAAACTCAACCATTTCATAGATTCCTAACAGGAAATATCATCCTTACATAGATTCCTTAACAGGGAAAATCATCATTCCATAGATTTCCAATAGATTAAACTCAACCGTTTCATATATTCCTTTTCAAGATAACTCATTCTTACATAGATTCCTTAATATCAGTACTCATTCTTGATTTGATTCCTTAATAGGAGTAACTCATTCTTACATAGATTCCTTAATAGCAGTACTCATTCTTGATTTGATTCCTTAATAGGAGTAACTCATTCTTACATAGATTCCTTAATAGGAGTATTCATTCTTACATAGGTAGTAAAGTACCCCTGTCACGCCAAGTGGCGGAGAATAAGGAATATGGTGTTAGTGACCATAAATTTCACAGACCTTCGGCACATGATTTTTGGGGTAATGTGGTCGGTATTACGCCCGTGCCGCTTTACTTTCCCAGAAAAAAATCCTGTGCCATTAAAGGCTGGGTGAATCGGCAGCCGTTGGTTGGGATCGAACCCTACCTGTTGTCCTTTGTAGTCCAGTTCACTAACCACTGAGCTATCGCGGCTCCCCATTCTTACATAGATTCCTTAATAGGAGTAACTCATTCTTATATAGATTTCTTAATCGGAGTACTCATTCTTACATAGATTCCTTATTAGGAGCAACTCATTCTTACATAGATTCTTTAATAGGAGTAACTCATTCTTACATAGATTACTTAATAGGAGTAACTCATTCTTACATAGATTCTTTAATAGGAGTAACTCATTCTTACATAGATTCTTTAATAGGAGTAACTCATTCTTACATAGATTACTTAATAGGAGTAACTCATTCTTACATAGATTCTTTAATAGGAGCAACTCATTCTTACATAGATTCTTTAATAGGAGTAACTCATTCTTACATAGATTACTTAATAGGAGTAACTCATTCTTACATAGATTACTTAATAGGAGTACTCATTCTTACATAAATTCCTTAATCGGAGCACTCATTCTTACATAGATTCCTTATCAGGAGTATTCATTCTTATATAGATTCATTAAAAGCAGTACCCATTCTTACATAGATTCCTTAATAGGAGTAACTCATTCTTACATATTTGACTTCCACAAAAATAACTCATTCTCACATTGATTCATTAACATGATAATTCGTTCTAGGATATTTTCATGATTAACATTTTCTCACAAATGGTATACAGATTATCATTGCCCCGTGTTGGATTACACAAATTATACATAAACATATTCAAATAAACATCGTGGTGTAATCAATTTTTGAAAGTCAAGTAATGCCTTTAAGCTAGGAAAATAGCATCGATTTCAGATATGGGATATCATTAGAAGCCAGTATAGTAACACTGACGTCAGTGTCTTTGGTTCATATCGATCAGGCTGTTTTCTCTTGAATATTTTCAGCTTAAATGTTTTTTTTTCTCTTCCTTTGTTACTTTTACCTCTGATTGATGGATTGTTGTTCTGAAAAGGGGCTCTGGTTACTTGGTTGACAACGATATATGCAAAGGCGTCGTCAAAGGTGGGAGCAAGCGGGGGGGGGGGGGGGCGCCCAGTCAGGGTTTTTGTGGTAGATTTTTTTTACCCATTTACATTTTTATATTATAGTAGGTGTGATCATTATAGAAGGTGAGATCATTATAGTAGGTGAGATCATTATAGAAAGTTACATCATTATAGTAGGTGAGATCACTGTAGAAGGTTAGACCATTATAACAGATGAGATCATTATAGAAGGTTAGGTCATTATAGTAGGTGAGATCATTATAGTTGGTGAGATCATTATAATAGGTGAGTTCATTATAGTAGGTGAGATCATTATAGTAGGTGAAATCATTATAGTAGTTGTTATCATTATAGTAGGTTAGATCATGTCCCTCCACAATCTTCTATCTACAGTGCATCGTAGATCATTATAGTAGGTGAAATAATTGTAGTATGTGAGATCATTATAGTAGGTGAGAACATTGTAGTGTGTGAGAACATTGTAGTGTGTGAGATCATTGTAGTATGTGAGATCAGTATAGTATGTGAGATCATTATAGTATGTGGGATCATTATAATATGTGAGATCATTATAGTAGGTGAGATAATTATAGTAGGTGAGATCATTACAGTTGGTGAGATCATTACAGTTGGTGAGATCATTACAGTTGGTGAGATCATTTTTATCTATGGTTACTCTCTGCGGCAACCACTCCTGGTCTCAGCAGCGAGGCCCGGCTTGAATCGTCAATTACTCATCGACGGAAAAAAATGAGTACCTCCGAAGACGGAGTTATCTGCTCCTGTGCAGCGAGGGACCCCTGTGCACACGGCTGCCAGGGAAAAAATGGATTAACCCGCAAAAATTCAGTTCCTAGTCTCTAGGGACTTCGTCAGAGTTAAAAGCTGGCGTACACAAAAAAATAACGAAAAAAAGATTGAAACATGCTAGCAACATTTAGCACATTCTAGAAGATTCTGGAATTATGACAAAACATTATAAATTCTTTCTAAAATGTCTACAAATATGAAAGCTTCAATGTGCAATTTTCATTTTTTTTCTCAGCTTTAAAAATAGCATACATAATTCACAGCATGTTTTACAGTGCAGACATGTGAATTGTGTTTAGAGACACACGAAGCGAAGTTTATTTTTCAAGACATTTGGCAGACATATCATGGATAACTTAATGATGATCTCCTGTTAACGAGGAAATGCATGAATATACGTATCTTTGCAGCATCAGGCGAGCGCGATATGTAGGAAGATGAATAGAGAGGTAAAGGAAGAGGAAAGAGAAGAAGAAGAAAATGAGAAGGAGAAAAGGAAGAGAAGAGAAAAGGAAGAGAAGAGAAAAGAAAAAGAGAACAGAAGACATAAGAAGAAAAAGAAGAAGAAAAAGTGGAGAAAAGAGAAAAGGAAAAAGAGGAGGGGAAAGAGAAGAGAAAAGGGAGAATAAAAAGAGGAGGAGAAAGAGAAGAGAAAAAGGAGAAGAAAAAAATGAGAAGAAAAGAGAAGAAGAAAAGGAGAAGAAAGAGGAAGAAAAGAAGGAGGAGAAAGAGAAGAAATAAAAGAGGAGAAAAGAGAAGAAGAAAAGGAGGAGGAGAAAAGGGGGGACAAATTTAAGACATGAGAGAAGAAAAGAAGAAAATTGAAAGAGAAGAGAAGAAAAAAAGGAATAGGAGAGAGAGCAAGAAAAGCAAGAGAACAGAGAAAAAGAAAATATTTAGAAAAGAGTCGAAGAAGTAAAGTAATATAAACTATGTGAAGAAACAAAGGAAGAGAAAAGATAAATAAGAAAAAAAAAGAAGATAAAAGATGATAAAAGAAGATAAGAGAGAAGAACAAAAGGAAGGGAAAAAAAAGTGAAAAATGAAAAATGTAATGAAATACGTAATCGATGAGATCTGTATTATACGGTGTATTATATGTTTTGTATCAGCGTGTCTAAAAGAGTGTACATTCATTATATGTACAAATTCGTTCAGGATTTTATTAAAAGAAACCTGAAATGTGCATTTTGAACGGCTGGGTGGATGCTACCACAATATGGTCTGTAAAACTCATAAATAGTAACCAAGTGAGGATTACGCCATTATATTTTTCTACAACTTGAAAAAGCAGAAATATTTCCTAATACCTGACAGAAGGGGGAAAAATTGTGACATTGAATTGGCCATGATATAAATATGTAGACATAATATATGTATAAAGATAAGTGGAACTATATTAAAATCGGTAAGTGAATTTAAATCTTGTGAAACTTTGTTAAACTCAGACGGAAGATGTACAACAGAGGTGAGATGCAGATTGGCTCAGGCAAAAACAGCTTTCCAAAAAATGAGAAAGATAATATGCAATAAATTGTTGACAATAGAAACAGGAAAAACAGTTCTTAAATGTTATGCAGATCCAGTCTTAACATATGGATGTGAATCATAGACAATAGGACAATAAACAAGGAAATCACTGGAGTCTGTAGAAATGTGGTTTTACAGAAGAATGTTGAGAATACCATGAACAGCTAAGAAAAGTAATAAAAACGTTCTGATAGAGGCCAAAGCAAAAAGAGAGCAAATTTCCAATGTTAGGAAGAAACAATCATAATTTTTTTGGCCATTTAAAGAGAAAAGAACAACTGGAATATATTGTAACAACTTGGAAATTGAAGAACAAAGAGATGAGGGAAGCAAAGAGAAAAGATAACAGACAGCTTAAGAGAATGGCTTGGCAGAAAGTCACAACAGAAATGATAAATAACTGTCGAGATCGAAAGTTGTGGAGAGACATGATCTCCTACGCCAGCAGGCCCGGTACTTAATGATGATAAATATGTATTTTCAACAATTTTTTACTTCAACAACACTAAGATATAAATGTTTAAACAGCGGTAAAACATTTGTGGACACATTATATAATGGTTATTCGAGTGTTTTTGTGTGGAGATCCACTGGTTCATCTCACTGTCTGTGTAGGTCTGTGACCCTCTCAGAATAGTCGTGTTTATTCTCAATTATGGTACCCGCCCCAACTCAGACCCGGCTGTTGCTTAAGGTCGTCCCAGAATCCGGGCACAGACCTCGTGACCTCTGGCGCAGACGCAGAACCACTTTTCCTGATTGACACTTCGCTACATCCACCAATCAGATATCACCAATACCGCTATTGTGTTTTTGCGATTCTCCTATTTCTCCTTCTCTACGCCAAACTATGGACTTTTTTCTAAAATCATTACTCTCTCTCTCTCTCTCTCTCTCTCTCTCTCTCTCTCTTCTCTCTCTCTCTCTCTCTCTTCTCTTTCTCTCTCTAAATCTTTCCGTTGTATGGCACACTTATTTATTTTCTACACATTCTTCCTTTGTCATGCTTATTCTATAACATTCTCCTCACGTTCAATTCTGTCTCCACACCACACCCAATAGGCTTCCTTACAAGTAAGTAAAAAGTAAAGTACCCCCATCACGCCAAGTGGCGTATAGGGAAATATGGTGTTAGTGACCCTATATTTTACAGACCTTCAGCACATGATTTTTGAGGTAATGTGGTCGGTATTACGCCCGTGCTGCTTTACTTTCCCAGAAAAAAATCCGGTACCCATTTAAGGCTGGGTGAACCCGGAAGCCGTCGGTTGGGATCGAACCCTACCCCGTGTCCTTTGTAGTCCAGTTTACTAGCCACTGAGCTATCGCGGCTCCCGCTTCCTTACAACCTCTCCAGAAAATATGTATAAAAAAAGAGACAAGAAATATACAATTAATGAATAAACCTCATTTATAAATAATACTGTCTGTTGGGGTTCAATTATCGTTGTGGTTCAGACGTTGGGTTTCTATAAAGTGAAAGTTTATTCAGCCCCAGACTGTGGCTCTTCACTTGAAACTGGTTCACTAGGTTGAGGAAGGCGCCATCAACGAAGATGACCACTGGCCTCCTCATTTCCAAATCATGCTATCTATTACTGTGAAGTTTAAAACTTCACTTCCCTGCAACGTAACATGTTATGAACCATCACTTTGATTGTACATCTTGCACTATGATGCCTTGTTAAAGTCAGTGCATCGGAGCCTTGTACAGACTAAGAAAACTGTATCGCAAACCAAGTCTACATTAATCTATGTACACCTTACACATAAAGAATGATTCACGTAAATAAAATTGCCATCTGCCGTCTAACCTATTGAAAAAAGTAGTAAAGTAAAGTACCCCCGTCACGCCAAGTGGCGTATAGGGAATAAGGTGTTAGTGACCAAAAATTTTAGACCTTCGGCACATGATTTTTGGGGTCATGTGGTCAGTATTATGCCCGTGCCTCGTTACTTTCCCAGAAAAAATCCGGTACCCATTAAAGGCTGGGTGAACCTGGAAGCCGGCTGTTGAGATCGAACCCTACCTCTTTTCCTTTGTAGTCCAGTTCACTAACCACTGAGCTATCGCGGCTCCCAACCTATTGAAAGCCAAATATTAAAGGAGTAAAAATGTATGTGACTTTTCTGTTTTAAAAACGATAATGACTGCATGATTAATAATCGACTGTTCCACGGTGTATTCATGTTACAGCATTATTTCCTTCTGGTTTTTATGGATTTGCTTTTCAGCGTCGAAGGGACAGATATGTGGTTGTTGCCATTTAGTTCTGCCTTCTACGTAGTCTCTTAACTGAGTGTTTCTAATATTCATTCCATCCATCTTTTTTGGAGAATGTTGTCTTGGTATATGGTTTTCCTTGCGTTGATCTGTGTAACTGCTTCCACTGTTTTTTTTTTCTCTTGTTATTTTTCAAAAGCAGGTAATTTGTTATATTCTGTTGTAGGCTTGATCTGTAGCTGTCTTCTTATTTGTTCGCCTCTTTTTTATCCTCTGAACTCCGGAGCATAAGGCACTCACAAGAGATCTCCAACAAATCCGGCCTGGAGCAAGCACGGACAACTCTCGCCAAGACCTGCCAGCCTCTTTCATTTCATCATAGATGATTCGTCACCATGTTCACAATGATCTGCCTCTACTTTGTTTGCCAGGTGGTGTCCATGTTAATTCTAGGTGTAGATGCCTGCTTCGTTCCAATCGTAGAACTTTGCCAACCTATTTCCAACGTCTTTTTTTCACTTCTTGATTGATGCTGTTAATGCCTGATCTTCTGGTGACTTCTTTGTTCGTAATGTGTTGATCCCAACTGACGTTTAGAATCTTCTTAAGCCAGCGACCGTCAAATCTTCTTAGTAACTTTCTATCTTATGATTCGTTCCCCACGTTTCAGCTGCATATTGGAGTATGGATCGCACGATTGATTTGTAATTTCTAAGCTTGGTGCTGAGATGGAGACTGGTTGAACTCCACATGTTTCTATGTCTATTGAATGTCTGGACTGAGATGGAGACTGGTTGAACTCCACATGTGTCTATGTCTATTGAATGTCTGAACTGAGATGGAGACTGGTTGAACTCCACATGTTTCTTTGTCTATTGAATGTCTGGACTGAGATGGAGACTGGTTGAACTCCACATGTTTCTATGTCTATTGAATGTCTGGGCTGAGATGGAGACTGGTTGAACTCCACATGTTTCTATGTCTATTGAATGTCTGGACTGAGATGGAGACTGGTTGAACTCCACATGTTTCTATGTCTATTGAATGTCTGGACTGAGATGGAGACTGGTTGAACTCCACATGTTTCTATGTCTATTGAATGTCTGGACTGAGATGGAGACTGGTTGAACTCCACATGTTTCTAAGTCTATTGAAAGCCTGGGCTGATTTTCTATTATTTGTTCATTTCTAAGTTCGTCTTTTAAACTGGCTCCCATAGTGTGTCCGCTACCCTTATCTAGGTGCTAGTTACCATAGTGATCGTTCTAGAATCAAATGTTTAGAAGTGTGACATTAATTGCACAGCTTGGGATGGCATTTGTGCACTAACGGTGAAGTAGACACATATTTCTTGTAACTAACGAATTACTACAAAACATTCTTTTTTCTAAATCGTCTACTTTTCAACTCTATGCAGAACGTATATGTTTAAGTCATGTCATGTTATGTAAATTATCAGAACTTGCTACATTAACAAAGTGTATGTGCAAAGTAAGGACAAGAGGTAGGGTTCGATCCCAACCGACGGCTTTTGGTTCACCCAGCCTTTAATGGGTACCGGATTTTTTTTCTCTGGGATAGTAAAGCGGCGCGGGCGTAACACCGAAGGGCATTTATAAGCTGTTAGATGTATTGTCCAAGGTTATATTAGGTTTTGTATCGCGAGATGATAGTTTGGTTTCAAGGATATCTGTAGAGGACATGATGGACAAGGGTGACATTTTGAAGGCGGTTGTATATCGGTAATCGGCACGGCTCGCAGTGCTGTTGTTTTCGTGAAACTGAAACAGTTCGGACATGCAGGAACGATAACTTCAAGATCAAGCTAAGTATGCGCACGAACAGCGAGCTATGGGAACCATATACATATTCACACTTCATTATCTGCTGGAAACAATTCAGCGTATGTTGGTCTGCTCATAGCCGTCTATAGATTTACAAAGGCCCGCCGTAGAAAATACAATCGGAAAACCCTCCAACTATCGTGACGTTATCAGCTGTAGAAGCTATAGACGGCTGACGTCACTCTACCCACAACCGCACATGCTCGCAATGGTCAAAACGTCACGTCAGTTGCACGTTTTCCAGGAATTTACTCTCAGCCCATAGGCCTTTGTAAATCTATAGATGGCTGTGGTCTGCCTTAAGTACTGTGACGACAGTTCTGTCAAGATGGAGAAATGAAGGATAACAAGAGGGAATTAAAATAAAAATAAGAATAGCGTGTTAAGTGGAAAAGAATGCAACATTGAGAAAACAAATAAGAAGGTAAGTAAATAAAGACAATTCCAGCCAAACATTTTAACTCCACCTCTTTTCTCATTATGGACAAAATAGTAAATCGGTCATGTTAAAAATTGTATTTAAGGAAGTCTATCTTTCGCGTCAAGTGTTGTTTGTATCTGGATGTCATTTTTGTATATGTCTTTTTTTTTTATTATGGGTGTGTAGTTCTTGCAAAGGCCATATAGTTTTGCCTGCTAAAAGACAAATCTTTTTAAAACATATTTTTGTTTAAAAAGAAATTTAAAATGGTATAACGCACGTTTCAACAGTAAGTAAAAAAAAAAAAAAGTATAGAGCCTCGTCACGTCAAGTGGCGTGTGGGGAATATGGTGTTAGTGACCATCATTTTTATACACATTCGGCACATGATTTTTTAGGTAATATGGTCGGTATTACGCCCGTGCCGCTTTACTTTCCCAGAAAAAAAAATCCAGTGCCCATTTAAGGCTGGGTGAACCCGAAAGCCATCGATCAGGATCGAACTCGACCACTTGTCCTTTGTAGTCCAGTTCACTAACCACTGAGCTATAATTTCAATATTGAATCGAGTTAATTGAAATCTTTATATAATAAAAAAAGGTTTGAAAAAAAAAATCAATAAAATATTAAAGGTTTCATGAACTTATCATTCAGCTAATATAAATGCTTGGGAATCCAATCGGGCAAGTATATTACGTGAATAAAACTGGCCGGTTCAAATGCCAACGCGTTCAAGAATTAAATCTCTAGTGACTTCTACAACGAAAGGAACACACACAAAGGAAGTACTATCAAACTTCCACGAAATAAAAAAAAATAATAATAAAAAAATTGACAACTTTTCATTGAGCCCCCAGGAGCTTTGTTTGGCATCCAGTACCGGCTGGGTTTCTCTTCCACGACCTCATCACGGCCTCGGCCATCGGAAAGGGTCACCACTATCATCCACGAGTTCGAGATCGATAACGACTCAACAAATATTGGCTCCTTTACAGAGTTTTTCTGCATGGTTGTCCGTGTCTACCCGACTACAAGGAACCCAATTATCTCAGCGCAAATACATTGGGCCTTCCGTGGTCTGCTTATAATAAGTTTCTGCCGATACTTTTTCCCCCTTATGCCTTTGGAGGCAGCGGTTCTTAAACTGTGAACCTAAGAGGCATAAGAGTAAAAATAAAATGAAAAAAAAAACAAACTCATTTGTAAAGTTTTCTATTATTATTATTATTACTGCCAACCATCCACAATCTCCGTCAATCATTAATAATAAGACTTCCTTCTGCATCGTAATCATCAGTTAATTAATCGTCAATCAAACGCCTGCGCCATCATCGTTAATTAATCATTCATAATCATCAATAAGAATGATCGCAAATTAAACCAATATAATCAGCAATTAATCGTTAATCAGTCAATGACCATAATCATTTTCATCATCATCAATCATAAGCAAAAATGGTCATTCGTCGTTGATGATCTTCAACAATCAACGTCATCTTCAATAATCATCAACCACCATCAACATCTGATCACCAGCATCTGTCGTCTTCAAGCATCACCATTGATCATCATCAACAATTAATAACCACTATTTCAATCATCATCCTCATCATCAATCGTCGGTATCTATCACCTTCAAAAGTAACAATCAATCATCATCAACAATTAATCCCCAGAATCATCAATTATAATCAACATCAATTAACTTCATCATTATCGTCAATTACCATCGCCATCAGTCGTCTTCAATCATCAACAGTCATCAAAATCAGGCATCAGTCATCATCGTCAGTCATCAGCAACATCAACAGTCATCAATAAGAATCATCAATCATCATCATCGATAATAATCATCAATCATCATCATCGATATTAATCATCAATCGTGTTCATCATTCAATTTCTATCAGAAGCCTCACAGTGCTCTTTGTGCACCTCTTCATAAGTTTCTGTTTTGGGCGAGCTTCTCTAACACAGTAAAGAAATCGATACATGCTGTACTTGCTTGTCTTATAAGTGTTCTTCTTCATGCTTTTTGACGTCGGCTACTTTTTTTCCCTTGTATTTCTCATTCTAAAACAACAGACGGGAAGGGAGAGACAGAGAGAGAGAGAGAGAGAGAGCGAGAGAAAGAAAGAGTGAGAGAGGGAGAGAGAAAAATATACGATGGTATTGTTTTATCTTTTTTACAGTGGCAATTATGATTCTACTGTGTAATGCTGACGTTGATTCCACATCGATGTACTATTGTTTAAAAAAGTTGATTTAAATTGTATAGATTCGTTGTCAATCGTTGGCAAATGTTATCTTTGTGGAAGATTCATCTTTGAAACTTGTCCAAAGCAATCTCAGGTGTATGAACAATGAGTTATCTACAGCCTCCGTCCACTCGCTAGCTCATCCATTCACCTGCCCACTTTCGCTCATTCACACAGTAATCACTCGCTTATTACTTTCTCAGTAGTCACTCACTCAGTTACCCACTCACTCACTCCGTAATCACTCACTCCCAAAATCACTTACCTAAAACTCACCCAATCACTGATTCACCCACCCCAACTCACTCACTCACTCACTCACTCACTCACTCACTCAGTAAATAAAACTAAAAGTTTTGAAATACGTAAACAATATTCACACTTTAACAGTTAATCTTTACCCCAACGTTGTGCTTATCAGTGAGAAACGTGTACCCTAGACTGAATTAAACAAAACAAAAAACACTACCAAGATGAAATGTATCAGACGAATGACAGGAAACAACCTGAGAGATAAGATCATCAATGAAGAACTGAGAAAAATGCTAGGAATTATTCCCGACATTGAATATACAAATAAATAACAGATACAATTGTTTGGGTGCATAATAAGATAGAAAGACACAAACATAACGAACCTTTAACGTTACGAGAAGATTAGACTCAAGAGCCGACCACGAAACAGATGGATTGATTGAATATTAGAAACATTAGAAAACATAACAGCAGCACAGATCGACAGAAGAAAAAACTGCAAATTATATCTCCCCTCGCCGCTGAAAAGCAAATTAGGAAGGAAAGAAGAAGGCTGCTAGAATCAAAACTAATGACACACTGAACGACAACCCTCACAATCAATGTATTATATCGTAGTTGTCTTCAAACCGCCTCATTTGATTCTTAACTCCCACTAATAAGCTTGATCCTATCTAAACAAAGTGGGGCTTACCATGAAGATACAGACTTTCATTAATGGATGTTTACGCAAAATAAAAGGATGGAAATGGCAGGACAAAATCACTAACATAGAATTATGGAAATGCAGCAGTCAAATACCAGTGGATAAAGAGATACAGCGGAGACGATGGCACTGGATAGGACACACACTGCGGAAGCCAACTGAGAGTACTACACAACAGGTCCTTTTTTGGGATCCCCAAGTGGAAAAGACAAAGAATACCGCCCAAGGAATTCTTTGAGAAGACATATAGAAGCAGAGATGAAGATGATGGGGAAGACATAGAATTATCTTAAAAGAATGGCAAGAAACAGAACGACTTGGAAAGTGTTTGCTGAAGACCTATGCTCCATAGTGGAGCTGAAAGGTTGAAGAAGGAGAAACAAAGTGGGGCTAACACTGAAAACGTGGGAACCACTGACCTAGAGAATCGAGTGGCCATAAAGCGATAAGAAATGAAGGAAGTCGGACAGGAAAAGGCTATGAAGCAAATAAATTGAAAATTGAGAAGAGAGGCTGGAGGGATGGGGGAAAATAAAAGGAGTACCGGAACTGGAAATAGCAGCTAGACAAATGAAAATAGAATAAGAAGAAAATGTGCGGAGAGGAAGTATTTGTCTTAAAGCTTTAAGATTAATCGGCACTGACTGTGATTTGAGGGGATAGATAGTAGAAAGGATGGGTGTGTGGAAGGCTGTTTGTTTGAGTTTAATTTGTTTATGTAAGGTTTATGCTTTCTTGTGTTTTTATATGTTGGTGAGTATAATAGGTTTGATAGTTTTTATGATTCTGTGTTGAATGTTTCATTGGTTGCTCACTTACTCATTCACTAACTCACCGACGCACACATCCACCTAGCTTCGTGCCTTTACTTACACATATATCACTCACTCATTCACTCACCGATGCACTCAATTACGGACTCACACACCTATATATCCAATCCCTAACACACCCACCTATCCAATGACTAAAACACACACCTACCCAATCACCAACACACTAACCAACCCAATCCGTAACGGACCCACCTGCCCGCTAATCCAGCCCGTAATAAACCCACCTATCCAATGACTAACACACTCACCTATCCAACCACTAACACACCCACCACCCAATCAGCAAAACATCCACCTACCAAATCACCAACACACTCACCACCCAATCACCAACACATCCACCTACCAAATCACCAACACACACAATCACCAACACATCCACCTACCAAATCACCAACACACCCACCACCCAATCACCAACACATCCACCTACCAAATCAACACACTCACTTATTCAATCCCTAAAAAACCCACCTACCCGCTAATCCAACCGCCAACACACCCACCTACCCGCTAATCCAATATCCAACACACCCACCTATCCAATCATCAAAACACCCAGCTATCCAATCATCAACACACCCACCTATCCAATCATCAACACACCCACCAATCCAATTATCAACACACCCAGCTATCCAATCATCAACACACCCAGCTATCCAATCATCAAAACACCCAGCTATCCAATCATCAAAACACCCACCTATCCAATGATCAACACACCCACCAATCCAATCATCAACACACCCACCAATCCAATCATCAACACACCCACCAATCCAATCATCAACATACCCAGCTTATCCAATCATCAACACACCCACCTATCCAATCATCAACACACCCACCAATCCAATCATCAACACACCCAGCTATCCAATCCTCAACACACCCTGCTGTCCAATCATCAACACACCCTCCTATCCAATCATCAACACACCCTCCTATCCAATCATCAACACACCCACCTATCCAATCATCAACACACCCACCTATCCAATCATCAACACACCCACCTATCCAATCATCAACACACCCACCTATCCAATCCTTAACACACCCACCTATCCAATCATCAACACACCCATCTATCCAATCATCAACACGCCCACCTATCCAATCATCAACACACCCACCTATCCAATCATCAACACACCCACCTATCCAATCATCAACACACCCACCTATCCAATCATCAACACACCCACCTATCCAATTATCAACACACCAGCCTATCAAATCCTTAACACACTCACCTATCCAATCATCAACACACCCACCTATCCAATCAACACACCCACCAATCCAATCATCAACACACCCAGCTATCCAATCCTCAACACACCCTGCTGTCCAATCATCAACACACCCTCCTATCCAATCATCAACACACCCACCTATCCAATAATCAACACACCCACCTATCCAATCATCAACACACCCTCCTATCCAATCATCAACACACCCTCCTATCCAATAATCAACACACCCACCTATCCAATCATCAACACACCCACCTATCCAATCCTTAACACACCCACCTATCCAATCCTTAACACACCCACCTATCCAATCATCAACACGCCCACCTATCCAATCATCAACACACCCACCTATCCAATCATCAACACACCCACCTATCCAATCATCAACACACCCACCTATCCAATCATCGACACACCCACCTATCCAATCATCAACACACCCACATATCCAATTATCAACACACCAGCCTATCAAATCCTTAACACACTCACCTATCCAATCATCAACACACCCACCTATCCAATCAACACATCCACCTATCCAATTATCAACACACCAGCCTATCAAATCCTTAACACACTCACCTATCCAGTTATCAACACACCCTCCTATCAAATCACTAGCACACCCATCTAACTACTCACCTGCACTTTCACAGCTGTCACTCACTCACTCACAGATGCACACGTCTACGGACTCACACAACAACGTAAATGCCTCCACTCACACAGCTATCACTCACTCATACCCTACCCACCAATCCGCCCATTCACTCATAAAAGTAAAGGTAAACGTAAAGTACGAGACTTGAACCGGCGTCTTAGCACGCGAGTTTACACCCATATGTGCTCGGCCGCCTATCCAGACATTTTTCGGAAATTTCTGTATAGTGTCGCCTCAAGCATCGAAACTCAGATGCGAGGGGACATTCCTCACCTTCCCAGGGTAATATCATGGTACCCATTTCTGCCAACGGCTGGGTCGACCGTGGAGGTATTTTTTTTTCCAAACAAGAGTACAACTCACACTGCTCCCAGCGGGAATCGAACACGGGTAGTCCAGTCGGGTGGTTTTCCATACTAGGCTACCGATTCTCTCATTCAGCCACCTACTAACTTACTCACCTTGGTGCTCACCCACGCTATACTCCTCCACTCACTTACCTATTATATTTTTCATGTTTTCACACATACATCCCTATCCATCCAGTCACTCTACCATCCACCTAATAACTTACTCTCTACCTAGCCAGCTAGAGCTAAGTCACTCACTCGGTCACACTCTCCTCCTAATCACCTACTAACTTATATATATACCCACTCACCCAGCCACCTTCGGAGACTCATCCTACTAATCACTCAAGCATCCATCTATCAAAGCACCCGCTCACTCAGCTCACTCACTCAATTATCTTTTCACTACTTCTTTCACCCAGCTACCCACCCACCTACTAGCTCACACACCTACCCTCTCACTCGACGACTCATCCACTCACCTAACAACTCACTCAGTCAAAACCCACTTGCTCACTCACTCACTAAATCTCCCAGTCACTCCCTCATGGGAGTGGAAAATGGCATCTGCCAACTCCTAAAACAAAACAAAAAATCGATGTTATTTGTAATAGAAAAAAGAACCGTCCACCAGTAACCAGCTACAGGCTATTGGCTACTATCCGTTCATATATTGCTCGTCTCAGATTCCAATCTTTTATTTAACCAGCCCCGCCTCCAAATTCTTAATTTATTTGCCCAACACAGCAGCGCTCAAATGTAGATTACTTCCTGGACACTACAGACCAGGCTAAACTAAACTAACTCTCATTCTTGCCCAAAAATGTTGCCCTCGCTTTCGCCTCGGCGCTGCTGCACAAATATTTACCCATCGTCTCCCCCCAAAAAGGGCCTGCAATTTCCTCCACTAAGGAGATGCCAGGAATCAATCGACCCTAACCCCCAGGGAATCATGTTTGATGTATCTAGTCCTGAGAACCAATAACAAACCCTGTATTAGACGTTATATCTGTGGCAGGGCTCCTCAAATCTGTGCCGTCTACACCTTTGCCCTGTTGCTGCATCTCATTTTGGGTGTACTTGTCAACTGTTTAATACGTCCAGCACCGATCATTTTTCGATGATGTTCAAATAATTATACAATCAACCAATGAAAGTTCTTTAGCTCTTTCCGTACGTTTCGCTGCACTGTTCGCCATGCCGACTTCGTCAACGTACGTTTCGCCGCATATTACGCCACGCTCAATTTGATTAGTGTGAACGCCATCAAACCATATTCTTTTTACATGTCTTGTATCATCTTGATAGTGGTGAAATCTAATACCTTGTTCAATTATCTAAACATTCATATATAATATGTTATATGTTCATTATCAAGTACCGGGACTAGTGGCGTAGGTGAATATGTCTCTCCACAACTTTCGATCTCGGCAGTTATTTATCATTTCTGTTGTTGACCTTCTGCCAAACCATTCTCTGAAGCTGTCTGTTATTTTTTTCTCTTTGCTTCCCTCTATCTATCCGTCCCTCAATTTTTCCAGTTGTTACAATATATTAAAGTTGTTCCCTTCTCATTACATGGCCAAAAAATGATGATTGTCTCTTCCTAACATTGGAAATTAGCTCTCTTTTTGCTTTGACCTTTCTCAGAACCTCTTCATTACACTTCTTAGCTGTCCATGGTATTCTCAACATTCTTCTGTAAAACCACATTTCTACAGACTCCAGTGATTTTCTTGTCTGTTGTTATTTATTAGATAAATATAAATATATAGATTGATTATTAAAACCATGAACACTTTTGTCTCTGAAATATCTTCCGTTACGTCGATAAAAAAGCTTCCGTACTGAAAGAGTTAAAACCCCATTTTGGAGAATAGGCCACGTACAAGGTATCTCCATCCATCTATTTTCTTGGACATTTACTCTACTTCTCTCCAGCCCAGGCCAATTATCATCATTAAGTGCCGTCTACGCATCGAAGGTTGGCTACCATGGAGCGCCATTCCACTCGGTCTCTTGCTTTGATGGTGCAGATTGTCAGAGGCTGACCTGTCCATCTTTTGATGTTACTCGTCCATGTTAGTAGTCTTGGTCTGTCTCTGCCTCTCTTTTACCCTGTATTTTCCCTTCCAATATTGGTTAAAACAGTTTAGGGCAGTATTCTTTAAAAAAATTTATGTGACTGCTTTTCCTCTTCTATTCATGGGCGTTGATGACTTTCTCTTCCATATTGGGTTCCATAAGAGTGGCTGTCTAGCTATGCTGACATCAGGTTTCCTTAGTGTATGTCCAACACATCTCCATTATTTATTTATAATTTGTTGTTCGCTTGACACCTCCACCCTTCCGTCCTTTTTTTGGGATTATTTCCGAGATATCTTCATTTCGGATCTTGTCATACCATCTAACGATTAACATTTTCCTATAGCAATTGCATACACATTTGTAACATTGTTGTTTATTTGTATTTTTCAGCACTTATGTCTAAGAGGACTCTTTTTACATTTGTATTCTATACCAATTCTGACCTATGGAAGCGAATCATGGACAGTAGACAAACAAATGAAAGGACTATTTGAGGCCACAGAGATGGGATTTCTCTGAAGAATGTTGAAAGTTCACTGGACAGCTAAAAAGACTAATGAGGAAATTCCCAAAGCGGCCAACACAAAAAAGGGAGCACCTAAAAACATCAGAAAAAAACAATCAACATCATGCGGGCACATCATGAGAAGAGGAAGGTTGGAGTACTTGGTTACAGCTGGCAAAATAAAAAGGAGAGATCGCGACGACAAAGAGAGAAAACACTGGATATCATGGTGTCATGGCATGGAAAACAGTCAACAACAGAACTGATACGATGCACTGTAGATAGAAGATTGTGGAAGGACATGATCGCCTACGCCAACCGGTATGGCACATGATGATGATGATTCTTCTACCTTTCAGCTCCCTGTAGAGCATAGGTCTTCAACAAATAATTTCCAAGCCGTTCTGTTTCTTTAAATTGTCCATGTTTGTGAAGTTTTTGCAGATTACTTTTTTTACAGTACTGAATAGCCAGTCTCATGTCCAACTTTCCTTAGTCGCCTCTTACGAACATGGCTGGTAGGGAACAGCGCTACAATTCTTTACTCTCCCTCCGGGCCCCGGGCAACGCACGGGTGTATATGTATTACTTGTGTCTTATTTGTGTGCTTGTTTTTATATTTAGAAAAAAAAAATAAAAATAATTGTGTACTTGACTATCAGTCTTTAACCAGCAACCCACATCACAACCAGCAACCCACATCACAACCAGCAACCCCCATCACAACCAGCAACCCCCATTACAACCAGCAACCCACATCACAACCAGCAACCCACATCACAACCAGCAACCCACATCACAACCAGCAACCCACATCACGAGCTCACTTCACATCCAAGATGAGCTTTCTGGTGACAGTCTTCGTGGGACCTAGTTAACGAGGTCAAGATCGCAGTATTCCTCACGCTGGTGGGGTATTGATAACCTCCAATTCTAGCAGAACACGTGACATCAAGAATCTACCACGGTCCATTATATTACCCACAATAGTCAATGGGAGTAAACCCTGAGGAAAAATCCGGAGATGGAGTCCCTAAGGCAGTTGAGTGTTGATTTCAATATTGCTCTGGTAACTTATGCGGCGCAGTTGGCACCAAACTGTTCTTGCCCTCATCGTAGGTTAGGCGGGCTTGGCCATGTACACCGTAAGAAAGATGGCCGCATACCGAAAGATATACTCTACGGACAACTGGCAGATGGTAAAATAACTAGAGGAAGCCCAAAACTTCGATTTGTAGATGTGTGTAAACGTGACATGAAGACTCTGAACATAAACCCTGCAGCATGGGAAGATAAAGTTGCAGACCGCAGTCTCTGGAAACACACTCTAAAGGTTCACCTCAAACAAGAAGCAGACAGATTCATAGAGAAAGAGAATACACGGAGCAAGAAAAGAAAAGAAAAAATAACATTTCTAGGGGCGCTGAAAATTCCATAGTCAACTATGACTGACGGAGGCTACTACTACTAGTCAAAGAGCGAATTGGCCACGCCTGATCAGTGGCACTGGGTCAGCATTTACGTGAGAGTAATTGTTTTACGTTGTAGTTCAAGTATTCCTTTCATTTTAGTTCGTATTTGTATTTACAATCCAGATTCCTCTCTCCAGGGGGACTCTGCCACTATGGGCTGTAGTGGGCTGACAACTCTTGGTATATCCGGTGTTTGTCTACAAACTCGATTAGCTTGCTGGATAAAACCGCCTCTCTTAAGCCGGTCCAATACAAGATGTTTTAATCGATGCATGAATATTTTTGTGTCTGTATCAGTACCTTTGTGTCCCTCCGTTCTCTCAGTGCTGGTATCCTCCACAATTTCTCCATCTCCAATATTGATGTTGATTTCATTGCTCCTGTGATGACCCTAAGTGCCTGGTTTTATACTTTGTCCAGTTCTTGCAGTGTGGTGTTTGATGCTGAGCACCATGCAGATGATCCATATTCTAGATGTAGGCGTATACTCTGCTGGTAAACTTTACTTAGTATTTTCACACTAGCACCCCATGTGGTTCCACACAGCTTTCTTAAAATAAATAACTTCTTCCTTGCTTTTTGTCTTGCCTTATTTATCTGCTGTCTCCAAAATAGTTTGTTGTCAAATACAACTCCGAGATAGGTAGCTTGTATGCCTTCTTCCACAGGCTCATTGGTTATGTAGATGGCTCCTGCTTTTTTTTTGTTCTGAGGAGAGATTTAAAGGTGTAGTACTGCATTTGTCGCTAATAATGCTAAATATATTTCGTGATGATATTTCTGATGATGTTGATGATGATATTGATGTTGTACATGTCAGTACAATGACTAAAACACGGTTTATAGCTGAACCCTGCATGTTTTCGAACAATTTAGTAGCTGAAGTTTAGCACATGAGACGACATATAGCAGTTTAGTTGAACATTGCTACAGCGTAATTAACCTGGAATTTAAAGCAACAAAGGTAGCAGGAAAAAAAGTAGAAGAAAAGAAAAATTGAAAAATTACCTGACATTTAAACACAAAGTAGCGACCTATGGATGGGCATAACTCATAATGTTTATTAATTTTTGCTGATAAGAGCCTCAAACTTTTCAGAATTATAAAATGGAGTAAGGACTAGTATAATAGTATCATAATAGGATACATATTTAGAAATAAATTGTGCACATGTATATCAAATATGCGGCTAAAGTATGTAATTAAAATGTAATGAATTAAAGATGTGCACGAAACGAAACTTGGGAAGCAGTAGCAAAAAAGAATAAAAAAGAAATACATCTTTGATCAAGTCATGAAATATGAATAAAACTGATAATACAATTGAAGCAACAATAAAGATTGAAGGCAAGATAAACAGAAGAAATGCACGACAACAAAAGTATAATATCTAATTTAACGGTCTGGGCGACTGAGATTAGACAGAAGAAATGTACGACCAAATAAATACTATGTCGTTTAACAGCCTGGATAAACGAGATTACAGCAGTAGAACTGATAAGAAACATCCAGGGCAGTAGTTTATGGAGAAACAAGATCGTCACGCAAGTGCTAACAGTACCAAGTGCTGATGATTCATGGCTATGAATAGACTTTGTTCCCAAAGTTTCACCAAAATGTCTGCCAAAGATAGAGCTCTTCACTGGCTAGAAATGGCGAAAGAAGTTGAGAAGCACCACGTGGCACGAACCATGGGGAGTTATTATTTGATAAAGAAAGTTAAAGATAATATATTTCTGTTGTTGATGCGTTACAGAAAATTGTATAATTTGGAAACATCAAGTTCCCTTTGTTTATATTCGCCATTGGCCATGCTCCTGAAGATACAGCAACTATGCCCATTATTTATACCGTGTACAATAACACAAATTGCGTCACGTTAGTGACAGATATATAGTCCCAATTTCTTGCCTGTCTCGTGACGAATTGAGTTGTCTGAGTGCACAACTATTCATCAGAATTTGCTTTCTCTCGCTGCAGTCTTTGTGCTTTACGAAGTCGAGACCTGTCAAATACTGGAATATTATTCACCTCTTCCTCTGTTTTAACTTAATACCCGTCTCATAGTTCCATAATGATAATTTTCTTTATCAGACTAGATGACCTTGATCATCCCGCCTTTCGTTTCATCGTTGTGGCATGAGACCTTCATGGTGGTATGAGACCTTCATGGTGGTAGGAGGCCTTCATGGTGGTAGGAGACCTTCATGGTGGTGGGAGACCTTCATGGTGGTGGGAGACCTTCATGGTGGTAGGAGACCTTCATGGTGGTAGGAGACCTTCATGGTGGTGTGAGACCTTCATGATGGTAGGAGACCTTCATGGTGGTAGGAGACCTTCATGGTGGCATGAGACCGTCATGGTTGTAGGAGACCTTCATGGTGGTAGGAGACCTTCATGGTGGTAGGAGACCTTCATGGTGGTATGAGACCTTTATGATGGTAGGAGACCTTTATGATGGTAGGAGACCTTCATGGTGGTATTAGACCTTCATGGTGGTAGGAGACCTTCATGGTAGAATGAGACCTTCATGGTTGTAGGAGACCTTCATTGTGGTAGGAGACCTTCATTTTGGTAGGAGACCTTCATGGTGGTAGGAGACCTTCATGGTGGTATGAGACCTTCATGGTGGTATGAGACCGTCATGGTGGTATGAGACCTTCATGGTGGTATGAGACCTTCATGGTGGTATGAGACCGTCATGGTTGTAGGAGACCTTCATTGTGGTAGGAGACCTTCATGGTGGCATGAGACCTTCATGGTGGTAGGAGACCTTCATGGTGGTATGAGACCTTCATGATGGTAGGAGACCTTCATGGTGGTACGAGACCTTCATGGTTGTAGGAGACCTTCGTGGCGGTAAGAGACCATCGTGGTGGTAGGAGACCTCCAGAATGTCAAGTATATTGTTGGAATCCACGCTATATTACTTTATCTGGTGATTTACTCCACCAGAGGATCCCAGCACTGAGAGAACAAAGGGACAAGGAGGCGCTGATACAGGCAGAAAAATGTTTATGCATGCCGAGACATCCAGTGAAGGACCGATTTTTAAAAAAATAATAAAAAATAAAAATAAACTTGAATTGGGACAGCTAAGAGAAGCAGTTTTGTCAACCAAGCCAAACGAATTTGTAGACAAACACCAGGCATACGAAGAGTTGTCAGCCCCTACTGCCCATAGCGGAAGAGTCTCCACAGAGAGAGGAATCCGGATTGTCAGTACAAATACATTTCCTGTTTTACGGTTTATTAATTTAAAGTGAAATAGTTCTTCTTGAACTTAACATAATTGTATTGTTACAGGACAACTAGTCTAATGTGTGTACCGAAATATAATAAAAACTTGATAACCGCTGAACTGTTGTCTGCCGCTCTCTTGTTATCGCTTCCTCTTGTTGCCGTTTCAAATTAACGCGGGAACACCTTATCACATTTTTCTGACGTCAACCTCAATTCCTTTCTCAGTCTCAAATGTTAACTGTTTGCCCATTATTCTTGTCTCTCCTTGAGATGCTATTTCGCTTTTTCCGACCTGGATATATTTATATGTGCAATATCTCAGAAAATGGAATTCAGTTTTTCATTTCTTCTGACCTGACTTCACTGTTCAATTCCCTCATGGTGTACCTTTTTGTTTATTATTTATTGAGCAATTTTCCTGGTGTAGGTGGTTGTGGACATTTTCATCAGGTTTTGAATATAAATGTCTCCTTTTGTTGTTCTATTTGATACCTCATACAGATAGAACTGAGGGGAAAAAAACTACGAATAGCCCCCGCTATAGAATATATAAAGAAACAACAGATAAAATGGTTTGGCCTCGTGACAAGGCAGAAAGATCAAATTGCAACATAACGAACCTTCAATAAAAGTTGTGAGAATACCAGACCCAATGGTCGACCACGAAAAATGATGGATCGATGGAATATTAGAAGCACTAGGAAACAGTACAGCAGCAGAGGCGAACAAAAGAGCAAATACCCGCAAGTTATATCTTCCCTCGACGCTGAAAGGCAAATGAGGAAGGAAAGAAGAAGATAACTCATCCACCACATCGCATACCACTGTCTGTCTGTCTGTCTGTCTGTCTGTCTGTCTGTCTGTGTCGTCCGTCCGTGTCGTCCGTCCGTCCGTCCGTCCGTCCGTCCGTCCGTCCGTCCGTCCGTCCGTCCGTCCGTCCGTCCGTCCGTCCCGTCCGTCCGTCCGTCCGTCCGTCCGTCCGTCCGTCCGTCCGTCCGTCCCGTCCGTCCGTCCCGTCCGTCCGTCCGTCCGTCCGTCCGCCCGCCCTCTCTCTCTATCAGTCTGTGACTGTTTGCCTAGTTAGCTCGTTGTTTGACAGTATTGTTATGTTGTGCGACTTTGTACTCTAAACCTACTTTATGCAATAAACAGCTACAATAAGTGACCAGTTTGTGTGAACTTGAGAATCATATTTGACAGTTCACACAACCTGAGCTTAGCTCATTCCAGCCAAACCTAAAGTACACTCCAGAGTTGTACAATTTTTTTTTTTTTTCGCGTGTCTCACTTCCAATTTTTTTTTAGAACTTAAACAACGTTTGTTGCACTCTTCTGTAGTGCACGATGAAGCACTTTCGGACCGGCCCATCCTACATCATGGCATGTAATTATTTGGGCCTTGTTTATGGGCTATGACGTGCATTCACTGAGGTTTCAAAACAGTCGGGATGGGAGCAAGGAAAGAAAATGCACGGTTTTCTTGTAATTAAAAGTCATCAAATTGGTTCAGTTACTCAGGAAATGAAGAGCGGTAAAAAAGGAAACTCTTTGTACATAGCTACGCAGCAGGAGACAATCTGATCATCAGAAGGTGAAACTTTTCAATCAAGTTTTTCGACCCTTTCAATTGTATTAGTTTATTAAACTAGTAGCTTTTTCTTTGTCTAGATTTAAAAGTTGCAAGAGAAGTAGGGTTGGTTATTTGGTTACTTGGTTATGGAAGGCCCGGGTATCACTGCAAACGAATTAAAATCCATAATTGCTCAACCGCCCGTGCCAGCGTAATCATCCGAATTAATATCTCATCTCCCAAACAAAGAAAGGTAACTGTAGTCCCCATCGTTGCAGTCTCAGCACACGCCAAAAGACATAAGGCATAAGGCGAAACTGCGCATAAAGTGAACACAGCCAACTGTTCCCTGTCATACGATATCATCATTCATCGTAAACAATTGGAATTAGGGAGAAGTAGGGTGCTACCATCAAGTAGGAATAGGCGCTATGAAACCTTCACAAGTAGGGTGCTACAATGGAGCAGGAATGGGCGCTATGAAACCTTCACAAGTAGGGTGCTACAATCAAGTAGGAATAGGCGCTATGAAACCTTCACAAGTAGGGTGCTACAATCAAGCAGGAATGTGTGCTATGAAACCTGCCTTTAGAACGGCACTTCATGTTCCGCATTGATGATGCAACCCCCGTTCCCTTGTTTAAACCTTGGTAGGCAGAAATCTACATACATCTCTGTGAAATAAACTACTAATGCTAATAATAGACACCGAGAAACAGGGTGTGTGCCCAACGGCTGCCGAATTAGTAAACAGCGCCAACATACAAACATTACATTAATTGGCTTTGTTTTTAGTCACATCAGTTGGGTGACGTATTCGACAACTTGCATCTTTATTTGTCGTCATCGCCTTCCTTTAAATAACTTGATTTGCTACCATCGAGATGACTGTCGACGTTCAGTCATCTCTTTTTTTGTCCAGTCTCAGTCAGGTGGACTACAGTTGATGTGAAAATAACACGCATAAACATACACTGCCTGTTTGTGCGCCCCCAAATGACGTATGTTCCTTTGAGCAATTGGAAATTGTTTTCTTTTCTTCCTACTTTTAGCATCGAAGGCGGATATATTTTACGGTCTTTTGCTCTTCTGCTGGTCTCTGGTGCTGTTATGCTTCCTAGTGTTTCTAATATTCAATCAATCCATTTATTTTGTAGTCGGCCCTTGGTGTCTGGTGTTCTTCCAAAGTTTATTGAAGACTCATGTAGTGTTTTGATCTGTTTGTCTTACCACGTTCCCAAATAAATTTATCTGTTGTTTCTTTATGTACTCTGTGGCGGAAATTATTGCTACCTTTCTTCTCAGTTAAAAAAAAATGCAAATAGCAGTTGACCTCACCTAGACAGAGATCTGGTGTTTCGGAGAACAAGAAACGCAAATAAAATCGTAGAAAATCAATTGCAGTCTACTATTATTAAATAGGAGCCTCTGAGCCTGGCTGAGTGGTTAGTGTGCTTGGTGGCTGAGTGGTTAGTGTGCTTGGTGGCTGAGTGGTTAGTGTGCTTGGTGGCTGAGTGTTAGTGTGCTTGGTGGCTGAGTTGTTAGTGTGCTTGGTGGCTGAGTGGTTAGTGTGCTTGGTGGCTGAGTGGTTAGTGTACTTGGTGGCTGAGTGGTTAGTGTGAATGGTGGCTGAGTGGTTAGTGTGCTTGGTGGCTGAGTGGTTAGTGTGCTCGGTGGCTGAGTGGTTAGTGTGCTTGGTGGCTGAGTGGTTAGTGTGCTTGGTGGCTGAGTGGTTAGTGTGCTTGGTGGCTGCGTGGTTAGTGTGCTCGGTGGCTGAGTGGTTAGTGTGCTTGGTGGCTGAGTGGTTAGTGTGCTCGGTGGCTGAGTGGTTAGTGTGCTCGGTGGCTGAGTGGTTAGTGTGCTCGGTGGCTGAGTGGTTAGTGTGCTTGGTGGCTGAGTGGTTAGTGTGCTTGGTGGCTGAGTGGTTAGTGTGCTTAGTGGCTGAGTGGTTAGTGTGCTTAGTGGCTGAGTGGTTAGTGTGCTCGGTGGCTGAGTGGTTAGTGCGCTTGGTGGCTGAGTGGTTAGTGTACTCGCTTCCTGACCAGAAGGGTCTGGGTTCAATCATCAGCAGCGGCGGATTTTTTTTTCGGATTAACAAAGCTTCGGGGTTCACCCAGCCTCTTAAAATGGGTACCACAGTTTTATGGGAAGTAAATGTGGGCCTATCGTGGTACCGACCACATCACCCAAACATGGGCCGTGGTCACAGAAAAATATGGTCACTAACAACATATTCCACATACGCCTAGCATGGCGTGGAGGGAATCTTTTCGCTTTGTATTGTACTTATTAAAGAGGAAGAAAGCGTGTATTTGTGTTGCGACACATTTTACATTTGGCCTCTTAGCATAAAGAAATATAGTAAACCTACCAGTATCACTGGACAAGATTTAAATCTCGGGTACGCAGAAATAAAAAACACGCACTTTTGAAAATCTCGTCTGCCAAATTGGGAAGAAGTTGAAATGCTGTTTGCTTCCGGGGCGAGCTCTCCACTTCTTGCGAGAGCGGATGTTGGGAAAGGCGGGCATGGCGGGAAGTGAAGGAGCTGAGTAGTGTCAATTTCGTGACAGCGTCGACGTAATTTCAGCTTAACGTGTTTGCAATATCAGACAGAGTGCATCCCTAGTGAGGAAAAAAAAGTATGCGAAAGAAGCCATTAAAACCTGCGAGAAGCTCGACTTCTACTTTTTGCCTTCTCCTCTCACGTTTTTCTTTTTTTTTACTTCGATGTGTGATAACTATATCAATTTCTCTGATACACAATGTCGTCTGTCCCAGAATTCTTTCAAACAGAGAAGGGAAGAACGCCATATTGCTGTCCTCTTTTAAAGCAGACACTCCTAGTGGACATAATGTATTCGGCGGCGTATCTACGGTTTGAGGGCAGAGGGGCGGAGTGAAGGTGGCCCTGGCTCATTTTCTCCTGGCTCCCTCTCTCAAATTCTTTCTCTCATTCTCTCTCGCATTCTCTCTCTCTAATGTTCTCTCCCATTCTCTCTCTCACACTCTATCTCATTCTCTCTCTCATTGTCTCTCTCATTCTTTCTCATTTTCTCTCCCATTCTCTCTCTCACACTCTATCTCATTCTCTCTCTCATTGTCCCTCTCATTCTATCTCATTCTCTCTCTCAATCTCTCCCTCATTCTCTCTCTCACACTCCATCTCATTCTTTCTCTAATTGTCTCTCTCATTCGTTCTCTCACACTCCATCTCATTCTGTCTTTCATTGTCTCTCTCATTCTCTATCGTCACTTCCTCTTATATCCCTTAGACTTCGATGGAGGTACACAGCTCAAGTTCCTTCCCTTCTGGCAGCCACTAATCATTGTCAAGTGACGTTGTTGAAGCGTTTCTCTGTTGTTGTCAGTCCACGTTATTCTGGGCCTACCACAGGCTCTTCTTCCATCTCTTCTTTTAATGTATGTTTTGTGTGGTATAAAATCTCTTAACCTTCTTTCCGGACGAGCAGATCAATTCATTTGTTGTCACTGCATGTATATCCGATCGACAAGTTAGGAAGTGATAATATTTTCTTTGCCTCGGGCTTTATCATCTTACATTCCTGCCTTGTCCTAGACTCCGACAAGCCACGCAACGTCACGCCAATGGTTATATTTTGTTCTTATCTTATTGATACATATCTGTCTGTCCAGTGAGGCAACGTTTTAAAAATAAATTGGCATAATCATTAGTAAGGAAAGGGAAAGCATGTGGTAAGAGAGGATTGAACCGTGTAGCCTAAGAGACGTATCCAGTTGTAATGACAGCCAGTGGGGTAACGTCAAAGAGCCCGAAAGGCGGTTGTTGCAGATGCAGATTTCGTAAGAATTCAAAATTTTAATTGAGAAAAGGGAACGTAGTAATAATATATAAAAGTAGTAAATGAAGGGGTGCATGGATTGCCTTCCTTCGAGCGCTGGCACCCACATACTTGTCTTGTGTCAAACGCTGGCACCCACATACTTGTCTTGTGCCAAACGCTGGCACCCACACACTTGTCTTGTGTCAAACGCTGGCATCCACATACATGTCTTGTGTCAAACGCTGGCACCCACACACTTGTCTTGTGTCAAACGCTGGCACTCACACACTTGTCTTGTGTCAAACGCTGGCACCCACACACTTGTCTTGTGTCAAACGCTGGCACCCACACACTTGTCTTGCGTGAAACGCTGGCACCCACACTTGTCTTGTGTCAGACGCTGGCACCCACATAATTGTCTTGTGTCAAACGCTGGCACCCACATACTTGTCTTGTGTCAAACGCTGGCACCCACACACTTGTCTTGTGTCAAACGCTGGCACCCACACACTTGTCTTGCGTGAAACGCTGGCACCCACACACTTGTCTTGCGTGAAACGCTGGCACCCACATACTTGTCTTGTGTCAAACGCTGGTACCCACATACTTGTCTTGCGTCAAACGCTGGCACCCACACACTTGTCTTGCGTCAAACGCTGGCACCCACATACTTGTCTTGTGTCAAACGCTGGCACCCACATACTTGTCTTGCGTCAAACGCTGGCACCCACACACTTGTCACGCGTCAAACGCTGGCACCCACACACTTGTCTTGCGTCAAACGCTGGCACCCACACACTTGTCACGCGTCAAACGCTGGCACCCACACACTTGTCACGCGTCAAACGCTGGCACCCACACACTTGTCACGCGTCAAACGCTGGCACCCACACACTTGTCTTACGTCAGGTGCTGGAACTCGCCCTGGAATTCACATACTTACCATGGGTCAGACGAGCTGTGTATATTAATTGATGTTCATTGTGCGTCAACTATTTCATGAATCTATCGTCTTTTAGAGTTCATCGGTGCTGTATAGAATCAGTTCTGACCTATGGAAGCAATTCATGGACAGTAGACAAACAAATGAAAAGACGATTAGAGGCCACAGAGATGGGATTTCTCAGAAGAATGTTAAAAGTTCCCTGGACAGCTAAAAAGACAAATGAGGAAATTCTCAAAGAGGCCAACACAAAAAGGGAGCTCTTAAAAAACATCAGAAAGTAACAATCAACATTTTTCGGGCACATCATGAGAAGTGGAAAGTTGGAATACTTGGTTGCAACTGACAAAATAAAAGGAACGAGAGATCGCGGGCGACAAAGAGAGAAAATACTGGATAGCTTGGTGCCATGGCATGGAAAACAGTCAACAACAGAGCTGATACGATGCACTGTGGATAGAAGATTGTGGATGGACATGATCGCCTACGCCAACCGGTATGGCACATGATGATGATCGTATTTTAATTTTACCTTTTCTCCTTTTTTCTTTGTTTATGTGTGATAAAGCTCTCCGTGGAATTCTGTCGAGTTAGAATCGAGTTACACGCAAACCATTTGATTTGGTTTTGTTATTAGCAAGGTCCAGGACTGATGTTTAGGTGAGTAACATTTGTAGAAGTTATAGAATTTGTAATGTTCTCTAATTGAAATGGGGTAGATGGGACGAGAATCATATTTAGGTGCATTTGTCGACAGTTCACCAAAATATAACGTTAACGGCGAAGACCTTTTTCCAAATGTATTTGTTGAACAGGGGCAGGATAAGCCACGTATTTGCCATTAACGTTGTAAAGAAAATAAAACGTACAAAGAAAACGGCACCGCTAGCCTATCACTAGTTAAAGTTAAAATAGTTATTTGATGAAGAAAAGCAAATATAAAACAGTCGTTTTTTCATGTGTGATTTTTCATTGCTTATTATTGTCAGAATTAACATCACAACATTCAAACCCATAGGTGCTCAATCACATTTAAGCATGATAAATTGTGTACACACTGATGGTTCCGTTTGCTCACCGATTATTCACACCTAGCTGTTTCATGCGAGTTGTTTTTCATCATATACCAGTACGCGATGACCAACATCAACGCTATTCCTCTCATTAAATACACCAATTAATATATAATACGAGGTGTGTTTACGTCACGAACGTCTATAAGATTGTGGGTGAAGTTATCTGAAGTGGTATTTCTCGTCAGTGGTTATCCTTTGTTGTTTTACCAAAGGTCATAACCAACGTTAATTCTTTTGTTTCTTCTTTGTCGTTTTCCTGTTGGAGCAGTTTGACGCTGGTGGAGACTTCTTTTTATGAATCGAATCGTCGGCTTCAGCGGACGATCCCAAGAGTTTGGATCTTTGTTTTGTTTGTTTTAACCAGAATTGATGTTTAATCCAAAGTTGCATTGATGCTATGTAATGTTAAACTAGCGATACAAAGAGAAGGTGGAAACTTATATGTCCCAAAACTGTTAGAAAGGCACCACGGTTTGCAAATCACTATGGCAATTACTCAAATACACGAACATAAACATGCTACAAATTAGCAAAGGTTAAACAGCAGAATCCTTCCTTCCTTCCTTCTTTCCTTCCTTCCTTCTGTCCCACATTCTCTCCCTCCCTCCCTTTCTTTGTTTCTTCCTCCCACCCTTTCTCTCTTCCTCCCTTTCTCACTTCCTCCTTCCATCCCACTCTCTCTCCCTCCTTCCTTCCTCCCTCCCACCCTCAGTCCTAAATATAACAATTTCGAACTAGAATAAGAAATAACAATTAAAAAGAAGAGGAGAAAATCTCTTCCCTGTACAGTGCGGTACATTTTATCCTTTTTTTTTTGTCTTTTTAATTCTCATTCTTGTTCGAAATTATTATTTTATTATTTATTTTATTTTAAATACATATCTGTGTGTGTGTGTTGGATGTTTGTCCCTGCTGAAGGCCTATTGAGCCGAAAACGTTGTTCTAATTTGTGTCGTCCACATATTTCGTCAATCTTTAACCATACCGTTTTTTTCGCTATATTTTTTTTCATTTCGCGAAGTAAATAATCATCATCGTCGTCATCATCACCATCATCGTCGTCATCATCATCAAGTACCGGGCGTGCTGGCGTAGGTGATCATGTCTCTCCAAAACTATCGATCTCGACAGTTATTTATCATTTCTGTTGTTGACTTTTTGCCAAACCATTCTCTTAAGCTGTCTGGTGTCTTTTCTCTTTGCTTCGCTCTATCTCTTCGTCCTTCAATTTACCTAGTTGTTACAATATATTCCAGTTGTTCTCTTCTCATTACATGGCCAAAAAATGATGATTGTTTCTTCATAATATTGGAAATTAGCTCTCTTTTTGCTTTCGCTTCTTTCAGAAGGTTTTCTTTACTTTTCTTAGCTGTCTAAGGTATTCTCAACATTCTTCTGTAAAACCACATTTCTACAGCCTCCAGTGATTTTTTTGCCTGTTGTCCTATTTGTCCATGATCCACATCTATATGTTACAACTGGCTCTACATAATATTTAAGAACTCTTTTTCTTGTTTCTGTTGTCAAAAATAGATTACATAGTATCTTCCTAATTTTTTGGAAAGCTGCTTTTGTCTGAGCCATTCTGCATCACACCTCTGTTTTACATCTATCATCTGAGGTTAACAATGTTCCCAAATATTTAAATTCACTTACCTGTTTTAATATTGTTCCACTTGTCTTTATTGTGCACTGCGGTGAAGTCTTTTTCTTTGTTGCTACCATTACTATTGTCTTTTTGCTATTAGGGCTGAGTCCTTTATTTTTTTTGCTTTCCTTCATTCACCATAATGTCTAACATTTCTTGTAACTCTTATTGTAAGTAAATTATAATTCATTTAAAATGTCGTCAGAATGTATTTATGTCGACACCTATGTTGAAGTTAATCAATCTCCCCATCTTAAGACAATTCACTTTAGAGTTTCTCATCATTCACTTATCGCACGAGATTTTTCCAATTTCCACTCACCACTATCAACCGTCCCGTGACACTCTCTCAACTCACAGCGGTTCTCAAATCTCACATTACCTACAATGGTTCTACAATTATCTTTACCCTATACCTAACTACATCTATTTTCTACATCCTTACATCTCCCGTCTACACACTTATATTTTTTTTTTCTTTTTTGTGACCTGTCTTCACTGGATTGTTATTGGAATAATTACTTTCCACTGTCAAAATCTGTATACCTATTTTATATATACTCTATACCTATTTTATATATACGCTATACCTATTTTATATATACTCTATACCTATTTTATATATACGCTATACCTATTTTATATATACGCTATACCTATTTTATATATACTCTATACCTATTTTATATATACGCTATACCTATTTTATATATACGCTATACCTATTTTATATATACGCTATATTATATGTGTAGTTACTTTCGGTAATGTTGTTAGATCTTAGTACTCTGCTTAAGTTTATGATCTTTGTGTCCTGTTTGTTTGTTTCTTTTTGTTATTTTTTTTTAAAGAGGAAGCCAGTGTGTTACAAGTTGTTAGTTTTGGTCTTTCATGCAAAGCTGCCGTAATACAGTGTTTTCACCTTTCTTGTATGTCACCCTTTTATTTTGAGATCATATTTCTGTTCTTGGATTTCTATACGATTCTCATGTTTAGCAGAACAAGTTCTTGCAATAAAAAAAAACTAGCCTGGTATGTTATGTGTACATTGTGAGTTTTAGACAACTTGTTGTCTGTGATAGTGGACAGTTAGTCTACACACTGCTCCTTGTCGGTGATACTTTAGTTAATTTGCTAATTTGTGTCTTTCCATAAAGTTGGAATACACATGCTTGTTCTATTACACATTCAAAGTGATTAGAAAATTTTTATTTTTTTATTTTAGCTGAGTGGCGGTGTTCCCAAGCGTTCGGCTTCTCGTGGCAAGGCGCAGTGCCATGGAGTACGGGTTCGATACTGCTTCGAACCATATATTGTTCTTTGTTTTTTTCTGTTGTTTATTTGTCATTTTTTTTCTGAGTGCTGTAATACATACCTCTTCCTCCTATGATTCCCTGATTAGAAGAAGCTGTATGTTAAAATATAAAACCATTTTTTTTGGGTTAAAAATTTAATATTACACCCATGAAGCTCTCATATTTGCAAATCTGTAATCTTTCTCTTGTGAGCAATAACTACTAAAGTAGCATTCACACATAAATAGTTACTGAGACAACAATTGTACGTTTTGTGTTTAGCGTCACAAACTGTAACCACTTCAATTAAATATCAATTTTAAGAATGAGCATCATCATCATCATCATAATCATCATATTGTGCCAAACCGTTTGGCGTAGACGATTATGTCCTCACACAATCTTCTATTCACAGTGCATCGTATCAGTTCTGTTGTTGACTGTTTTCCATGCCATGACACCAAGCTATCCAGTATTTCCTCTCTTTGTCGCCCGCAATCTCTCTTTCCTTTTATTTTGACAGTTGTAACCAAGTATTCCAACTTTCCTCTTCTCATGATGTGCCCGAAAAATGTTGATTGTTAATAATGAGCATCATTACTGCAGATCTGCAGTATTATAATTAAAATGCCACTTTGAGATGCAAACAAACAGCCGTGAATGTCCTGTTCAGAGTTTAAAGATGTATATTGATGGTGTCATGAGGTTGTCGGCTATTTGTTCGTGTTGTCCATTCATTTCCATATTTTTCTTTAATTTCAAGATTATAGAAAATCATTTTCAATCATGGCGGTATTGTTTGATATATATATATCTTGAAGAAAACATAACGGTCCAATAAATATGAGAAAGATTGCGTGGAAACAGTTGGCGTAATTCCTGTCGCAGATCGATCCTGCAACTGTTTCCTCCTTCGTGCTTCCACTTACTCGCTCACGCATGCGTGAAAATGACGTCCGGCAGAATGCACCCGCTTAGTCAGGCGTACAAAGTTAAGAGAGGCGAGAAGAGATAGAGAAAAACAGATCAGGGTTTCCCCCAATCAATTTAACTTATCGATCTGGTAGGGATTTTCTGGATTGTTTCCCTTGCACTGTATAGCATGAGACTGATTCATTTATTCGTTGGGTGCCGTCTCCGCATGGAAGGTTGGGTGATATGGAGCACCATCTCATTCTGTCTTCTGTCTTGATAATTTTAGTTGTCATAGATTCAAGTTGTCATAGATTCACGTTGTCATAGATTCAAGTTGTCATAGATTCAAGTTGTCATAGATTCAAGTTGTCATAGATTCACGTTGTCATAGATTCAAGTTGTCATAGATTCAAGTTGTCATAGATTCACGTTGTCATAGATTCAAGTTGTCATAGATTCAAGTTGTCATAGATTCAAGTTGTCATAGATTCACGTTATCATAGATTCGCCTGTCTATCTCTTCATGCTATCAGTCTACTTTAGTCGGTATCTGCCTCTGACTGTTATGCTTTTCCCTCTAAGATGTCATTTAGAAGGATGTATCTTCACATGTCCAACCAATCAAAGTTGTTTTGTTCACATTGAGTTAAGTAGTTCTTTGTTTCATTCTTAGCTACAACAAACCACCACAACAGTTTGTCTTCTTTTCCTTCCACCAAACTACCCCTTTCACAATTCCACTTTTCAAAGGCTTAGATTTTCTGCTCTTTTACCTTATTCATTGTCTATTGTTATACACCATACAGGAATATTGAGTAGAAATAACACGTCCTTATTTGTAGTTTTAGTTCTGGTGGTAACTGTTTTCGTGTAAGTAGTTTTTTTTTCAAGTTGTTCAAATGCGTTTTTTTGCCACTGCTATACCTTTGTTTACTTCTGCCATACATGTGTGATCATTTGTTATAGCATGTGCAAGGTAGTTGTATTCTTGAACTCTTTCTAGATTCTTTCCATCTACTAAGAATTCCATCTACTGTGATATCCGTCTACTATGAGATCCATCTACTTTGAGATCTATATATTATGATATCCATCTACTACGATATCCACTTATAGTTTTTGTTCTACTGATTACCTACCATTTTACTACATGGGTTTGTGGGCTGTATTAACATTAAAGAATATTTTATTTATTTTTGGTGGTATGTTATTTTTCTGTCAATAGATCGTTGACATTGTGTCCTGGATTAAACAACGCCAACCCTTGCAAAACGTGATAACATAAGGAAAACAATTCGAGGTAGCGTTGATGTCAAATTCAGAGGAAAGACGCAGGAGAAAAGAGACGAGGCCAGGCACCATAAATGCATCTTGTTCAATCTGTGGTCAGATCTGTCTATCCAATATTGTCAAATTCAGCCACGAGAGAAGTGCCTATTTATATATATATCGTTGGCCTCTTGACAGACGGTTGGTTACCAGTAATCATGATTTTTATCAGTAGTTTATCTTTAACAAGACAGAGATGCCAGGCCTACAAATTAATGGAAACTTAATCAATAACCTAAGATATGATGATGGTACTGTACTTTTAGCAGAAAGTCCTAAAGATCTACAACAATTACTTAATGAAATAAACATGACAAGCAAAAAATATGTACTAGATCTGAATATCAAAAAGACTAAAACTATGATCATAAGCAAATAAAATACTCAAAACCCACAAGTGGATATCAAAATTGAAGGAATAGACCTGGAGACAGTTCAGAGCTACAACTACCTTGGACATACTATAATCAATTATGGAAAATGTAAAACTGAAATAAACAAAAGAATAGGAATGGCAAAAAGCAATTTTAATGTCATGAAGAACATACTAACATCAAAACAAATAACACCAGGGATAAAACTAAGAATAGCACAATTGTATGTCTTCTCAACATTCCTATATGGTGCAAAAACATGGGCATTAGACAAGAAAACAGAACAGAGAATTGAAGCCTTTGAAATTTGGATATATAGAAGAATAGGTAGAATTGGATGGATAGAAAAGAAAACAAACGATGAAGTTTTAAAACAATTAAAAATGAAAAGAGAACTACTAAACACAATTCAAACAAGACAAATACGATTTTTGGGCCATGTTAAAAGACACAACAGCCTACTAAAAGTAATCCTCGAGGGGAAAATACAAAGTAAAAGAGGCAGAGGCAGACCAAGACTAACATGGACGAGTAACATCAAAAGATGGACAAACCAGACTATGACAACCTGCACCATCAAAGCAAGAGACAGAGCAGAATGACGCTCCATGGTAGCCAACCTTCATTGCGGAGATGGCACTCGATGATGATGTTCAGTAGTTTGGTTATATATATATATATGGTTATAGAAGGCCCCGGTATCAATGCAAAAGAATTAACAATCTATAATTGCTCAACCGCCCGTGCCAGTGGAATCATCCGAGTTAGTATCTCATCTCCTAAACAAAGAAAGGTAGCTGCAGCCCCCATCATAGCAGTCTCAACACACACCAAAAGCCTTAAGGCGAAACCGCACAGAAAGTGAACACATCCATCTGTTCCCCGACATACGATATCTTTATTCATCGTAAGCAATCGCGATATCGAAACACGATCAAAACGGATGAAAGTCACAGCTCTAGGTGTGCATATATATATATATATATATATATATATATATATATATATATATATATCGTTGATAGCATCACAGAATAGTTATTTTCAACTTCTCAGAGTGCGTGGAGAAAATTAATGAAAGAACATTGTTAGGTTTCATGTGTCCTCTATGTCAACTCTACTTCGTACGTGTTAAAGGTTGATAGTAACTGTACACATTTAGGCATGTCTTGTTGATTATCGAAGTGCATGTCAAGTACAGTGTCATTTGTACTCATATCACAGCCTGACATAAAAGAATCTATCTGTAGCCAGATCTTCCGCTGAACATTGCACTCATCATCTTAAAGAATATGTATCTAACGAGACCTCCAACAGAACCGTGTACTCATCACAGTCGATCTAATGATTCTGTAACTAGCCAGATCTTGCACAGAATGGTACAATCATCACAGTCGATCTAATGATTCTGTAACTAGCCAGATCTTGCACAGAATGGTACAATCATCACAGTCGATCTAATGATTCTGTAACTAGCCAGATCTTGCACAGAATGGTACAATCATCACAGTCGATCTAATGATTCTGTAACTAGCCAGATCTTGCACAGAATGGTACAATCATCACAGTCGATCTAATGATTCTGTAACTAGCCAGATCTTGCACAGAATGATACAATCATCACAGCCAATCTTAAAGATTCTTTAACTAGCCAGATCTTGCACAGAATGATACAATCATCACAGCCAATCTTAAAGATTCTGTAACTAGCCAGATCTTGCACAGAATGATACAATCATCACAGCCAATCTTAAAGATTCTCTACATTGCCAGATCTCCCACAGAATGTTACACTCTCCATTTTGCTAATTATTATTGTCTCTTCCTCAGTATCCTGCCCTTCTTCCCTCTTGATATGCCTGTTTTCTTTTTCCCTTTTCTTGTTACTCTCCGCCTTCCTTCGTATTCCTCTTATTCCCCCCCCCCCTTTTGTATGTTTTTATTCCTATCCTACTTTTTATTCCTCTTTATTTATTTCTTTCTTGTTATTCTCATTATTTCCTTCTTCTTCTTATTCCCCTCTTGTACATTTTCCTATCCTTGTTTTTTCTTATTCCCTTCTTTCTTCTTCTTAATCCCCTCCTCATCCGTATTTCTATCCTTCTTATTTCTATCCTTCTTATTTCTATTCTTATTTCTATTCTTCTTATTTCTATCCTTCTTAATTCTATTCTTATTTCTATCCTTCTTAATTCTATTCTTCTTATTTATATTCCTCTTATTTCTATTCTTCTTATTTCTCTACTTCCTTGGTCTATTTCTATTAATATTCTCCTTCATTCAGTTTATGTATCTCTTCTTCTCCTCCTACTTCTTCCCTTGTCTTCTTCTTTCCTGCTTTCGACTTCTCCTCTTATTCATCCCCTCCACTCGTCGCCTTCAGTTTTCTGTGCTCCACATATACACCAACGTGCTCCCCTCTTGAGTAGAAGGCCAAATCTGAAATGTTCCAAACTTGCTTAATCTTACCTTATAGACAAATAATAATAAATGAATATTATTATAGAGGGAAACTTCCGAGGCGATAATCAGCGAATCAATTCAGAGGAAGAGGTATGTTTACAGCACTCGGAAAAATGACAAATAATCAACAACAGAAAAAAATATGAACCAAGGCAGGATCGAACCCGTACTCAGTGGCACAGCGCCTTGCCACGAAAAGCCAAACGCTTAGGAACTCTGCCACTCAGATTTTTTTCTGTTGTTGATTATTTGTCATTTTTCCGAGTGCTGTAAACATACCTCTTCCTCTGAATTGATTCATTAATCTTACCTTAGGCTGTTTTGTCCCTAGCTTTCATTTTTACCTGGCCGAATTTCTCCGCCCCTAGGCTGAAACTGCCTACCTGCCCGGGCCTTCCGATGTCCTCTTTGATCTGTCTGTTCAAGGAAACCCTTCCATCTCCTTTTCCTGGAAGGTCAAGAAAGCACATTAGAATTAATTATCCTGTTCACGTGCTTTTTGATATCTAAAGACTTCTCTTTGTACTGCCGTCACCACTTCCGTTATACTAACATGTGCCTATTTCCTGTTTGTGTCACGGATAAGTTAATTGCGCTTGTATCCTTTCTTGTCATCCTTATGGCCTTTATCGTTTCAACATTATTTAGTGCCGTGGCGACTGGTGTCTCAATTATTATTCCTTACAATTCCCCCTCGTCTGGGAAAGAAAGACTGTCTTGTATTTAATGAATTTTCATCATCATCATCATCGAGTTCCGTCTCCGCAACGAAGGTTGGCTACCATGGATCGCAATTCTACTCTATTTCTTGCTTTGATGGTGCAGGTTGTCATAGATTGATTTGTCCATCTTTTTTATGTTATTCCTCCATGTTAGTCTTGGTCTGCCTCTGCCTCTTTTTTACCTTGTATTTCCCCTTCCAATATTGCTTTTAGTAGGCTGTTGTGTCTTTTAACGTGCCCCAAAAATTCATTTGTTTTGTCTTAATTGTATTTAGTAGTTCTCTTTTTATTTCTAGTTGTTTTAAAACTTCATCGTTTGTTTTTGTTTTCCTTTCATCCAATTCTACCTATTCTTCTATAAATCCACATTTCAAAGGCTTCAATTTTCTGTTCTGTTTTCTTGCTTGCAATATAACTCTCAAACAGTTTGCCGCCATGTTCATATCATGCCAGTCAAATTCTGGCGTTGGCGATCATGTTTCTCCATAAATTTGTCTATGCTGTTGTTTATCAGATGATCTTTTGACCTTACGTGATGCTGTTTTCTTAAGTTATATGTCATCCAGGTTTGAGAATACCGTGGACTGTTAAGAAGAGTAATGAAAACGTTCTGAAAGAGGCCAAAGCAAAAAAGAGAGCTAATTTCCAATATTAGGAAGAAATAACCATCATTTTTGGCCATGTAATGAGAAGAGGACAGCTGGAAAGTATTGTAACTACTGGGAAAATTGAGGGACGAAGTTATAGAGGGAAGCAAAGAGAAAAGATACCAGACAGCTTAAGAGAATGGCTTGGCAGAAGGTCAACAACAGAAATGATAAATAACTGTCGAGATCGAAAGTTGTGGAGAGATATGATCACCTACGCCAGCAGGCCCGGTACCTGATGATGATGATGATGATGATGATATGTCATCCTTGTCCGTAAAAAAGTTGCTTGTACATGACATTTCACGTTGTCACCCTCCAGCAGTTACCTTCTCCTTACATTGGAATGAGATTGTTTCTTTCTGACCTTACACATACTTTATTTCCGCTTCAGTTTCTCTCAGAACGATTTCCTTAGTTATTTATTTATTTTCCACTGTTTCTGATGTGATCAGTTAAACAGAGAATAAACAAAGCAAGATTAGCCTTCATCCAACATAATAAAATATGGGAAGGTGAGTAATGCCGCCTCGCATTGTGAGTTTCGATGCTTGAAGCGACACTATCCAGAAGTATCCGAACACTTCTGGTTTGGCGGCCGAGCACATACGGGTGTGAAAACTCGCGTGCTAAGACGCCGATTCAAGTCTCGTACTTTACCTTTACCTTACCTTTACCTTACCTTTACCTTACCTTTACCTTACCTTTAATAAAATATGGGCAGCTAAAAAACATAACATGAAGCATAAAGATAAGGAAATTTAATGTAAATGTTAAAACAATCCAGAAACGTGGATGTTTTATAACAAAACTAAGGGGGAAAATGCAGATATTTGTAACCACCTGTTTGAAGACAATTCTGAACATCAGATTGATATTAAAACAAGATCAGAAATAAAGATATGTTGAGGGAAGCAACGTAAAATCGATTGCAATCGAGCAGCAGAATATGAATTGTAAAAATGAAGATGGACTTAAATCACACAAAGAAAACCTAATTTCAGCATAGCAAGATAGGCACTATCATGGAACCCCCAGTGAAAGCTAAAGCAAGGAAATCCGAGAAATATATAGAGAAGACAAGTCATACAAACCATCAAGGATATTGTCCGGCCTACACTTGAAATAAATGCACGAACAATGTTCCTTGTTGCAGTTTCCTCATATTCCTAGTCCATGGGGGACTTGTTGGTCGCGATGCAAGACGCCGGGCTCGAGATAGAGAGGTTGTAGGTTAACATCTCGGCTACACCGGTTGGGATTTTTATTTATGATTTCTCTCTGCGACAACCACCCCCGGTTTCAGCAGCGAGGCCCGGCTTGAAACGTCAGTTACTCATCGACGGAAAAAACATGAGTACCTCCGAAGTCGGAGTAATTGCCTGTGCGGCGAGGGACCCCTGTGCACGCGGCTGCCAGGGAAAAATGGATTAACACGCAAAATTCAGTTCCTAGTCTCTAGGGACTTCGTCAGAGATGAAAGCTGGCGAACGCAACAACAACAACAACAATAACAACAATTTGAAATAAGTATGAATGTCCAAAAATAGGGATGGATGTTGAAATGTTACACTTCTCCTATCCTTCAGAAAGAGGTCGTATATATTTTCAATTGATATTCACAAAATTAATATGTAAAATCATATTTCTATGACAACCAACAATATTTTAGTCTTACTAGTAGATTGTCAAAAAGTCCTGTCTATAGGTGGGTTCTGGCTCATGACACATATAGACAAACATTTCCTTACTTTTCTTTTCAGAAATAGGTTCATCTTTGCTTTATTCTTGCTTAATGTGGTTAGTACTACTCCAGTGTTGTCTTTCTTCAGCAGAAAAAAAACCTCTAGTACCCATTTATAGCTGGACGAACATGAAGTTTTCAATCGAATTCAGTTTTCTAAGTCGACCTGTTCACAAGTCATTGCTGTACCACGACTGACACATTTCTTTTGTATAAAAATAATTCAGGAGATCAAGTTTATGTATGAACATTATGTTAATTTAAATTAAATAGTACGAAGGCAGGTCTGTAAGCGGATAAAGTAAAAAAAAAGTAAAGTACCCCCGTCACGCCAAGTGGCGTATAGGGAAATATGGTGTTAGTGACCCTATATTTTACAGATCTGCAGCACATGATTTTTGGGGTAATGTGGTCGGTATTACGCCCGTGCTGCTTTACTTTCGCAGAAAAAAAATCCGGTACCCATTTTAAGGCTGGGTGAACCCGGAAGCCGTCGGTTGGGATCGAACCCTACCGCTTGTCCTTCGAAGTCCAGTTCACTAACCACTGAGCTATCGCGGCTCCCAACATTATGTTAATTTAAATTAAATAGTACGAGGGCAGGTCGGTAAGCGGATAAGTTTAATTAAATAGTACGAGGGCAGGTCGGTAAGCGGATAAGTTTAATTAAATAGTACGAGGGCAGGTCGGTAAGCGGATAAGTTTAATTAAATAGTACGAGGGCAGGTCGGTAAGCGGATAAGTTTAATTAAATAGTACGAGGGCAGGTCGGTAAGCGGATAAGTTTAATTAAATAGTACGAGGGCAGGTCGGTAAGCGGATAAGTTTAATTAAATAGTACGAGGGCAGGTCGGTAAGCGGATAAGTTTAATTAAATAGTACGAGGGCAGGTCAATAAGCGATAAGTTTAATTAAATAGTACGAGGGCAGGTCAGTAAGCGATAAGTTTAATTAAATAGTACGAGGGCAGGTCAGTAAGCGATAAGTTTAATTAAATAGTACGAGGGCAGGTCAGTAAGCGATAAGTTTAATTAAATAGTACGAGGGCAGGTCAGTAAGCGGATAAGTTTAATTAAATAGTACGAGGGCAGGTCAGTAAGCTTAAGTTTAATTAAATAGTGCGAGGGCAGGTCAGTAAGCGATAAGTTAAATTAAATAGTACGAGGGCAGGTCAGTAAGCGGATAAGTTTAATTAAATAGTACGAGGGCAGGTCAGTAAGCTTAAGTTTAATTAAATAGTACGAGGGCAGGTCAGTAAGCTTAAGTTTAATTAAATAGTACGAGGGCAGGTCAGTAAGCTTAAGTTTAATTAAATAGTACGAGGGGCTGTGAAAGAGCACTGGAACCATACTTTTGTCTTTGCTATTTTTGTCTGAGAAGAAAAAAAAACATACAGTAGGAATGAATCCTGGCACACAACCGCTTGTAGTTTGATCACCTTCTGATAGATGATAGTGATACAGTCTTTCTTTCTTTCTCTCTTCACTTCCTTTTGTTGCAACCACCCCTGGTCTCAGCAGCGAGGCCCGGCTTGAAATGTCAGTTACTCATCGACAGAAAAAACATGAGTACCTCCGAAGTCGGAGTTATCTGCTTGTGCGGCGAGGGACCCCTGTTCACACGTCTGCCTGGGAAAAATGGATTAACACGCAAAATTCAGTTCCTAGTCTGTAGGGACTTCGTCAGAGTTGAAAGCTGGCGAACTCAACAACTTCCTTTTGTATCCTTTCGGGTGTCGTGTGTTATACAAAGTTCTGGTTCTCGCACTTCTTGTAGCTTCACTCGTTGCAAATTGATGTTGTTGTAGCGCTTCTTAGTTGTTGTCTGTCCTTATTACGCTGGACTTACCCCTTGCTCTTCTTCCTTCTTCTCTTTTAATAAATGTTTTATATGGTAAGGAATCACACGGCATTATATCTAGATTGGTACCATTTCATTTATTCTTTTTGTATGTAGCTTAAGATTGGTACAATGCTTATCTCTCTCTTATAATATCATTTCCTATTTCTGTCTTTTCTTTGTTATTCCAAGCGCTTTTCTCAGACATCTCATCTTTGTGGTGCAAAGATTTCTTTTATACTTAGTTGTAAGTCGCTGTGTGCATTGATAGCACAATGTACAATGAATATACTCTTTATATAAGCTGTATTTTGATACAGTGAATCAGTGATAGGTGTTGCTCTATATTAAGGTATAGGATGTAGGTACAGTTAGATTTAAAACGAAAATAACACCAGGGCTAAAAATAATAATAGCAAAATGTTATATCATCTCTACATCCCTTAAGGTGCAGAAACATGGACATTAGACAAGAAAATAGAACAAGAAAAAAAGCCTTTGAAATGTGGATTTATAGAAGAATAGGTAGAATTGGGCGGAAAGAAAAGAAAACAATTGATGAAGTCTTAAAACAACTAAAAATGAAAAGATAACTACTAAACACAATTCAAACAAGACAAATGCCATTTTTGGGCCATGTTAAAAGACACAATCTGCTAAAAGTAATCTTGGAGGGGAAAATACAAGGTAAAAGAGGCAGAGGCAGACCAAGACCAACATAGAGAAATATCAAAAGATGGACAAGTCAGCCTATGACAACATGCACCATCAAAGCAAGAGACATAGGCAGACCGAAACCAACATAGAGAAATATCAAAAGATGGACAAGTCAGCCTATGACAACATGCACCATCAAAGCAAGAGATATAGGCAGACCAAGACCAACATAGAGAAATATCAAAATATGGACAAGTCAGCCTATGACAACATGCACCATCAAAGCAAGAGACAGAGGCAGACCAAGACCAACATAGAGAAATATCAAAAGATGGACAAGTCAGCCTATGACAACATGCACCATCAAAGCAAGAGACAGAGGCAGACCAAGACCAACATAGAGAAATATCAAAAGATGGACAAGTCAGCCTATGACAACATGCACCATCAAAGCAAGAGACAGAGCGGAAGAAACAATCATCATTAGAGCGGAATGGCGCTTCATGCTGGCCAACCTTCGATCTGGAGACGGCAAAAAGCAGCTTTTGAATTTCTTTTTAGCGAAAAAAGTAAAGCTTCATAAACATTCATAGGCGCTTAAGTAATATGTATAGGGAGAGGATTAAATCACTGGGAGTCATTGGTTAAACCGTTCTTCTTCAACAGAAAAAGGTCGACGCACTGTGACTTATCAACAACTCTCAGGGCTGCAGTGACACTTGCAAAAATGTGACATGTCAAAAACCTTATTCCGGACGATCGACAAGACTTTAAAAAAGTGACTTGCTACTCAAATTAACATCTCTGTGTGTGATATATTCTGAATGTTAATAAAACAAACACTGAACTTAAAAATAAATATGTCCCATTCGTTATTGAACGCTCCTCGTATATAATCATATTTAGAAATAATTAATTGGAAATGCTATAAGCGTTGCTATAAAGTTCAAAGGTTAAAGTTATTTCTAGCTTTCATCTGTCCACGTTATTTCTCTCTCTTTTCTGTATCTCTGTTTCTATCTCTATCTATTGTCCTTTCGAGCCGAAGACGGCACATAGGGCAGAACCACAATCTCAAAAAACAGAAACCTTGCGTGCCAAAATGGCACATATTGCAGAGATCACTGCTCTAAAATATATGGCGCTGTTTCCATAACAATACTTTTTACAATGACAGCTTGTCAAGCCATCGATCAACCTCCTTAGTCGCCTCTTACGACATGCCTGGAAGGTCACAGTATCTCTGTTTAATCAGCCCAAACTGTTGTCAATCTACATTTCACGGGGTTACAATTCAGTCTCCATGATGTTTGTCGAGTTTGAGAAAAACGTCACCTGTTTGGCGATATCGATCCCAGCGGGACGTTGAACACAAAGAGACTACTGATTTCACCGAGTCATTTCTGTAAAGGGAGTTAATTCATGATTTGAACAAGTAATCAGTTAACATTATTTTTCTATTTCTACAACTTGAACACGGGGTTGAAGATGAGGGATATTTGTGTTCATCAGCTCAGAGGTTTCATTTCATTTCCCCTTCACGATTTCTTTCTGCTAATAGCGAGATCGAATTATAATTTTTCTGGCTAATTTCCAACATGAATAATATTAGCATGTGTTTGTATTGAGACTATGTTTCTAGTTGCTTAGCGCTAGCTTCAAGTACTTATTGTCAGTTCGCTTGTTCCCTCGGAATTGAACATGCTTTAGTCTGCATAGAGTAAAATAAAGTGCAGAGCTGCAAATAAGCGAATCAATTCATAATTCTGAAATGAATCGCTGATTATCGCCTTAGAAGATTCCCTCTATAATAATATTCATTTATTATTATTTGTCTCCAAAGCTTCAAATACTTGGACGCATAAATAACATTAGATGGAAGATGAAATAAAAAGAACAACAGAAATCAAAAGCGCAATAGCTGTGGCTAAAGTAGCATTTCAGAAAATGAAAAACATCTTGTTCAAGAAGTCTATGTCAATAGAAGTAAGAAATAGTACATAGGTGTTAGATAGAGCCAATTCTGACTTATGGAAGCGAATCATGGACGGTATACAAACACATTAAAAATGGCGATTAGAGGCCACAGAGATGGGATTCTTAGAAGAAAGTTAAGAGTTTCCTGGAAAGCTTAAAGGACTAAAGAGGAAATCTTCAAAGAGACCATCACAAAAAGAGAGCTCATAAAAACATCAGAAATAAACAATCGACATTTTTGGGGCACATCATGAGAAGAAAAAGTTGGAATACTTGTTACAACTGAAAAAAATGCATGGAAGGAGAGATCGCAGACGACAAAGAAAGAAGATAGTAGATAGCTTTGTGTTGTTGCATGGTAAACAGTCAAGAACACAGTTGGAAGATGCAGTGAGGACAGGTGCATTGTGGCAGGACATGCTCGCCTCAAATGCTCGGTATGTAACATGATGATGATATTAAAAATAATAATAAACAACAATAATAAACAATAATAATAAACAACAATAATAAACATCAATAATAAACATTAATAATAAACAACAATAATAAACATAAATAATAAACAGCAATAATAAACATTAATAATAAACAACAATAATAAACAATAATAATAAACAGCAATAATAAACAGCAATAATAAACAATAATAATAAACAACAATAATAAACAGCAATAATAAACATTAATAATAAACAGCAATAATAAACATTAATAATAAACAGCAATAATAAACATTAATAATAAACAGCAATAATAAACAATAATAATAAACAACAATAATAAACAGCAATAATAAACATTAATAATAAACAGCAATAATAAACATTAATAATAAACAACAATAATAAACAATAATAATAAACAGCAATAATAAACAGCAATAATAAACAATAATAATAAACAACAATAATAAACAGCAATAATAAACATTAATAATAAACAGCAATAATTAACATTAATAATAAACAACAATAATAAACAATAATAATAAACAGCAATAATAAACAATAATAATAAACAACAATAATAAACAGCAATAATAAACATTAATAATAAACAGCAATAATAAACATTAATAATAAACAACAATAATAAACAACAATAATAAACATTAATAATAAACAGCAATAATAAACATTAATAATAAACATTAATAATAAACAATAATAATAAACAGCAATAATAAACAGCAATAATAAACAATAATAATAAACAACAATAATAAACAGCAATAATAAACATTAATAATAAACAGCAATAATAAACATTAATAATAAACAGCAATAATAAACATTAATAATAAACAGCAATAATAAACAATAATAATAAATAACAATAATAAACAGCAATAATAAACATTAATAATAAACAGCAATAGTAAACAATAATAATAAACAACAATAATAAACAGCAATAATAAACATTAATAATAAACAGCAATAATAAACATTAATAATAAACAGCAATAGTAAACATTAATAATAAACAGCAATAACAAACTATAAACAACAGTAATAAACGGGTACTGACTGACACAGTTCACTAAATGAAGGTTTAGCCTCCAAATACTAAAGACTAGTAGACCTTGGGAGTCGTTGGTCCACTACTGACAGACTTCATCAACCATCTCCATCGGTCTATAACTGCAGTCATTATTTGGGATTCTGCGAAGTCGATGCCTGTCCATTCTTTGACGACATCGTCCTATCCCTTTCTCTCTCTCTCTTTTTCTTCCACCTTTCACAGTTCCCCTTAAAATGGTCTTTGTGAGGCGAGGTGATCCAGATACGCAGCCAAACCATTTTTCTTTGCGTCTCTTCATAATAGTCAAAGATTATAACGAAATCCAAAACTGCTGACCACATTGCCGAAGCATGTACCGATGTGTAGGTCTCTAACGCCGCATTCCATTCACCACACTGAGCATAAGTAAAAGTAAAGTACCCCCGTTACGGCAAGTAGCGCATAGGGAATATGGTGTTAGTGACCATACATTTTACAGACCTTCAGCACATGATTTTTAGGGGTAATGTGGTCGGTATTACGCCCGTGCCGCTTTACCTTTCCCAGAAAAAAAAAATCCGGTACCCATTAAAGGCTGGGTGAACCCAAAAGCCGTCGGTTGGAATCAAACCCTACGTCTTGTTCTTTGTAGTCCAGTTCACTAACCACTGAGCCAGGGCGGCTCCCTACTTTGACAGGTAGTTGTACTTAATTGGAAAACATTTATATTTTATTTTCTTAACGTACAATATATAACATTACTTTTACTACTATCCACAGCTATGCTGCGTCTTAATCTGTCCCTCTCACTAAAGGCGGAAATATTGTCTTTGAAAAATGTGACTTTGCAGAAAAAGACATAAATACATATTTATTTATGTGAAATGCATTTACACATACATATTTTTTGTTCGGATACATGTCATGGACGTCTCTCATGGTATTGGCACTATACTGGCAGCCCATGTTATTTATCGCGTACGTCAGAAATCACACGAACTACTGATCACTTGTTTATCTTACGTTTCTCCAATTATCGTAGACGGTTTGCTCTTGAGAGCCATCTCACATTTATCTTCATAAAGATTAAATTATTTTCATTCTTTAATATAACGAGACATCATGTATACATCTCTCTCTCTCTCTCTCTCTCTCTATATATATATATATATATATATATATATATATACATATATTCCTAGGATCTATTTTATCTCCCTTCCTCCGCTTGTTGTTCCTACTCTTGAAGCGTTCCTCGCGGTCTTTCTCCACAATTTTAGAATCTCTCCTACTGTTCACAAGCTAACACGCGCCAACGACCGTGACCTTTCACACACTCTCTCTCTCTCACTCTCTTTCTCTCTCTCACTCCATTTTCTGGCTTACATTTCCGGTTATTCACCACGTTTATGACGCTGTTGAACTCTACAGAAAATACAGGATCGACTCTTATCTGCTATCATATCACATTTCTTGTCATTTTTATCTTTACCCTCGTATAAAGACTTCAGAGAATGGATCTTTGTTTTGCAGTCTTGTAATTTATCTGTGTATGAAATGTAATGCCTTTGTGAGATCACAAACGTAAGCTGGAAAGAGTATATATCAAACGAACAAATGAGAGACGGATCGGACAAAAAAAATAGGTGTCGCGTTCTATAAGAAGAAGTTGGAAATGCATCTAGATCGGTTATGTTTTGAGAATGAACGAAGAAAGACTCCCCCCACCAGATATTCACGTGGAAACCATGAGGTAAAAGAAAACAAGGCAAACCCAGTGAATCGCTACAGAACAATTACTATTGACGTCCCAACCATGGGACTAATCATCAACCAAAAATTACATGACTTCCGCCATATGTGACGGTTTCAGCCGGGCAGGAAAATGAATGAATTTATTTGTAAATATTTCACATACAATTTACATATGATTTCTGTCCCCTAACCCATCGTTGCCCACGAGACCACCATCCTGGACTTAGCTAACGGGTTACACAAATTCCATCGCATTAGATCAACGTTTTTTTTTTTTTAACCAATTACATTTTCATGATATTTAGATCGAAAGAAACCAACAATAGGACGGTCCGCTTTAGTTTCTTCTCTACCTCCCCATTACACCTTTACATGCCTCTAAATTAACAACAATACGAATTGTGTACAATTTATAAAATTAAACAAGAAACGATATAAAAATCAAATATTGTACACATCTATTTCCTTCAGTTTTCTGTACGTCGTGATCAATGAGTCATTGCTTCAGACGCTTGGAAGGTTAGCGTTGCGACTACGCACCAGTTTTACCAAACCAGACAGTTACAAATATTAGTTAACAACGATCAGGGATTGTGTTTCAACTTTCAGACAGCAGGTTTATCACTAAATAATATTTGAATTTGAAATAATTTTTGTTAGATACAATTCATTAAAGTCCAGGCACTTGTCCCTTCACCTTCCATATTTTTTGTAATCTCTCCCTTTCAACGATTTCTTTATTTTTTGGTTTTTTTTTTCGTAAATTTCCCAAGCAGTGTTTATCTCCTAAAGATGTATCGCTTCTTTTTGTTACTACATTCTTCTCAACATTTGTCTACCCCACGACACCCACCTTTCTACACAATTTTTAACTGAAGCCACGGTGGCTGAATGGTTTAGTGCGCACGAAACAGACACGGAGGGTCGGCTTTCAATTTCCAGTCGATTTGATTCATTTTTCACCCAGAAACCATTACGGTTCGCTCCTAACCTGAAGAAGAAAAAAAAAACAGGTACATACATTTGTTGTGGTAAGGTATGGCGATCTGGCGTGATGCTGAACTCCATCACTCATGATTTGTGCTGTTCGTTGTTGAAAGATATGGACATTAACTCCATATAGCCCACACTCGTGGATGACACCCTTATATTAATACCCTTTTATCACCATCAGCGATTTGTTTCATCCCTCCCTCATTTGAAGTGATGTGATGTAGTATTATATCTTGAACAAGTTATATCCTGATGTTGTTTGCACCTACCGCTGCAGGATTAATGCAATATAATCTAGACTCCTGACTTTTCGCCCTTCACGAGTCTGTTAGCCTTATAGTCAATTGAAGTTGATCGTACTGGAAGCTACTTACGACTCATTCGTCACGAGGTGACTCAATCTCGTGATTTTCTCAGGTACTGGGTGATCGAGACTAGAGGTAAGATGTCGGCCAATAGACAAGAAGGTCCTGCTTTCGAAACCCGCTACAGATGGTCGGAATTATTCACTTCGACTTCCTGTTTTCCTCGTGGCTTTGTACTGCCCTCGTCCCTTGGTAGGGAGATCCGATGTTTAGCTCTCTTGAATATTAGGAGGTCAAATGAACACTCTGCACACGTTAAGGAACCCTTTGGCATTTGGAAATAGAAAAGAGTTGACCAAGAGTAGTAACAAGATGGCCGCTCTCTAGGCAACAAGAGATACCAAAATCTAACCGAAAGTCAAACCTCTCGATAATAAAAAATAAGAGTTTCTTCTGTACTTGAAGAAAATCTGCATGTAAGACTAGGACACACACACTGCGGAAGCCAACTGAGAGTATTACACAACTGGTCCTTTTTTGGAATCCCCTTGGAAAATGAGAAAGAGGAAGACCAAGGAATTCTTGGAGAAGACACATGGAAGCAGAGATGAAGATGATGGGGAACACGTGGAATATCTTAATAGAATGGCAAGAAATAGAATGGCTTGGAAAGTGTTTATTGAAGACCTATGCTCCACAGGGAGCTGAAAGGTAGAAGAAGAATAAGACTAGGGATATGTGAAAACACTACTGCCGATGTGAAGAAAAGGGGAAAAGTGTGATAGTCACGCAGAATTCAGTCCCTTGGGACGTCGCCATATATAAAGATGGCATACACAAACAAACAGCAAACAAAACTTAATTTATTTTCTGGGTTTTATTTTTGTGCTGGCTGTACGTCCAACAGTTTTTCTCATTATGTTATTTCAAGTAAATTTAATTTGTTTCTCTCTGAAATTTCATTTCTTCTTCTGTGTTATTTAAAGTGTTGTAGACAACACATTTTTTCATTGTTTTTTTTCTCTTTTAGTTGCGTTATTCACTTACACAAGTCAGAAATAGAACATTCCCGTTGATTACATTGCCATTTTTTAGCTCTTTCTTTACTCTCATAAGAATTATTCGAGAGCGACGGAGCCTATCAGCACAGGAACCGAAAACAACCAGCAACTCAAAGCTGACTGATTTTGCCAGGAAAGGTGAACCATATATATCCAGTTCCTGCTCCTTCCCTTCATGATGCCCCTAGAAATAGACTAACCTGTCCAGCTAATTTATTATGTATCAAGAGGAAAGTAAACCCGGTACTGAAAAACAGAATGCTAAAGTCGGATGTTTTTGGCCGAAGGTGTAAATATCATACCTCTACATCAAACTACAACTCAACGCATCTACGTCATATTAACGTCCTTTTCATGCTGCATCACGAATAGCGCTATTAGTTTAATAGTAAGAGTAGGAAGAACGTGAGGGGAAACAAAATTAATCATTCAAATAAAAGATCCCTAATATCCAGTCATCTGTAGTTTGAATAAGGCCCCCTGGTCTCAATGCAATCACCCAAAGTTTGTGACGTTTTAAGCTTTGCGAGAAAGTGTGGTTGTGAAAAAGTGACGTCGGCCGTTTATAGCTCTCATCGTTGAAAACGTGTCGGATCTGGGAGTTTTTTTCCGCGAATTCCCTCTCAGCCCGCAGGCCTTTGTAGAATTTATAGACCGTGGTCTAGGATTAAAGATCAAACATAACCATCTTGATTTACTAAAGGCCTGCCGGCTGACAGGCAATTCCCGGAAAAACTCCCAACTATCGTCAGACGTCTATAGCTCCTATAGGTGATAGCATCACGTTAGTTGGAGGGTTTTCAGGTTTTATTTTCTGTCCGCGGGCCTTTTTTTAAATATATAGATGGCTGTGGATAAAATCTCACTTTGCGAGTAAAATAGTCTGATGTGCAATTTCATTTCTGTGCAGTCAGAAAACCATAAAGATCTACAACAATTGCTTAATGAAATAAACACGACAAGCAAAAAGTATGGACTAGATATGAATATCAAAAAGACTAAAACTATTACCGTAAACAAGGATAATATTCAAACGTTTCAAGTGGATATGAAAAGTGAAGGAATAGACCTGGAGACAGTTCAGAACTACAACTACCTTGGACCAGTGATGAAAAAAGTACAACTGAAATAAACAAAAGAATAGGAGTGGCAAAAAATAATTGTAATGTCATGAAGAACATACTAACAACAACACAAATAACACCAGGGCTAGAAGTAAGAATATCAAAACGTTATGCCTTCTCAACCTTCCAGTATGGTGCAGATACATGGACATTAGACAAGAAAACAGAACAGAAAATTAAAGCCTTTGAAATGTGGATATACAGATGAATAGGTAGATTTGGATGAAAAGAAAAGAAAACATTTAATGAAGTCTTAAAACAATGAAAAGAAAACTACTAAACACAATTCAAACAAGACAAATGAAATTTTTGAGGCGCGTTAAAAGACATAACAGCCCTCTAAAAGTTGTCTTGGAAAGAAAAATACAAGTTAAAAGAGGCAGAGGCAGACCACGACTATCGTGAACGAGTAACATCAAAAGAGGACAAGTCAGCCTATGTCAACTTGCACCGTCAAAGTAAGAGACAGAGCGGAATGGTGCTCCATGGTAGTCAACCTTCGATGCAGAGTCAGCACTCAATGATGATGACGATGTGTAATTTGAATTCCTTTTTCAGAACTTAGATATAACTCTGCTGCATCATGAAGTGATGAGGTAGGCGAAATAACAAACACAAACCCCACAATGGCTGTTTAACTACTGAGATATATAAATAGTGACCACTGACATGTTTTACACAAACGTGTTTACATACGTCACTGCTGGCACAGCTGTTCCCGAAAAAGAAATAACTGACTCTAAGTGAATTATATACTACATTACAAGGGACCTGCGGTTTTGTGCAAATATTGCCCCTAGGGAATCCACGCAGTTAATCAGACCGCAGTTTTCCGTGCCACACAACAAATCGATCGCTGCTTTGTGTTTCCTGCCGTGTTCTCATTTATGAAATGGCTGGCAGGAGAAACAATTGTCACTGACTTAAATGGAAGTTAGGATAATGAAGCACATTTCCGCATAATGTTGGATGCAGAATTACTGCATGGTAGGGTAGATGTGAAAGTGAATGGGAACTAGCATGTAAATTGTGGGTAGGAGTAACGGTAGAGTATTCTGCTCTCTTCGTGGGTGCTTGCTCTTAAAATGGGGAAAGTACATCCCTGTCGTTTATGCCATCATTTGGAGGAGAATGCGCCCCTCACAACAGCAGGGCTGGAAGTTGTCAGCGACTCACAGCTGATGGCTTGCACCAAGGTTCGGTGAACCCGAACCAACCAGATCATGCTTCACCTCTCCGTGGTGCCTCTAGTAACAGATTAACTTGTCTAGTCTGGCCAAGCGAATAGAGATCAAAGAGGGAAGACAAGTCAGCACTCAAAAATGTCGTGGTGAAGTCGGATATAATGGGCCGAAAGGCGCACATATCACAGTTATACTGCAAGCCACAACTCAACGCAGATGATGAAGAGGTGTACTCCTATAGTCTCGGGGCGAACACAAGCAGGCAGCAAGCATACCCTCATTTCATTTGTTCATTCATCATTCTCTCTCGCTACTTAGACTACAATGTCAATGATACCATCTACATTCATCATCATCAAGTACCGGGCCTGCTGGCGTAGGTGATCATGTCACTCCACAACTTTCGATCACGACAGTTATTTATAATTTCTGTTGTTGACCTTCCGCCAAGCCATTTTCTTAAGCTGCCTGGTATCTTTTCTCTTTTCTTCCCTCTATCTCTTCGTCCCATCAATTTTTCCAGTTGTTACAATATATTCCAGCTGTTTTCTTCTCATTACATGGTCAAACAATGATAATTGTTTCTTCCTAATATTGGAAATTAGCTCTCTTTTTGCTTTGGCCTCTTTCAGAACGTTATCATTACTCTTCTTAGTCCATGGTATTCTCAACATTCTTCTGTAAAACCACATTTCTACAGACTCCAGTGATTTTCGTGTCTTTTGTCCTATTATCCATGATTCACATCCATATGTTAATACTGGCTCTACATAACATTTAAGAACTCTATTTCTTATTTCTATTGTCAATCTACATTAACATCCACCAAACTAAACAACAATTATGTGTCACAAGATGGGGGTGTACACCACCGACTTTAAATGCACCCAACCTTAAATTTGTACCTCACATTTTTTTCTTGGAAAGAGAGAGGCAGTGGCGTAATGCTGACCATGTTTTTTTTTCATTAATATATCGCTGGTGGGGAAATAATGTGGGTGTTAATACTATATCGGGCATACGTCACGGCACGAGGCGTGATCGAGTTTAATTTTTTATATGTCAACAAACAGTGTCGTCCCCTTTTTCTCTCCTCTCTCTCTCTCTCTTCTCTATCTCTCATCTCTCTCGCTCCTCTCTCCCTCTTCCTTCTCTCTCTCTCTCTCTCCCTTTTCTGTCTCTCATCACTCTCGCTCCTCTCTCCCTCTTCCTTCTCTCTCTCCCTTCTCTATCTCTCGCTTTCTCGCTCCTCTCTCCCTCTTCCTTATCTCTCTCCCTTCTCTATCTCTCATCTCTCTCGCTCCTCTCTCCCTCTTCCTTCTCTCTCTCTCTTCTCTATCTCTCATCTCTCCCTCTTTCTTCTCTCTCTCTCCCTTTTCTCTCTCTCCCTTCTCTATCTCTCATCTCTTTCGCTCCTCTCTCCCTCTTCCTTCTCTCTCTCTCTCCCTTCTCTACCTCTCATCTCTCTCGCTCCTCTCTCCCTCTTCCTTCTCTCTCTCTTCTCTATCTCTCATCTCTCCCTCTTTCTTCTCTCTCTCCCTTCTCTCTCTCTCCCTTCTCTATCTCTCATCTCTTTCGCTCCTCTCTCCATCTTCCTTCTCTCTCTCTCTCTCCCTTCTCTATCTCTCATCTCTCTCGCTCCTCTCTCCCTCTTTCTTCTCTCTCTCTCCCTTCTCTATCTCTCATCTCTCTCGCTCCTCTCTCTCTCTTCCTTCCCTCTGTCTCCCTTCTCTATCTCTCATATCTCTCGCTCCTCTCTCTCTCTCCCTCTTCCTTTTCTCTCTCCCTTCTCTATCTCTCATCTCTCTTCCTTCTCTCTCTCCCTCTTCCTTCTCTCTCTCCCTTCTCTATCTCTCATCTCTCTCGCTCCTCTCTCCCTCTTCCTTCTCTCTCTCACCCTTCTCTATCTCTCATTCCTCTCTCCTCTCTCCCTCTTTCTTCTCTCTCTCTCCCTTCTCTATCTCTCATCTCTCTCGCTCCTCTCTCTCTCTTCCTTCTCTCTGTCTCCCTTCTCTATCTCTCATATCTCTCGCTCCTCTCTCTCTCTCCCTCTTCCTTTTCTCTCTCCCTTCTCTATCTCTCATCTCTCTTCCTTCTCTCTCTCCCTCTTCCTTCTCTCTCTCCCTTCTCTATCTCTCATCTCTCTCGCTCCTCTCTCCCCCTTCCTTCTCTCTCTCACCCTTCTCTATCTCTCATCCCTCTCTCCTCTCTCCCTCTTCCTTCTCTCCCTCTTCCTTCTCTCTCTCTTCCTTCTCTCTCTCTTCCTTCTCTATATCTCATCTCTCTCGCTCCTCTCTCCCTCTTCCTTCTCTCCCTCTTCCTTCTCTCTCTCTTCCTTCTCTCTCTCTTCCTTCTCTCCCTCTTCCTTCTCTCTCTCTTCCTTCTCTCCCTCTTCCTTCTCTCCCTCTTCCTTCTCTCTCTCTTCCTTCTCTCCCTCTTCCTTCTCTCTCTCTTCCTTCTCTCCCTCTTCCTTCTCTCTCTCTTCCTTCTCTCCCTCTTCCTTCTCTCTCTCTTCCTTCTCTCCCTCTTCCTTCTCTCCTTCTTCCTTCTCTCCCTCTTCCTTCTCTCCCTCTTCCTTCTCTCCCTCTTCCTTCTCTCCCTCTTCCTTCTCTCCCTCTTCCTTCTCTCTCTCTTCCTTCTCTATCTCTCATCCCTCTCTCCTCTCTCCCTCTTCCTTCTCTCCCTCTTCCTTCTCTCCCTCTTCCTTCTCTCTCTCTTCCTTCTCTATATCTCATCTCTCTCGCTCCTCTCTCCCTCTTCCTTCTCTCCCTCTTCCTTCTCTCCCTCTTCCTTCTCTCTCTCTCTTCCTTCTCTCCCTCTTCCTTCTCTCTCTCTTCCTTCTCTCCCTCTTCCTTCTCTCCCTCTTCCTTCTCTCCCTCTTCCTTCTCTCTCTCTTCCTTCTCTCCCTCTTCCTTCTCTCTCTCTTCCTTCTCTCCCTCTTCCTTCTCTCCCTCTTCCTTCTCTCCCTCTTCCTTCTCTCCCTCTTCCTTCTCTCCCTCTTCCCTCTTCCTTCTCTCTCTCTTCCTTCTCTATCTCTCATCCCTCTCTCCTCTCTCCCTCTTCCTTCTCTCCCTCTTCCTTCTCTCTCTCTTCCTTCTCTATATCTCATCTCTCTCGCTCCTCTCTCTCCTTTCGCCCCTCCCTTTTTCCCCATTTCTCCTCCCTCTCATCCACACACCACACACATACTTTCAACTCCATGAAAGCTTCTCATCCGCATCATTCGTTTTAGCTGCCGCGTTTTTCCAGTTATCACATTTCTATCACTTATGGTATGGTAACTACTAATACTCTCTCATTACACAACGTAATATTGTCACAGACGATTCCTCCAAGTGCCGAGCACTCACAAACATACCTCCTGTTGATGTTCAACTGTACTTTGAAGAAAACATCAAGAGAATAAACCGTCTGTCACATTACGGTTGAGCGCCTGGTGCATTAAGACAGTGCGAAGTGTAGAGTTCTGTCCCTTTGTCTTATCATAGACCCATTATCCTTGTACTCAACAGCGTCCATTAGCAATCCGATCCTTTTCCTGATAACATTTGAAGATCTGAGCTCATTACTCGAACCATGTAGCAAAGGAATTATTATATCACACCCCCCTCCCCCCAACACACACTTTCTTTTCCCCACTCATGTATTTCAGACAGTTGTTTTATATAATGATGGAACGTTTTACTATTTTTTTTTCGCTTTGTCTGGCATTTAATTGTGTTAAATGACCCAACGAAACAAGTTAATTTTAAAACTGCCAGGTCATCTTAAGAATTCATAGAAATGAAATAAAGCATTCTGTAAATAGCGTGAATATAAATGGGTGATCGAGTAATCCCTGAAGAGAGAACGGAAATGTAAAGAGAAGTGTAGGATAATATGATCATTTACAGCCTTTCAACGGCACAATAGGACATAAAACGATGGATTTGCGAAGAAGTTCATATGTTCGGTCATCTTTAAATGCCGTGGGCTAGTGCAGCACATATGTACGTCCTTATGTGTGGCAGGGTATCCTTCATATGTTGAAACGTCACGATTAAAAATATTTACATCCCGTTCAATCATTTCTAAGATCTACATATAATCAAGTACCATGCCTACTGTAGTAAGTGATTATGTCTGCCCTTGTATATTTTCTGTTGGGAAATAAACATGACACACAGACGCGACAGAATTAAGAAAAACAAAGAAAATGGTAATCAAGCTGAAATGCGCCATCACGGACAGTCTGGAGAGAAACATGTCATCTGAGATAAGACGTCAGCTAACGCAATTGAAGCCGAGGACAAACGATGATCTCAAGACTGAGAAATCCATAGAACGTAGCTAAACAGCAGCATCAAGTGCTGCTCCCCTGGCGCATGTTATCAATTTTGTTTATGTATAGTTCTCTCAAAGTGTCTGATATATTTTCTTTTTGTCCATTTATATTTCTTACTCAGTCACATTATCCACTTGTGTCAATGTGTTCAACTTGTTCCCATCTCATGACATGCGCAATAATAATGGCTGCTTCCACTTGTTCCCTTCTCATGACATGCGCAATAATAATGGCTGCTTCCACTTGTTCCCTTCTCATGACATGCGCAATAATAATGGCTGCTTCCACTTGTTCCCTTCTCATGACATGCGCAATAATAATGGCTGCTTTCACCTAATGTTGACAATAAGCTCTCTATTTGTGGTGACCGCTTAAAGAACGTTCTCATTAAAAAAAAAAAAAAAGACTACAATTGATATTCTGAATATTGTTCTGTTATCCTGATTGGCCTAGCAAGCCTGCGGTGGATGTTACAATTATTCATTGAAATATAACAGGTGGAAATTGATGGACCTCATTGATAAACGATCTGTCAATGGAACAAGAAGAACTGTTATTAAAACCATGACAACAAACTTATTTTGTATCCAGAAAATGAAAGAGAAAATGTGGAAGAAATGAAGACACGACAAGTAAATAAGCACATTAATAGAATATATGAATGCCTTTACCGAAGCCAATGTGAAGTAGAAACCAATGTTGGCTACTCAGAAACTTATACCATCAGATTAGGTGTACAAGAATGTGTACTGTCACTGAGGAGTACAAGAATTAAGTTATTGAGTTATTTGCGGGTCATCATCATTGCACTCCGAACAAGTCCATAGGTGCTCAGATCCCCTCCTCAGCAATTCCCTCAGTGTCCAGCGACTGACGACTCCAGTTCTATGTTGGTTGATAAGTCTTCTTACACGGCCACTAAGTTTCTCATTTCTGGTTGTACCCATCTTAACTCCTATTTCCATCATCCGAAGAAGTGACGTGGATCTGTGTTTGTCGAAATCCTGTGCTCTTCCCACGTATCGGAGGGCATTGGTTGCCCGTCCTCAACATTAGCGCAGCTAGCCAACCTGTCCGCTCTTTCATTTCCCCGTACTCCCGCATGTCCAGGGACATAGACAAAGGTACCTTACGTATTTTGGACTTCTGCAATGACTCTACCAATTGCAATCGTACAGAGCCCGCCTCCACTTTTCTTATCATGCTCATCGAATCACTCAGTATACATGCGTGGGTGTAAGTAGTATACAATGTTCCATTTGAGCCGTATTTAGGCGTAAATTAACAAAGCTATATAGTAGGTGCGCGGCGCACCTAATGTACACGAGAGACAAGGGGAGTTAATCGTGATCTTTCGTGTCGGTGACCCTGGATGTGACCTGTTTATGTTTGGTGTGTCCTGACTTTGGAGGTCTTGGTGTACTTGCTCGATAGCGATAGGTTAGTAGATTATACAACATCAATGAAAAACGATCAATATAAAACAGAAAACAAAAGATATATTTTATTCTTTTATTATCTCAATAGGTGTATAACATACAGTGGATATTATATAACATTACAAAAATATATAGTTCAAGGATAACATTTATTTATAGCTATGTAGTTGGGTGTCTGCTTAGCGTTGTACCATAAATGAAGCATAAGGGTGAAACAGTTAGAGATCGTTGGTCAGTCTAAGCTGGTAGTGTAAAGAGTTAAATATCTAAAGGCGTAGTCGAGACGTTATCATCAGCTACCTTTCTTTTTATATAGAAATAGGAAAGTGCATTTCTTGTTTGACTGTAGGAAAATATAGAATTATTTAAGACTTTGAAACCTACATTTTTCCACCCTTGGCCTTTTGCGTGGCGAGAACCTCTAAAAACATATCTTTATCTAATTTGTTGTGTTGCTTACTTAGCCCTTTACAACTGATTTTATCGTAATCCCCACTGCAATGGTACGTCTTACTACATAAGCTAACAAGGGCTGTCCCTTCGTACTCTAGTTTAAAAAGCCCAGGTGTTCGTTTGGTGTATGCTTTAACACCCTTACAGTTTATACAGTCTGTCTTGCTAGTATGCTCATCGCAAAACTCAGCAGGAAACCAGTCTTTATATACGCTATTAAACTCATCCCGCAGACCTGACTTAACTATATCCTCCAACTTAGGTGCGCTTAAGGCTAAGTATAAACTATCAGTATCTGTTTCACATAACTGAAAGTTGGACCTATCTACAAACTTATCTAAGAACTCGAAATAAAAATCTAACATACGAAGTTTTGCATATTGATATACGAAGAAACCGATTTGTAGGGGTAAGTCCCAAACAGTTTTCTTTTTCGCCATCTCAATTTCAAAAAGATCCTCCCAAATTTCAGTCATTTTCTTAAACCGGGAATTATTTATCATTTTCGATATCTCATCCCCCTGAACGTACGAGACAGCGCTATGATTGGCCTTATTGGTTAGAGTCTTCCCGTAGGCTGAGTTTCCTAAGAGCTTCATCGTATCGCTTACTATAGATTGATTTTCGTCTAGATCACCAGCCCTCCTAGCATCAGAAACCATTTCGCCAAACTTTTTAAAACAACTAGACGGTTGATATTCTATCACTTGATAAATTTTTGTTACCTCCAATCCGTGGTCTAAATACCATTTTAACAGTGGTGTTGCCAACAAAATTTTTTCCCCGACATAACTACCGATTAGGTTGCGACGAGGGGTTGACAACAAGTTATGTTTGAGGGCATATTCACCCATAAACGGTCCAATATCATCACGTGTGACGTCAATATTTTTGAAAATTGGAGTCATCTCACTGAAATGTTCCTTCAGTCGGTCGGGAACGTGTAGATCACATTCCACTAAACCAAAACACGTCCCATCTGAAACAGAAGTCAGGATCTGTTTATCACTGAGAGGGAGCCCTTCTTTAGAGTAAGAGGGTCTAGCTCGAGGGATGGCTTTAGAAAGGAAAGCCCTAACGGTTGGGTCAGACTTTTTCAGAGCCTGCCACTCACATTCCCACATAACTTCTACTGGGACTTTGACCTCCTCGGTTAGGTAGGTATGTATCTCACATGTTTTTTCAAACAGCTCGAACAAGGGTTTATTATTAACAGGGTTTCTATCTTTATCTTTGGTGAGGGGACAGTCTTTGTGACCATGGTACAGACAACCATGAAAATTATAGCCTCTTCTATTGGATTTATCCCACCCATCCACAGGGATGTTTCTATCACCTAACCGAAACTCCCTCCCGTTAAACTGAGTTTTCAACTCCACCCCTTTTTGGTGGGCGACCCACGTTAGCCACTCTCTACTTTGTTGGATATAATAGTTATCTTTTTCGACCCTAAACCCGGTCTCCATTCTTCTAATAATTGGGTAATCTGTTGGCATTGGGTTCATCAGAGCCCAAAGATACAAAGCGTTGGCATCGTAACCTTGGATGGATTTGACTACCTTTCCGCCCCTAATAAGCGTTTTGCCTACCTCGTGATACCTATGGAAAATTATAGAGGGACCCCCGACGATATTATCTCTAATCATTGTGTGTAGACTCGCCTGTTTGCTCGAACATAAACTAAACATTACACCCCTATCAACGGTCTTAAAAAGATACTTTAAACAAACACCAGGAACCGAAATGGCGTCTTTAAAACAGTCCACACCCCGCTCCCCATAAAAGTGAACATGCTGCTCCAAGGCTTCTAAGAATGGGACTACATCTTTGTTATTATACCACACCAAAAAGTCCCTAAGGGTGGTCATGTTATTGTCCTTCCAGACCTTTTTACACAGAGCGTACTCCTCCTTGGAAATGTTGGCATTTTTTAACGACGAATGAAATGCTTCGTGTGGGGGTAACTCCGTCTCATTCAGCTTGTTTAAATCCGTTATGTACTCGTAACAGAAAACACCCTTGGTCTCCTCTACTTTATAAGCTGCCAAGTACTTGCTATAACTAAAACCTGGCGCTAGATAATTTATAATATCTAGGAACTTTAGATTCTGTGTTGCAATACACATAAAGTTATTGTTTCTTTTAACTATAAACTTGAACGGTTTTGATACTTTTAGTCTCCTTCAATTTTATCCTCGTCTTCGGTAACATCAGCTTCTTCTTCCTCCATACTATCTTCTTCTTCGCCCACTTGGACAGTGGCATCCATGAAGTGCTTTATTAAATAAGGTTTAATGACGTTGATGTCATATTTCCCCGAGTTAAAACCTATAACTGGAAGCTCTTTTAAATACTCATCAAACTTAGCTATTAGCTTGTCTTTATTCAGATCGTGGAGTTGAGTAAAAATACTTTCAAACCGATCTCGCAACAACGAGTATGCCTTACCAGCGATACCAGTGAGGTAATCAACCATCTGACTAACTAAAACCTGTGGGTCACCCTTCGTTATGAAGCATATTGGTCCCTCCCACCCGGGGACATTTGACGCTATAGAGCAGGAGAGGGGGACGTGTTTAGCTACAAAGGTAGTCGAGTGCGTCTCTTTGGGAACATTCCTACTATCAAAGTAACATTCATAATCGAATGTCGCCCTGAATGGGTAAATAAAAGACTCTGGAGTACTTATCCCTTCAGCGCTGATCGCGTCCCATACACTTTCAGGTGAAGAGTAAACACCACCTTTATATGTCTCGACAGCCATATCCCCATTGCAAGTTTTTTCGTGCCTGTCCATACCCCCAAACTTTTTCCACAATTTCCCACATTTTCCACAAGAAAAGCTTTTACTAGCCCTAGAAAGATCGTTTATATAAAAGAAGTGGTTTTTGTAAAGTAAAAGACGGAGAGTTTCACTATAACTACTGCCGCATCTCAGGACAATACGCAAGGCTTGCTCAGAATCAAACTCAAAAATATCTATATTTATTGCAAAGCAATTTTCTAAGAGAGGCATTTCAGCAAGAGTTACACCGGGAAAGTTACTTAACATTAGAGATGGGTTAAACTGTTTGAAAAGTAGGCTCGAAACCTTCCTAACATCTTTAACAGAGGTACCTCTATGGATAGCTAGACAACGGAAGAAGCAGAGATTATCATTGTAAACTTTGGAATTAGAGTCGGTTTGAAGGATATTAATACCGTGGTTCGAAACAATGTAGGGTGGGATATCTATCAGACACCCTATAGGATAATCTTGAAGTTTATAAATGTAAACACTCGTACTGACTAATGCTTCTAAGGTATATTTGGTTGTCTCCCTGTTTTTATTTGCATACCCTAATATATCACTTTCATTTAATCTATCAACAAATGTTTCAAAGTCATTTCTGTTGTTAACTAACAAGGGTTTGTCTAACCCTGTCGCGTTATTTGAGCTTGCGTGAAAGTAACGCAGCCCCTGTGTCTCTCTATGTCTTAAAACTAGATGATGACTATAATTCACCTTGAAACGCTTTTTCTGGCCTTGGAAGATTGGGGTTACAAGAGTCTTCCAATCTATAGGAGTATCAGGCTGATGAAATATAGTGTACGTGTCCATGTATTTGTTCCTACGTTCATGTGTTCTAATTGCTAACCAGTTGTTCTTATATATCTTCCTAATATCTTGAGGTAACTTATTTAAAGAGTCGGCTTCATTAATAAGTCTTGGTCTCTTTGAGGGCTCTTGAGTCGAACTCTTTTCTGCCCGCTTGCGTGAGGTTGTCGATACTTGTGGACGTGCTGGTGATGCAGGAACTACTGATACAAAAGATGCAGGATGCTCTGTCTTGATATGTTTGGCAAGATTGTCAGCTCTATTATAAACTCGTTCACAAACATCACATTTGTATTCCTGACACCCATGTACACTAGCAACGTGTCGTTTTACGATCCGGCTCCGGGTGAAAGTTTTGGAGCAGAGATGACAAGTGTTAGACATCTGTAGAAAAGAAATTGAAACATTACAACTAAAGAGTAAAGAACAGTAAACATTACAAGAAAAGAAAACAAGAAAAGTAAACAATGAGAACTATCGAAATTAATATTAAAGAACTAAGATCACACTTACTTTTTATGTGTCTGAAGGCACGAAACACATCCATCGTCAAGAACTGTAAGCGAAAGTCTGATTACAAGCTTCACAGATATATACACTTGAAACACCGGAAGTGTTACTAAAAATAGAACTGACCTGTGAGGCAATACCGGATGTGTTACTAAAAATAGTTTTTGACCGCTGACGCAATGCCCGTGGAGTTTCTAAAAAATAGATTTTGACGTATGATGGCAATTTTATGATTTTACCTCCTGACCTTTTTTGGTGACTACGCCCCTGAATTCGACGAAAAGCGTAAATTTTCACGCTAGGCTTACCTAAAACTTTATTTTAGACATCCCCACACCAAAAATTAACTTAAAAATCACTTTTGAAATTGTAACCCCCCTTACCATTTTTGAGGGTTACGCCCCTGAAATCGATAAAAATTGAAATATAACCTCAAGGCATACCCCAAACATAATATTTGACACCCCCACACCAAAAATTTACTTAAAAATCACTTTTGAAATTGTAACCCCCCTTACCATTTTTGAGGGTTACGCCCATGGAATCGATAAAAATCGTAAATTTAGCACGTAGGCTTACCTAAAACTTTATTTTAGACATCCCCACACCAAAAATTAACTTAAAAATCACTTTTGAAATTGTTACCCCCCTTAAAATTTTGAGGGTTACGCCCCTGAAAGCGATAAAAAATTGAAATATAACCTCAAGGCATACCTCCCACATAATTTTTGACACCCCTACATATGAAATTCCATCAAAAAAACAACAAAAAGCTAGTAGTATAGGTGGCTGTGAACTCACTCCAAAAGTGGAATAACATGCACCGAAACTGCACCAAAACCGCACGAGAAGTAGTATGTTCGGGTGTGTTCACAGCCACCTATACTACTAGCTTTTTGTTGTTTTTTTGATGGAATTTCATATGTAGGGGTGTCAAAAATTATGTGGGAGGTATGCCTTGAGGTTATATTTCAATTTTTTTATCGCTTTCAGGGGCGTAACCCTCAAAAATTTTAAGGGGGGTAACAATTTCAAAAGTGATTTTTAAGTTAATTTTTGGTGTGGGGATGTCTAAAATAAAGTTTTAGGTAAGCCTACGTGCTAAATTTACGATTTTTATCGATTCCATGGGCGTAACCCTCAAAAATGGTAAGGGGGGTTACAATTTCAAAAGTGATTTTTAAGTAAATTTTTGGTGTGGGGTGTCAAATATTATGTTTGGGGTATGCCTTGAGGTTATATTTCAATTTTTTATCGATTTCAGGGGCGTAACCCTCAAAAATGGTAAGGGGGGTTACAATTTCAAAAGTGATTTTTAAGTTAATTTTTGGTGTGGGGATGTCTAAAATAAAGTTTTAGGTAAGCCTAGCGTGAAAATTTACGCTTTTCGTCGAATTCAGGGGCGTAGTCACCAAAAAAGGTCAGGAGGTAAAATCATAAAATTGCCATCATACGTCAAAATCTATTTTTAGAAACTCCACGGGCATTGCGTCAGCGGTCAAAAACTATTTTTAGTAACACATCCGGTATTGCCTCACAGGTCAGTTCTATTTTTAGTAACACTTCCGGTGTTTCAAGTGTATATATCTGTGAAGCTTGTAATCAGACTTTCGCTTACAGTTCTTGACGATGGATGTGTTTCGTGCCTTCAGACACATAAAAAGTAAGTGTGATCTTAGTTCTTTAATATTAATTTCGATAGTTCTCATTGTTTACTTTTCTTGTTTTCTTTTCTTGTAATGTTTACTGTTCTTTACTCTTTAGTTGTAATGTTTCAATTTCTTTTCTACAGATGTCTAACACTTGTCATCTCTGCTCCAAAACTTTCACCCGGAGCCGGATCGTAAAACGACACGTTGCTAGTGTACATGGGTGTCAGGAATACAAATGTGATGTTTGTGAACGAGTTTATAATAGAGCTGACAATCTTGCCAAACATATCAAGACAGAGCATCCTGCATCTTTTGTATCAGTAGTTCCTGCATCACCAGCACGTCCACAAGTATCGACAACCTCACGCAAGCGGGCAGAAAAGAGTTCGACTCAAGAGCCCTCAAAGAGACCAAGACTTATTAATGAAGCCGACTCTTTAAATAAGTTACCTCAAGATATTAGGAAGATATATAAGAACAACTGGTTAGCAATTAGAACACATGAACGTAGGAACAAATACATGGACACGTACACTATATTTCATCAGCCTGATACTCCTATAGATTGGAAGACTCTTGTAACCCCAATCTTCCAAGGCCAGAAAAAGCGTTTCAAGGTGAATTATAGTCATCATCTAGTTTTAAGACATAGAGAGACACAGGGGCTGCGTTACTTTCACGCAAGCTCAAATAACGCGACAGGGTTAGACAAACCCTTGTTAGTTAACAACAGAAATGACTTTGAAACATTTGTTGATAGATTAAATGAAAGTGATATATTAGGGTATGCAAATAAAAACAGGGAGACAACCAAATATACCTTAGAAGCATTAGTCAGTACGAGTGTTTACATTTATAAACTTCAAGATTATCCTATAGGGTGTCTGATAGATATCCCACCCTACATTGTTTCGAACCACGGTATTAATATCCTTCAAACCGACTCTAATTCCAAAGTTTACAATGATAATCTCTGCTTCTTCCGTTGTCTAGCTATCCATAGAGGTACCTCTGTTAAAGATGTTAGGAAGGTTTCGAGCCTACTTTTCAAACAGTTTAACCCATCTCTAATGTTAAGTAACTTTCCCGGTGTAACTCTTGCTGAAATGCCTCTCTTAGAAAATTGCTTTGCAATAAATATAGATATTTTTGAGTTTGATTCTGAGCAAGCCTTGCGTATTGTCCCGAGAAGCGGCAGTAGTTATAGTGAAACTCTCCGTCTTTTACTTTACAAAAACCACTTCTTTTATATAAACGATCTTTCTAGGGCTAGTAAAAGCTTTTCTTGTGGAAAATGTGGGAAATTGTGGAAAAAGTTTGGGGGTATGGACAGGCACGAAAAACTTGCAATGGGGATATGGCTGTCGAGACATATAAAGGTGGTGTTTACTCTTCACCTGAAAGTGTATGGGACGCGATCAGCGCTGAAGGGATAAGTACTCCAGAGTCTTTTATTTACCCATTCAGGGCGACATTCGATTATGAATGTTACTTTGATAGTAGGAATGTTCCCAAAGAGACGCACTCGACTACCTTTGTAGCTAAACACGTCCCCCTCTCCTGCTATATAGCGTCAAATGTCCCGGGTGGGAGGGACCAATATGCTTCATAACGAAGGGTGACCCACAGGTTTTAGTTAGTCAGATGGTTGATTACCTCACTGGTATCGCTGGTAAGGCATACTCGTTGTTGCGAGATCGGTTTGAAAGTATTTTTACTCAACTCCACGATCTGAATAAAGACAAGCTAATAGCTAAGTTTGATGAGTATTTAAAAGAGCTTCCAGTTATAGGTTTTAACTCGGGGAAATATGACATCAACGTCATTAAACCTTATTTAATAAAGCACTTCATGGATGCCACTGTCCAAGTGGGCGAAGAAGAAGATAGTATGGAGGAAGAAGAAGCTGATGTTACCGAAGACGAGGAAGATAAAATTGAAGGAGACTACAAAGTATCAAAACCGTTCAAGTTTATAGTTAAAAGAAACAATAACTTTATGTGTATTGCAACACAGAATCTAAAGTTCCTAGATATTATAAATTATCTAGCGCCAGGTTTTAGTTATAGCAAGTACTTGGCAGCTTATAAAGTAGAGGAGACCAAGGGTGTTTTCTGTTACGAGTACATAACGGATTTAAACAAGCTGAATGAGACGGAGTTACCCCCACACGAAGCATTTCATTCGTCGTTAAAAAATGCCAACATTTCCAAGGAGGAGTACGCTCTGTGTAAAAAGGTCTGGAAGGACAATAACATGACCACCCTTAGGACTTTTTGGTGTGGTATAATAACAAAGATGTAGTCCCATTCTTAGAAGCCTTGGAGCAGCAGGTTCACTTTTATGGGGAGCGGGGTGTGGACTGTTTTAAAGACGCCATTTCGGTTCCTGGTGTTTGTTTAAAGTATCTTTTTAAGACCGTTGATAGGGGTGTAATGTTTAGTTTATGTTCGAGCAAACAGGCGAGTCTACACACAATGATTAGAGATAATATCGTCGGGGTCCCTCTATAATTTTCCATAGGTATCACGAGGTAGGCAAAACGCTTATTAGGGGCGGAAGGTAGTCAAATCCATCCAAGGTTACGATGCCAACGCTTTGTATCTTTGGGCTCTGATGAACCCAATGCCAACAGATTACCCAATTATTAGAAGAATGGAGACCGGGTTTAGGGTCGAAAAAGATAACTATTATATCCAACAAAGTAGAGAGTGGCTAACGTGGGTCGCCCACCAAAAAGGGGTGGAGTTGAAAACTCAGTTTAACCGGAGGGAGTTTCGGTTAGGTGATAGAAACATCCCTGTGGATGGGTGGGATAAATCCAATAGAAGAGGCTATAATTTTCATGGTTGTCTGTACCATGGTCACAAAGACTGTCCCCTCACCAAAGATAAAGATAGAAACCCTGTTAATAATAAACCCTTGTTCGAGCTGTTTGAATAAACATGTGAGATACATACCTACCTAACCGAGGAGGTCAAAGTCCCAGTAGAAGTTATGTGGGAATGTGAGTGGCAGGCTCTGAAAAAGTCTGACCCAACCGTTAGGGCTTTCCTTTCTAAAGCCATCCCTCGAGCTAGACCCTCTTACTCTAAAGAAGGGCTCCCTCTCAGTGATAAACAGATCCTGACTTCTGTTTCAGATGGGACGTGTTTTGGTTTAGTGGAATGTGATCTACACGTTCCCGACCGACTGAAGGAACATTTCAGTGAGATGACTCCAATTTTCAAAATATTGACGTCACACGTGATGATATTGGACCGTTTATGGGTGAATATGCCCTCAAACATAACTTGTTGTCAACCCCTCGTCGCAACCTAATCGGTAGTTATGTCGGGGAAAAAATTTTGTTGGCAACACCACTGTTAAAATGGTATTTAGACCACGGATTGGAGGTAACAAAAATTTATCAAGTGATAGAATATCAACCGTCTAGTTGTTTTAAAAAGTTTGGCGAAATGGTTTCTGATGCTAGGAGGGCTGGTGATCTAGACGAAAATCAATCTATAGTAAGCGATACGATGAAGCTCTTAGGAAACTCAGCCTACGGGAAGACTCTAACCAATAAGGCCAATCATAGCGCTGTCTCGTACGTTCAGGGGGATGAGATATCGAAAATGATAAATAATTCCCGGTTTAAGAAAATGACTGAAATTTGGGAGGATCTTTTTGAAATTGAGATGGCGAAAAAGAAAACTGTTTGGGACTTACCCCTACAAATCGGTTTCTTCGTATATCAATATGCAAAACTTCGTATGTTAGATTTTTATTTCGAGTTCTTAGATAAGTTTGTAGATAGGTCCAACTTTCAGTTATGTGAAACAGATACTGATAGTTTATACTTAGCCTTAAGCGCACCTAAGTTGGAGGATATAGTTAAGTCAGGTCTGCGGGATGAGTTTAATAGCGTATATAAAGACTGGTTTCCTGCTGAGTTTTGCGATGAGCATACTAGCAAGACAGACTGTATAAACTGTAAGGGTGTTAAAGCATACACCAAACGAACACCTGGGCTTTTTAAACTAGAGTACGAAGGGACAGCCCTTGTTAGCTTATGTAGTAAGACGTACCATTGCAGTGGGGATTACGATAAAATCAGTTGTAAAGGGCTAAGTAAGCAACACAACAAATTAGATAAAGATATGTTTTTAGAGGTTCTCGCCACGCAAAAGGCCAAGGGTGGGAAAAATGTAGGTTTCAAAGTCTTAAATAATTCTATATTTTCCTACAGTCAAACAAGAAATGCACTTTCCTATTTCTATATAAAAAGAAAGGTAGCTGATGATAACGTCTCGACTACGCCTTTAGATATTTAACTCTTTACACTACCAGCTTAGACTGACCAACGATCTCTAAATGTTTCACCCTTATGCTTCATTTATGGTACAACGCTAAGCAGACACCCAACTACATAGCTATAAATAAATGTTATCCTTGAACTATATATTTTTGTAATGTTATATAATATCCACTGTATGTTATACACCTATTGAGATAATAAAAGAATAAAATATATCTTTTGTTTTCTGTTTTATATTGATCGTTTTTCATTGATGTTGTATAATCTACTAACCTATCGCTATCGAGCAAGTACACCAAGACCTCCAAAGTCAGGACACACCAAACATAAACAGGTCACATCCAGGGTCACCGACACGAAAGATCACGATTAACTCCCCTTGTCTCTCGTGTACATTAGGTGCGCCGCGCACCTACTATATAGCTTTGTTAATTTACGCCTAAATACGGCTCAAATGGAACATTGTATACTGCTGGTGTACTCTTGTGACTCTAACCATTTGAATGCCTTGGTCACTGCATCATCTCCATTGTCATGCTACTCGTGGTCATGACGTATGCACCACCATCTTCTTTGACTATTTTGCCTGTCGAGTGTGCTGTAAATGCCCATGTACTTCTTTGGTGTCGTCTTACAGATCCGTCTGTATACATCAGGAATGGCCAATTTCTTTCAAATGGCGGGCCACTTTTTTATTATTTTTTTGTGTGGCGGGCCACACACATAACAACATCAATACAAATAAACCTGGCATTTATTTAAAGTAATATTTTTGTTATTTATCGGCATTATTTGCTTACATAAATCATTTTATTGCAACAGAGTTAAACATACCTAGTTGATTTATAAAAATGAATAAAATTTGCTATTTATATTGTTTAACAAACATGTTTTAGTTAGGTCATTTTAAAGTTGACATGTAACAAACCTTAATGAGAACAATGTGGACGTTCATGTGCAGCAACAAGTTCATCAAAGTCATTGTGTAAAGATGATGATGATATGCGTAATAAATCCCGAAGGTGGCCATCAGTGAGTCGGTTTCTTTGTGACGATTAAATCTCCTTCATTGTTGAAAAATCGCATTCACATATATATGTGCTTCCGAACATAGAAGTAATTTTCAAACTGAAATCACTCAATGCGGGATATTTTTCCTGTGGCACAAGTTTCCAAAAGTCAACTCCTATCTCCATCCTTGATTGGAAAAAGGCGTCACTTTGGAGGTTACATAACTCCAACTGAAAAGTGTCATGTTGTTGGAATATGTCACACTTCATAGGGTTGTTAAACAATGCCAGTTCTGGTCGTATACCACTGAAGTTAGAAAATCGTTCATTGAATTGCTCCAATAGTTTGACTAACATACAGACAATTTGAAATCAGTGTCACTGCGCTCCTCAATCAAATCTTTGCACGAAGGAAAATGAATGAAGTTTTCTTTGGCCAGGGTAAATCTAAAAACTTTTAGTTGACTTATAAATCCATCTAGGTGTCCTACCAAATCTGAGACTGTTTGGGAACGTCCCTGTAGCTTCACGTTGAGTTCATTCATTTGCTGGGTGATATCAGTTAAAAAGGCCAATACGCTGTTAAAATGTGGACCAGACATTTTTCTGATCAGTTCTTTGTTGGTATCAAGTTTCTCTAAAAACTGCTTCATCTCGTTTCTCAAAGCAAAAAAACCGCCTCAAACAATTCCCTGGGCCTGGCAGCGTACTTGTGTGTAGATCACTAAATCCGCCTCAACTTCTGATAGAAAATATATAAACTGTTGGTGTGTCAAAGACCGATTCCCGCCTTTTATTAAATTCACACACTTTATTACAGTTTTCATAACATCCTCCACGTCTAGAATCTTGCCACACAGCGCCTCCTGGTGTATAATGCAGTGTAATGCTGTGCAATGGAGTCACCGTCACATAATGATTTTTTTTTAAATTTCGCTATCTCTGCACTTACAACAAACGATGCCATTAAGGAACTTGTTAGTTTTGTTGTTAATGTAGTAAAACAGATTTCTGAGCACTAAACGTTTTCTTCAAATCGCACACAAGTGTAGAACGTATTGTACCAATGTAGTCCTTTGTAGTCCTATTTAGCGGCGTGATGCTGCGTGTAATGCCGTTTAAGATTATACTCTTTATTTACATACAACACTTGCAAACACACAGGTCACTGCGGTTTGCTATCCTTATTGTTGATAAATAAAAAATCATGTTCCCATTTCTCATGAAAAAATCTGATTTTTAAAATTTAATTGACGTTTATTGTTCATATTATACCACGACCGAAGCAACAGACAATGAAAACACAGATTACAACAATAGCACTGTTTCCTGTTAAAATGGAACTGTTCACTGTAACTCGACAAAATCAGAATGATCAGATCGGATATGTAATTTTGACTGATGAAAAGAGGTTTGGAGAGAAAAAAACTGAAAGTAAAATAATTGTGAGGTGATATGTGTTGGGGTGGAGGAGGTCGGTGACTGACAGTATTTCTTGGCGGAAACTGTTTGAACTCGCCGAACCGAGAGTCGACTCTAGAACCATTCGTTGGCTTCTTCCTTTGTTTAAGTCGGTCGCAGGATGATCAAAATGAAAAAAAAGGATGTGCCGGGAATGACGGGAAGTCGACATTAAACTAACTACTAGAGCGTTCCGAGTTTTAAACATAGGTCTACTAGGGAATATTTGAGTTAGCTTTCTCCACGGTAGAAGTTAATGTAACAATTTTAAATCAGTTTTACCCAGGACATTTTGCTCATTGCAACTTGATTTTATTTTTTATCCGCCGCAGGCCACAAAAAGGACGTCGCGGGCCACTTGTGGCCCGCAGGCACCTGATTGGCCATCCCTGATCTAGATAGCAGAACTTACTGGAAGAATTAGTAGCAGTAGTTGAAGAGTTTGATGAAGAAATTGAGAGGAATAACAAGCGGAAGAAAAAGAAATAACGATGAAAACATGTAGAAAAATAGTGAAGGAAAAAGACAAGAAAATAAAAAAAAAACACAAGCAAATAGAAAAAGACAACAAGAAAAATAGAAAAAGACAAGAAAATAGAAAAAGACAAGCAAATAGAAAAAGACAAGAAAAATATTAGAAATATAGAAAACAACATAGAAAGGTCGGGAAGGATCCGGGTTAAATTCCTAGTGCTGGCGACACTTTTTTGTGTCTTCAAAGCTCCGGTGTTCAGGCAGTCTCTAAACATGGATGCCAGAGTATTTTCTGGGAAGTTAATGCGGCTTGGCGTGATACTGACCCAATCACCTATAAATGTGTGGTCATGGAAAAATGTGACCACCAGCGGCATTTCCGATACGCCTGAGGGGAAGCTTTACTTTACGTAGACGGAGTCTGAAATTGAAGAAGAGAAAGAAGCGAAACAAATTATAAAAATCAAATAAATGTTATGAAATAAATAAGGACTAAATAGAAGACCAAGATGAAATACAAAGTGTCCCACAAAGGGGTGTACGCTGTTTGAATTTTGATAACTGGAGAAAAATTAACAAAAATATGATTTTAAAGTCAGGAAGATGTTCAAAACAGTACTGATGATGTTCTAATGTTGAAGATGTTCATAACAGTACTGATGATGTTCTAATGTTGAAGATGTTCATAACAGTACTGATGATGTTCTAATGTTGAAGAAGTTGAAAACAGTACGGATGATGTTCTAATGTTGAAGATGTTCAAAACAGCACTGATGATGTTCTAATGTTGAAGATGTTCATAACAGCACTGATGATGTTCTAATGTTGAAGATGTTCAAAACAGCAAAGATGATGTTCTAATGTTGAAGATGTTCAAAACAGCACTGATGATGTTCTAATGTTAAAGATGTTCAAAACAGTACCGATGATGTTCTAATGTTGAAGATGTTCAAAACAGTACGGATTATTTTCTAATATTGAAGATGTTCATAACAGTACTGATGATGTTCTAATGTTGAAGATGTTCATAACAGTACTGATGATGTTCTAATGTTGAAGATGTTCATAACAGTACTGATGATGTTCTAATGTTGAAGATGTTCAAAACAGAACTGATGATGTTCTAATGTTGAAGATGTTCAAAACAGTACTGATGATGTTCTAATGTTGAAGATGTTCATAACAGTACGGATGATGTTCTAATGTTGAAGATGTTCAAACAGCACTGATGATGTTCTAATGTTGAAGATGTTCATAACAGTACTGATGATGTTCTGATGTTGAAGATGTTCATAATATTCTCCATTAGCAGAAATCGTCTGGAACACTGTGGAACAGATCTTCATGTGATGTGGTTTCCATAGGAATGGATTCACAAGCAGTCACAATCGCCTCTCCTTTGACATCCAGTATACGTGGCTTGTGGCCTAGACAGTGTTCTTTAGATTTCCCCTCAGAAAGAAGTCCCGCCATCGTCTCTCGCACTTCTTTCATTTTCTCACATTTCCACACACATTAAAATCCACTTGCATTCCTCAAAGGAGAGGTTCCCAGCCACCCTGTCATGTACGCGTTACTACTGGCAACTAAACTGAAAATAAAAGAAAAACAAACGAATGACAACAAACACAAATCATGACAAATCCAGATACAAAAAGTCCCATCAGGTTATCTGTAATACTTTTTCTGTTATTAACAATCAAACTGTGTAAGCCCCTTTGTGGGACACCCTGTAGATATGAGTTGAAGAAGAGAAAGAATATGAAAACATGAAGAAAAAAAACAAACAAATAAATGAAATGAAAGAAATAAAGACGAAATAGAAGTCTAAGTTATAATAGATATAAGAGTAGAAGAATGCGACGAAGACAAAAGAAGAAACGTGGTCAGCGAAGAAAAGATTACAGATAAAAAGAAAACGAATAATAAACATAGATGTAGACTAGAAGAAAAGTAGAAGGAACGTAATAGAATGACATTTTTATGCTGAAACCAGAAACTGTGACAGGCGTTCTCTCTTTAACCTTCACCTTGTATTGTTTCTCTCCCCCCCCCCCCCCCCCCGTCACTCTCTCTCTCTTCTTCTTTCTTCCTCCCATTTCTCTACCTCTTCTCTCGGATTCCATCTATTGATTTCCGCCCTCGTCCACGTCTGTCATAAACTTTCGGGCTAGGACAACGTGAGGTATCTGGTCCAGGTAACATGACTCCTGCGGTCGACAGAAGTCACGTGCGCTCTGTGTATTATTAATTACTTACTCCGCCACCGCTCTCCCTTCTCATCTGGCACTAGTGGCAGCAATCGATGCTGCCCTGTCTCACTTAACACAAAGAGTTCGAGTGATTTCTGCTGCATGTTTTGTTCCTCCGTACATCTTAACAGCAGCTCTTGTTCAGAACTTAGATCCAGTGGTAGCTTGTGTTTGCATTTTTAATTAGTACCAGCAAACGGCATCCATGAGTGTTAACCTAGATTTAAGTACTGAGACGAGCTACTGATAGAAGCTACTTTGCCAGTATTTATTTTATATTTTAATACTCTGTCCGACCTTATAGCTAATTGATCATTAAAACTTAAGAATTGTAGTATTTCACGGAGTGTATAGTATACGTATATCATTAGAATATATATATATATATATATATATATATATATATAGTCTTTATTACATGTTTTATATATATATATATATATATGAATAGTGTATGTAATAGTGAAATATAGGTTGAATATTTGCATTGCACATTTATGGATATTATTTTAATGATAGATTAGTGTTTCTGTTAAATATATTTATATATCTAAATAACTAGCACATAAAGACCAATGATTCTTACGTATAGTGAAAGGATAATGCATTTGGTATTATGTTGTAGCAGAACATTAATTGATGATTATTTTGTATGTTGTTTAGTAATGGTGAGTATGTTGTTAAGTTTTAATCCTGATAAATTGGAACTCGCATTAATGTATTTACTGTTTTATATGTTTATTGGTCAGATGTAGATTAATTCTACTATTTCATGCGTTTACCGTGAAGTATGCATTATTTCACTGTTTTATACGTTTATTAGTTTGTCAAGATTAGATTGAATCTACTTTTTATTGTGTATGTTAGTGAAGTATGCATTGATTTTACTGTTGTATACGTTTTGTAGAGAAGTGTGGATTGATTTTACTGTGCTTTATGTTGTGTAGTGAATCGCGAATTGTTTGATACTACTTTATGTTTATAATGATGGAACACAGGGTGAGTTCAATCTTTTATATGTTTAGTAAATGAACACGAATTTATGAGTTTCTTAGTTTATATTTTTTGTTTGTATTACGGTGTAGTTTGATGACTTCACTTTATACAAAAATGGCATAGAAAGTATTAATATTTACATTATTAGTCATTTTGCAATATGATTTAATTACTATACGTATTATAGTGTTACTTAGTTTCAGATGGGAGCTGCGATAACACAGAGGTTAGTGAACTGGGCTACAAAGGACTAGAGGTCGGGTTCGATCCTAATCGATTTCTTCCAGGTTCACCCAACCTTATGTGGTTACCTGATGTTTTTTTTCTGGGAAAGTAGAGCAGCAAGATATTACTAAGAATCATCATGCGAAGAGTGCGAAACAAAATCAGTCTACAAATTAGCGATGAACAGTGTGGTTTTGTTGGAGGTAAAGGAACGAGCAATGCCATATATATTATAAGATCTTTAGTAGAAAAAGTCATAGAGGTGAAAACAGATTTATACCTATGTTTCATTGTTTATACCAAAGCATTTGACAAAGTAAAGCACCAAGATATAATCAAAATTTTAGAAAACATTAACGTAGACAGCAAAGATATAAGAATAATAAAGAACATGTACTGGCAACAAACAGCGGCAATAAGAACTGGAAACTAATTGGGAATGTTTCAACAAATAAAACAGGGTGTTAGACAAGGTTGTATGCTGTCACCAGATCTGTTTAATATTTATAGTGAGATTATTTTAAAATCCATAAGGAGCATGCCTGGAATAACAATTGGAGGTCATAATATAAATAATCTAAGGTATGCTGATGATACAGTATTAATCGCTAAGAGTGAAAATGAGTTACAAGAAATGTTGGACATTATAGTGAAAGAAAGCAAAAATAATGGACTCAGCCTTAATAGCAAAAAGACAGAAGTAATGGTAACAACAAAGAAAAAGATATCACCTCAGTGCAGAATAAAGACAAGTGAAACAATATTAAAAGAGGTAAATGAATTTAAATATTTTGAAACTTTGTTAACCTCAGACAGAAGATGTACAAAGGAGGTGAGATGCAGAATGGCTCAGGCAAAAGCAGCTTTCCAGAAAATGAGGAAGATACTATGCAATCCATTTTTGACAATAGAAACAAGAAAAAGAGTTCTTAAATGTTATGTTGAGCCAGTCTTAATATATGGATGTGAATCATGGGCAATAGGACAACAAACAAGAAAATCACCGGAGTCTGTAGAAATGTGGTTTTACAGAAGAATGTTGAGAATACCATGGACAGCTAAGAAGAGTAATGAAAATGTTCTGAAAGAGGTCACAGCAAAAAGAGAGCTAATTTCCAATATTAGGAAGAAACAATCATCATTTTTTGACCATGTAATGAGAAGAGAACAACTGGAATATATTGTAACAACTGGAAAAAAATTGAGGGACGAAGAGATAGAGGGAGGCAAAGAGAGAAAATACCAGACAGCTTAAGAGAATGGTTTGGCAGAAGGTCAACAACAGAAATGATAAAGAACTGTCGAGATCGAAAGTTGTGGAGAGACATGATCACCTACTCCAGTAGGCCCAGTACTTGATGATGATGATGATGAGAGCAGCGTGGGCGCAATACTGACCACATTACCCCAAAAATGGTAGAAGAACTAAAAAGTATGGTCATTAACACCATATATCCTTTATATCACTTGGCGTGACGGGGCTCTTTACTTTTGTTTACTTTTGTTGAGATATTTATTATATATCGATAAGAGAGCACACACATCTATTGCTTGCCGCTTCCTAGTTAATTCAGGCTATTGAAATATCAATTAAATAGTGTTATATATATATATAGAATCATTGTTAAGATCCCAAAAAAGGGCAATCTTAGAGATTGTAACAATTGGAGAGGCGTGACACTTTTGTCAGTTGCCTCAAAATTATTCTGTAAAATCATCCTAAATAGAATAAAGGATTCAATAGATACAGTAATGCGTGAAGAACAGGCTGGGTTTAGAAAAGGGAGAAGCTGTCTTGACCACATTTTCACTCTACGACTTATATTGGAGGAACACATTGAAAAGCAAAAACCTTTTGTACTTAACTTCATCGACTTCAAAAAAGCATTTGATAGTATTCATAGAGATTCTTTGTGGAAAATTCTGAAGCAATATGGCTTACCATCAAAAATCATAAATATTATCAAAGACATGTATGATGGTTACACATGTGCAGTTCGAACAGAGGAAGGACTGAGCGAATGTTTCCCAATAGAAACTGGGGTTAAACAAGGATGTATTTTATCGCCCTTGTTATTTGGAATTGTTATGGACTTCATAATGAAGAAATGCTGCACTGGTAATAAAGGCATCGAATGGATACAAGGAGACCATTTGGAGGACCTGGACTTTGCTGATGACATAGTTCTCATCAGCAATCAGATAAAAACGATGCAGGAAAACACAAATGAACTATCATCAATAGCCAGCAAAATTGGGCTTGAAGTCAATCATGAAAAGACTAAAGTCATGAAAAGTTTAATTCCAACAAGTGACAAAATATACATGGAAAACAAACCAGTAGAAGAGATCGATCACTTCATCTATCTTGGAAGTCACATTGATCGAGAAGGGGATACGAGCAAAGAAATTAGAATCAGACTGGCTAAAGCAGCAATGTCTTTCAGAAGCCTTGAAAAGTTGTGGAAATCAAAACTCATTAGCACAAACACAAAACTTAGGCTATTCAAATCAAATGTACTATCAACCCTTACGTATGCGTGTGAAAGCTGGAAAACAACAAGAGATATAGAAACAAAGTTGAACGCATTCGAAAATAAATGTCTAAGGAAAATACTTGGTATAGAATGGAACGAATTCAAAACAAACGAGGAAATTAGAGAAATCGCCAATCAACCACTAATATCTTCAGTAATAAAGAAAAGACGATGGTCATACGTTGGACATGTGATGAGAAGAGATAATAATCGAATAGCAAAGCAAGCCCTCATATGGGAAACAACAGGTAAAAGAAAAAGAGGAAGACCCAGGGAGACACTGAGAAGAACATTGATGAGAGAGGCAAGAGCAGCAGGAATCGGCTCCCTCAATGAGATAGAACTGCTTGCACAGAACAGAGACAGATGGCGAGATTTGATAAAATATCTCTAAAAGAAAACTGCTAGAACAAAAATTCATATAGGAGAAGGTGTATCTTGGTCTACGCCCTATGGGCCGGTTACGGCTCGAAAGGTCAATAGAGAGATATATATATATATGGCATGACAAAATAACCAACTTAACTGTCCTGCAACGTGCTAAGACTCCATTAATCATATCGATGCTCAGATGTCGAAGACTAAGATGGCTGGGTCATGTCCAGCGAATGGAAGAAAAACGTATCCCCAAGCAAATACTATATGGTGAACTAATACACGGAAAAAGACGAATCGGCAGACCAAAACTACCATACAGAGATACCTGTGAATCATCTCTGAATGACTTCACCATCTGTGAAAATGACTGGGAACATCTGGCAAGTGATCGAACATCATGGAGAGCTTGCATAAGGAATCATATAATATCTTTTGAGACTGTGCTAAGGCAAAACTTAGAAGAGAAAAGACTCATGAAAAAGGATGGAAAACCCTGTGAATCAGTGGGCCTGACTTGTTCATTCTGTGGTTGTGTGTGTTTGTCAAACATTGGTAGAATTAGCCATGAGAGAAACTGTTCGACAGAAACAAAACCTCAAAAAATACACAATAGCCACCACTAGATCGTCTGACAAGACGTAAAGGGCCATATATATATATATATATATATATATATATATATATATAATCTGTGTATGTGTTTACCTTTTGGTTCATCATCTCTCTCTCTCTCTCTCTCTCTCTTTCTTTCTCTCACTCTCTCTCTCTCTTTCTCTCTCTCTCTCTCTCTCTCTCTCTCTCTCTCTGTCTGTCTGTCTCATCTACCAGTTACCATGCCTTCTTTAATGAGCACACTCATGTCTCCGTATCGATGTATATAATAAAACATATATTATTTTCTTTGTTTATATTTTCTTTAGCAGCCAGTCTTCTTAATTAAATATTCATCATCATCATGTACCCTGCCGGTTGGCGTAGGCGATCATGTCCTTCCACAATCTTCTACCTGCAGTGCATCGTATCAGTTCTGTTGTTGACTGTTTTCCATGCCATGACACCAAGCTATCCAGTATTTTCTCTCTATGTCGTCCGCGATCTCTCTTTCCTTTTATTTTGCCAGTTGTAACCAAGTATTCCAACTTTCCTCTTCTCATGATGTGCCCGAAAAATGTTGATTGCCTCTTTCTGATGTTTTTTAAGAGCTCCCTTTTTGTGTTGGCCTCTTTGAGAACTTCCTCATTGGTCTTTTTAGATGTCCAGGGAACTTTCAACATTCTTCTGAGAAATCCCATCTCTGTGGCCTCTAATCGTCTTTTAATTTGTTTGTCTACTGTCCATGATTCGCTTCTATAGGTCAGAATTGGTTCTATATAGCACTGATGAACTCTCTTTCTCATTTTTATTGACATAGATTTGTTGCATAAGATATTTTTCATTTTCTTAAATGCTATTTTGGCCTGAGCTATTCTGCTTTTTATTTCTGTGGTGCATCTCCCATCTGATGTTATTATTGTGCCCAAGTATTTGAAACGTTGCACTTGTTATAGATTTGTCTCGTTTATTTTTATGCTGCATGATGGTAATGATTGTTTCTTCGATATAACCATTACTTCTGTTTTCTTACTATTCAGACTGAGACCTTTCTTGTTGCTTTCTTCTACTATTATGTCTATCATTTCTTGTAGTTCGTTCTCTGTCTCTGCTATTAAGACTGTGTCATCCGCATATCGCAAATTATTTATGTTGTGACCGTTGACTTCAATTCCTTTTTTGTTTACTATTGATCTCATAATATATTCGCTGTAAAGTGAAAACAAGTCCGGTGACAGAACACAGCCTTGTTCTAATTAAATATTAAGGTGTTGTAAATATCAACAGGTATTTTGTTTTGTTCTGTTTTCCCCTCCGTTGTATTGTGGCACTTACATTCTGCATTTTTGCCAATGTGCCACACTTGACAGATGTATGTTTACTATGAGACATATACAGGATTTTTGCTATAAGATGGTTGGTGGCCAATTAGCTCAATATTACAGAAGCAGAAGCATGTATCATCAAGTGCAGAAAGAGAAATATTTTAAAATGTTCTTTCCAGAGTTGCACTGTGACAGCCAAACGTGGTAAGTGGGAGAGAGGAAAGAGAAATGGTGACAACAAACATGAAATTATGGATTGATTGTGACAAGAAGAGACAGAATCTTAACCAAGAAATATGGAAAAGATGGCACATACTTTGACGTTGTAACAATTCTTTGTTGCTCTAGTTTTACCTTGTTATATATATTTTATCCTTTGCTCTAGCTTTACCTTGTTACATACATTTTATTCTTTGTTGCTCTAGTTTTACCTTCTTACATATATTTTATCCTTTGCTCTAGTTTTACCTCGTTAAATATATTTTATTCTTTGCTCTAGTTTTACCTTGTTACATATATTTTATTGTTTGTTGCTCTAGTTTTACTTTGTTACATATATTGTATCATTTGCTCTAGTTTTACCACCTTGTTACATTTTTTTATCATTTGTTGCTCTAGTTTTACCTTGTTACATATATTTTATTGTTTGTTGCTCTAGTTTTACCTTGTTACATATATTTTATCCTTTGTTACCTCTAGTTTTACCTTGTTATATATATTTTATCCTTTGTTGCTCTAGTTTTACCTTGTTACATATATTTTATCATTTGTTGCTCTAGTTTTACCTTGTTATATATATTTTATCCTTTGTTGCTCTAGTTTTACTTTGTTCATCATCAACATCATTGAGTGCCGTCTCCGCACCGAAGGTTGGCTACCATGGATCGCCATTCAACTCTGTCTGTTACTTTGATGGTGCAGATTGTCATATGCTGACTTGACCAGCTTTTGATGTTGCTCGTCCATGTTAGTCTTGGTCTGCTTCTGCCTCTTTCCCTTCCAATATTACTTTTATTAGGTTGTTGTGTCTTTTACATGCCCAATAATTTCATTTGTCTTCTGCTAATTGTGTTTAGTAGTTCTCTTTTCATTTTTAGTTGTTTTAAAACTTCATCTTTTGTTTTCTTTTCTTTCCTTCGAATTCCACCTATTCTCCTATAAATCCACATTTCAAAGACTTCAATTTTTTGTTGTTTTCTTGTCTAATGTCCATGTTTCTGCACCATACATAAATACTGAGAAGATGTAACATTTTGCTATTCATAGTTTCAGCCCTGGTGTTATTTGCTTCGATGTTAGTATATTTTTCATGGTTTAAAATTACTTTTTGCCATTCCTATTCTTTTGTTTATTTCAGTTGTACAGTTTCCATTACAGGTTATAGTACGTCTCAGGTAGTTGTAGCCCGGAACCGCCTCCAGATGTATTACATTGTTACATATATTTTATCCTTTTGCTCTAGTTTTTACCTAGTTATACATATTTTATCCTTTTGCTCTAGTTTTACCTTGTTATATATATTTTATCCTTTTGCTCTAGTTTTACCTTGTTACATATATTTTATCCTTTGCTCTAGTTTTACCTTGTTACATATATTTTATACTTTTGCTCTAGTTTTACCTTGTTATATATATTTTATCCTTTTGCTCTAGTTTTACCTTGTTACATATATTTTATCCTTTGCTCTAGTTTTACCTTGTTACATATATTTTATCCTTTGCTCTAGTTTTACCTTGTTACATATATTTTATACTTTTGCTCTAGTTTTACCTTGTTGCATATAATTATCCTTTTGCTCTAGTTTTACCTTGTTACATATCATTTATTCTTTGCTCTAGTTTTATCTCGTTACTATATATTTTATCCTTTTGCTCTAATTTTACCTTGTTATATATATGTTATCCTTTTGCTCTAATTTTACCTTGTTATAAATATTTTATCCTTTTGCTCTAATTTTACCTTGTTATATATATTTTATCATTTTGCTATAATTTTACCTTGTTATATATATTGTATCCTTTGCTCTAGTTTGACTTTGTTACGTATATATTGTACGGCCTCGTTCAAAAATTCATTTGTTGGTCCTTTTGGCTGTGTAAGGAACTCTCAACATTATCCTAACTGAGATATATCTTTATATTACTTCACTTTTCCGTTTTTTTAATTCTATTTCGTGTTCTAGTCGTATTTTGTATATCTATAGTGTTCCCGACTTACCTTAACCGTCTTCAAAATGCCGTTTTAAGCCGCCATCTTAAGCGTAAATTCACTGCATGACGTAAGGTGTTCTTGGGGGTCATATCCTTGCTTTTAATCCACGTCATGATTGCCTAACGCAGTTGTCCTTGTTATGCTGTTGGCTGTTCTATCAAACGTTCGAGCCTCGATTTTTAAGTATAAGCCATTTCATTGACCATGTCCTTTTATGATTTATCTAATATATGCCGGTGAAGCATAAGTGCCTGCGCAATAGCAGGGTCGGCCAACCACCAGCTGACCAAGATCTAGCAGTTCTATCTCCTCGTAGTCTCCTCCGATAACAGTCTGCGTCAAAACAGGCTGGCTAACAGAATGATACAGAATCTAGGATAGCCGTTTTTTCTGTAGTGGTGGCTGTTACTGATATAGAAGAACTAGTATGGCATTACCTCTGGGTTGGACTAGTAGTTTCCCGGTATAGCCTGGAATAGACGAACTCAATTTCTCCAGTAAGAGCCGGGAATGTCAAGAAAGCCATTACGACCCGCCACATCAATGAGTCAAAGGGCACCCTGCCCGCATCAACGCGTGGCATTACATCAACTCAACTCTAATATGTGCTAAAGACGCCTACACGTTTTGTGCTGGAAACGATCAGTGAGTCATAGTTGACTGTTTGCATCAGTATCGGTGAACCATAACTGTTCAAGATCCCATACAACTTGCCGCTGTGAATCGAAAATATAAAACAATCGTACAACCACAAATGCCTTGCTGAAGTCGGATGTATCAGGCCGAGGGCGCAAGATATCACATCTTGCTGTAAACAACAACATAATACATCAGCGCCAGTTTAACAACCATTTAAGGAAAGTTGTAGAGAAGTCGTTGGATAAAGCTTAAGAGGAGGAAGCCATTTTATGATACGCTATCCACATCACGAATCACCTAAAGATGGCAAGTACACCACCATCCTGGGAGCCGCGATAGCTCATTATTTAATCAAACAGGCGACAAAGGACAAGAGGTAAGGTTCAGTCCCAACCGACGTCTTCCGGGTTCACCCAGCCTTTAATGGGTACCGGATTTTTTTTTCTGTTAAAGTAAAGCGGCACGTGCATAATACCGACCACATTACCCCAAAAATCATGTGCCAAAGGTCTGTAAAATGTATGGTCACTAACAACATATTCCCTATACACCACTTGGCGTGACGTGGGTACTTTACTACTTACACCAACATCATGTGCAGATAACATGTGTTATAGGTACGATAACTCAAATTATTGGCTGTACAAACCCTGCACAACCCTCCCTTTTATTCTTATCGCACACATTCTGCATGGGGGGCCTCGGTAGCCTAGTTGGAGAAATCACTCGACTGGAGTACCGACGCGCGGACAACCCGTGTTCGATTCCCGCAGGGAGCAATGTGAATTGTACTCGTGGTTGGTAAAATACCCCCACGGTCGACTCAGCCGTTGGCAGAAATGGGTACCAGAGTATTACCCTGGGAAGGTGAGGAATGTCGCCTCGCATCTGAATTTCGATACTAGAGACGACACTATACAGAAATCTCCGAAACATTTCTGGATAGGCGGCCGAGCACATATGGGTGTAAACTCGCGTGCTAAGACGCCGGTTCAAGTCTCGTACTTTACCTTTACCTTTACTTTCTGCATCTTGTTACATTTTTTGAATGATACTCAATCAGAAATATAAATATGTTCTTTTGTTTGGAAACATTGTAAATGGTGTTTATACATAAACCTCGCGAGTCACTAGCCAGAGGGCTCCTGGTTTAATTCTCAGATATGACAATTGTTTTTTAAGAAAAACGCAGCTTCTGGCTTTTCATCCAGTTAATGAGAATTGGTACTAGTTACTTTTTTGTCTGGTCTTGCGTTATAAGTAAAATAAAGTACCCCCGTCACGCCAAGTGGCGTATAGGGAAATATCGTGTTAGTGACCCTATATTTTACAGACATTCAGCACATGATTTTTGGGGTAATGTGGTCGGTATTACGCCCGTGCTGCTTTACTTTCCCAGAAAAAATCCGGTACCCATTTAAGGCTTGGTGAACCTGGAAGCCGTCGGTTGGGATCGAACCCTACCCCTTGTCTGTTGTAGTCCAGTTCACTAACCACTGAGCTATCGCGGCTCCCCGGTCTTGCGTTATGATTAACAATAATACAAGAGATCTGCTACTGGTAATTGAAAAATATGAGTAATAACGCATTTTTGTCTCAAATAGAGTGGAGAGAAATCGTACATAATTACATATAAAGGTGATATTATGAAGCAATGTCTCGCAACAAGCATACATAACTAAATACAGCAACAAAACAGAGAAAATCAGCGTTTCAAAGAAATGAAATATAAAAAACATCAAACAACAGAGAAGTATGTATGAAGTAAAGCATTGAGATCATTTTTTTTTTCGGTATCTTCCCTAGAGAGCTGGTTGTTTTGTTTTCTGTTCAGCTCTGTCATATCATAACACTGGACTAGCGCAGGTAAGCCTATGGCTATGGTAATGGAAGGCCCCGGTATCACTGCAAACGAATTAACATCCATAACTGCTCAACCGCCCGTGCCAGTGGAATCAACCGAATTACTAATTTATCTCCCAAACAAAGAGAGGTAGCTGTAGTCCCCATCATGACAATACATCGAATCTCAGTACCCAGAGAGGACAAGACATCGAATCTCAGTACCCAGAGAGGACAAGACATCGGATCTCAGTACCCAGAGAGGACAAGACATCGAATCTCAGTACCCAGAGAGGACAAGACATCGGATCTCAGTACCCAGAGAGGACAAGACATCGAATCTCAGTACCCAGAGAGGACAAGACATCGAATCTCAGTACCCAGAGAGGACAAGACATCGGATCTCAGTACCCAGAGAGGACAAGACATCGAATCTCAGTACCCAGAGAGGACAAGACATCGAATCTCAGTACCCAGAGAGGACAAGACATCGGATCTCAGTACCCAGAGAGGACAAAACATCGAATCTCAGTACCCAGAGAGGATAAGACATCGAATCTCAGTACCCAGAGAGGAAAAGACATGGAATCTCAGTACCCAGAGAGGACAAGACACCAGATCTTAGTACCCAGAGAGGACAAGACATCAGATCTTAGTACCCAGAGAGGACAAGACATCGGATCTTAGTACCCATAGAGGACAAGACATCGAATCTCAGTACCCAGAGAGGACAAGACATCGGATCTCAGTACCCAGAGAGGACAAGACATCGGATCTCAGTACCCAGAGAGGACAAGACATCAGATCTTAGTACCCAGAGACCAGGGTTGTGTAAAGCAACGAGAAAACCCGGAATATAGTGGAATTCCAAACCGGAACTTTTCTTTCCAGATTCGACATGTTACCTCAAGACTATCCAGTCCCCATCCCCTAAAACTGACTGATCTACACCCATTAAACACTTCAGCATAAACTATACATCTGTCAACAACCGCTGCAGAAATATCACAGCGAGAAAGGTGTCCACGGACAAAATAAAATGCACATTCCCCAAAACATTCCAAATGGAGAGGACATTCTTTGTCAAAAAGGAAAGGACAATTTCAATCTACTCACTAAATAAAGTACAAACGTGACACCTCCATAACTAATTGAGATTGGTTATTTGGTTATGGAAGGCCCCGGTATCACAGCAAACGAATTAAAGTCCATAATTGCTCAACCGCCCGTGCCAGCGTAATCATCCAAATTAATATCTCATCTCCCAAACAAAGAAAGGTATCTGTAGTCCCCATCGTAGCAGTCTCAGCACACGTCAAAAGACATAAGGCGAAACCGCGCAGAGAGTGAACACAGCCAACTGTTCCCTGTCATACGATATCATCATTCATCGTAAACAATTGGAATATCGAAACATGATCAAAACGGATGAGACACAACTCACGGTGTGCACAGAGCACTTAACTCAGTAGCTCCTGCAACAAGCCGGACTTGGAATATGAGGAAACTGCAACAAGGAACACTTTTCATGCATAGCCTTCAGTTGTTCCCGCCGCCTATCCACCATATACCGGAAGTTCACGTCCTCTTGAAAATGATGATCGTCGTTATCTAACAGAGAATTGCTTGCTAAAGTGAGGTCTAAATGGAGACTAGACAATAGAGGTTGTTGTTAAAACAGAACACAATTTGAGTCATTATAGCATCGAAACGTTGGTTTCCTTAACCTTCCCTTATCAGTACCTGTTGAGACTTTCCTTTTATTATTATTATTATTATTTTGTTGCTGGCAGTAAATTGAGACTAAATCGGATATTTTAGGCTTGCACGAAGAAAGGAAGAATCAGTCTCTGTGAAGATCCGCACGCGGGCTTTGAGGTTATAGTCTCTAGAGATTGGCACGATCCCGCCATATATTTGTGGAGGTGACAATTGTCCTTGTTTTAAAATATGTTGTTTCTTGGGGAACATGTTGTTTTAAAATAAGTTGTTTCTTAGGGAACATACCGTTTTAAAATAAGTTATTTCTTAGGGAACATGCCGTTTTAAAATAAGTTGTTTCATAGGGAACATGCCGTTTTAAAATAAGTTGTTTCATAGGGAACATACCGTTTTAAAATAAGTTATTTCTTAGGGAACATGCCGTTTTAAAATAAGTTATTTCTTAGGGAACATGCCGTTTTAAAATAAGTTGTTTCATAGGGAACATGCCGTTTTAAAATAAGTTGTTTCTTGGGGAACATGCCGTTTTAAAATAAGTTGTTTCTTGGGGAACATGCCGTTTTAAAATAAGTTGTTTCTTGGGAACATGCCGTTTTAAAATAAGTTATTTCTTAGGGAACATGCCGTTTTAAAATAAGTTGTTTCTTAGGGAACATGCCGTTTTAAAATAAGTTGTTTCTTGGGGAACATGCCGTTTTAAAATAAGTTGTTTCATAGGGAACATGCCGTTTTAAAATTAATTGTTTCTTAGGGAACATGCCGTTTTAAAATAACTTGTTTCTTTTTCTTAAAGACTGCGTCGTTTTAAAATAAGTTGTTTCTTAATAAATCTGTTTTAAATGCTATATCTCTTGGGAACACATTAAATCATCTTCAGTTTCCTTTCAGCCATTTCAAATAAAAGAAGAAAAGAGCACTAGCAGCGATAAGAAAATTATCCCATAATCGACAATTGTAAATAATGGTTGTTGTCATATTCAATTTATTCGAGGGAGATTCGATCGCGGTGAAGCAATTATCTACATTTTCTTTTTTAACACAAGACTTGCAGCAGACGAAGCTGATTGTGACGATCGTACTGGCACTCTAGGGACAATTTACACAGCGATTATTGTATTCGTACTTGGTTGCTTTTTTTTTTTTTTAAATCCAGTGCAAATTTACCATAGACGCTGTGGACTTGGGTATCGATTTGTATATTTTGTGGGTCAAGGAACGATTATAAAGGCCAACCTGCAGGTATCGTGGCCGCCCTACGATTGTTTCTGTTATTTTTTTTTTTCAGTTCGCTCTTGTAACGTTGTTGTTTAAATATAATGTTAATGGACTCAATATTCAATATGTGGCAGAATCATACATAGTTCTTTTAAATTGAAGCACCTCTCATACACACCCATTTTAACACACATACTTTCTCTCTCTTGTGAATCTTGGACTATCTCGCAAACAGCAAAGAAAAAAAATTTGATTCATTTGAAACAAAATGCTAAAGAAATATCCTTAAGATAACTTGGATAATGAAAAAGAGCAATGAAGACATACGAAAAGATTTAAACATTAAAAAGAACTGGTTTATAAACACCATTCTACAGAGCAAATTAAAATACTATGGCAACGTCAAAAGAAACAGCGGGCTGGAAATAACAATAATAAAAACATGGTTCCTGGGCGAAGCATCAGTGGCAGATTACTAAGAAAGTGGTTTCAAGACATCTAGGAGACCTTGAACATGACAACAGAAGAAGTGGGAAGTCTGGCTAGAGACAGAGATTCTTTCAGACGGACTGTGGTGAATGCAACGTTCTGTGAGAGATCTGGCTAGAGACAGAGATTCTTTCAGAAGTACTGTGGTGAATGCAACGTTCTGTGAGAGATCTGGCTAGAGACAGAGATTCTTTCAGACGGACTGTGGTGAATGCAACGTTCTGTGAGAGATCAGGCTAGAGACAGAGATTCTTTCAGAAGTACTGTGGTGAATGCAACGTTCTGTGAGAGATCTGGCTAGAGACAGAGATTCTTTCAGAAGTACTGTGGTGAATGCAACGTTCTGTGGGAGATCTGGCTAGAGACAGAGATTCTTTCAGAAGTACTGTGGTGAATGCAACGTTCTGTGGGAGATCTGGCTAGAGACAGAGATTCTTTCAGAAGGACTGTGGTGAATGCAACGTTCTGTGAGAGATCTGGCTAGAGACAGAGATTCTTTCAGAAGTACTGTGGTGAATGCAACGTTCTGTGAGAGATCAGGCTAGAATCAGAGATTCTTTCAGAAGTACTGTGGTGAATGCAACGTTCTGTGAGAGATCTGGCTAGAGACAGAGATTCTTTCAGAAGTACTGTGGTGAATGCAACGTTCTGTGGGAGATCTGGCTAGAGACAGAGATTCTTTCAGAAGTACTGTGGTGAATGCAACGTTCTGTGGGAGATCTGGCTAGAGACAGAGATTCTTTCAGAAGGACTGTGGTGAATGCAACGTTCTGTGGGAGATCTGGCTAGAGACAGAGATTCTTTCAGACGGACTGTGCTGAATGCAACGTTCTGTGGGAGATCTGGCTAGAGACAGAGATTCTTTCAGACGGACTGTGGTGAATGCAACGTTCTGTGGGAGATCTGGCTAGAGACAGAGATTCTTTCAGACGGACTTTGATGAATGCAACGTTCTGTGAGTGATCTGGTTAGTGACAGAGATTCTTTCAGACGGACTTTGATGAATGCAACGTTCTGTGAGAGATCTGGTTAGAGACAGAGATTCTTTCAGAAGTACTGTGGTGAATGCAACGTTCTGTGGGAGATCTGGCTAGAGACAGAGATTCTTTCAGACGGGCTGTGGTGAATGCAACGTTCCGTGGGAGATCTGGCTAGAGACAGAGATTCTTTCAGAAGTACTGTGGTGAATGCAACGTTCTGTGGGAGATCTGGTTAGAGACAGAGATTCTTTCCGACGGGCTGTGGTGAATGCAGCGTTCTGCAGAGGACATTGCAATCTGATGATATATATCTCTCATTCTTTCTCTTCCCCCCCCCCCCCCCCCCGCACTCCCATATGAACATGCGCACAGTCCCGGACATTCGTTCACATTTACAAATACGAAAACTCAGTAATACATATATCTGCACACATACATACACATTTTAAACGTACATATGTATACGTACTTGCACTGACTCAAGCATACTCTCACATCCATATTTTCTCATATTCATTTATCTTCACACAGCCGTACACATATTCACTCACACATCGTCGTCCCCACCTTCGTGAAGACGTTCACCTCCAAACAGATGTAAAACATGTGTTGTTGCTTTTCCATCAATTTACACATGACACACAATTTGTATACAACCACACACTAAATGTAGACTTTCACTTCACACACTCATTTTCATTCCTACACACACGCACGCACGCACGTACACACACACTAAAATTAATACATGCATCACACACTTCTGCTTTTTCACTTACACACATATATATGTATAATACGCACAAACACACACATTGGAGCTTCTTACTTCGGACAACCGTAGCTTCGAATGTTACAGAGGTCTAACGTTACATTCCCCATCAATTTGATTCAGAATTAACACGATTCTTATTCTTTCGATCGCGCGAGCGCCGGCGCGGTGACAAATGCAATCTTTAAACGCATTCCCTTTTACACTCACGTCATCACTTCTTCTTCTACCTTTTTAGCTCCCAGTGGAGCATAGGTCTTCAACAAACACTTTCCAATTGTTCTGTTTTTTGCCATTCTCTTAAGATCATTCCATGTCTTCCCCATCATCTTCATCTCTGGTTCTAGCTGTCTTCTCCAAGAATTCCTTGGTCTTCCTCTTTGTCTTTTCCCCTGGGGATTCCAAAAAAAGGGCCTGTTGTGTAATACTCTCAGTTGGCTTCCATGGTGTGTGTCCTATCCAGCGCCATCGTCTTCGCTGTATCTCTTTATCCACTGGTGTTTGACTGGTACATTTCCATAATTCTATGTTAGTGATTTTGTCCTGCCATTTCCATCCTTTTATTCTGCGTAAGCATCCATTAATGAAAGTCTGTATCTTCGTGATTGTCAATTTTGTTGTTCGCAATGTTTCAGAGCCATATAATAGGACCGCCTTAACATTTGAGTTGAACATTTTTATTTTTGTATTTAACCTTATTTCTTTGGACTTCCATATGTTTTCTCAGTGCAATGAAAGCTCCTCTTACTTTTGATATCCTTATTTTGGTATCATTTTCTGGTCCTCCCTCTTTATCTATATTACTGCCCAGATATATGTAGGATTCTACATCTAATAGAGGTATTTCTCCTAGTTTTATTTGGTTATTGCCAACTGTATTAATTCTCATAATGTTGGTCTTATCTCTGTTAATCTTCAGTCCTAGCTGTTGTGATCTCTCATCAAGTATGCTTATTTTGTCCTGCATCTGTTGATGGCTGTGTGATAGGAGAGCTATGTCATCAGCAAAGTCTAAATCATCAAGTTGTTTGGTCAGTGACCACTGGATTCCATTTCTGTTGTTTTGAGTTATTTTCATAATCCAATCTATGTCCGGTTGAAAGAGAAATGGAGACAGAAGGCATCCCCGCCTTACTCCTGTTCTTATTTCAAATGCTTCTGTAAGCTGTCCTTCATGCACCACACTACATTTCGTTCCTTCATACATTGTTTTTATTGGTTAATAAACTTTATGGGGATTCCGTAATGACTCAGCAGTGGGCCCTAAAAAGCTCCCCTTTCCATGAAGTAACCTTTCTCTTCCTCTCCACCAGCCACATGAAACATCATCATACCTCATTAAGTTACAGTAAATGCAATTTTCTATTCAGTGTAAAGTATTCGCGTGTATTATTTGTTCATGTTATGTTTTAGTTTAATATCTTAAGCTTTCAATTGATGTATCTTAACGTAATATAACGTGTATTGTTAAAGGTTGTGAGATGCAGAATGGCTCAGGCAAAAGCAGCTTTCCAAAAAATGAGGAAGATACTATGCAATCTATTTTTGACAATAGAAACAAGAAAAATATATCTTAAATCTTAACGTAGAGCCAGTCTTAACATATGGATGCGAATCATGGACAATAGGACAACAGACAAGAAAATCACCGAAGTCTGTAGAAATGTGGTTTTACAGAAGAATGTTGAGAGTACCATGGACAGCTAAGAAGAGTAATGAAGATGTTCTGAGAGAGGTCAAAGCAAAAAGAGAGCTAATTTCCAATATTAGGAAGAAACAATCATCATTTTTTGGCCATGTAATGAAAAGAGAACAACTGGAGTATATTGTAACAACTGGAAAAATTGAGGGACGAAGAGATAGAGTGAAGCAAAGAGAAAAAAATACCAGACAGCTTAAGAGAATGGCTTTGCAGAAGGTCAACAACAGAAATGATAAATAGCTGCCGAGATCGAAAGTTGTGGAGAGACATGATCACCTACGCCAGCAGGCCCGATACTTGTTGATGATGATGTTAAAGGTTGATTATTGCAAACAGCACACACACAAAAGAAAAGGGTTATTTTTATCCATATTTAATCTTGTTATTTCTTTGTTTAACTTCTAAAATATTATAAACATTTATTTTTAGCGAAACACTTATTTACTTCATGTGTGTATAATGTCACAAATTGAAACCACTTCCATAAAACGTCACTTTTAAGAATGAGAAGAATGCACTAAACTTAGAACACCTTCATCCATGAATGCTGTATAATTACCACGATTGTAACTAAAATGTTACTTTCTGTGACATATAACAAGCAGTTGTAACATGTAACAAACAGCTGTGACCTGTAACACACAAATGTGATATGTAACAAACAGCTGTTATATGTAACAAATAGTTGTGACATATAACACACAGCAGTGACATGTAACAAACAGCTGTAATATGTAACAACTAGCTGTGACATGTAACACGCAGCTGTGACATGTAACAAACAGCTGTGACATGTAACAAACAGCTGTGACATGTAACACACAGCTATGACATGTAACAAACAGCTGTGACATGTAACAAACAGCTCATTCACTGATATATCAGCTCTTTCACGTATATTTGTAATTTGTTCACAAAAGCACTCACTTTTTCAGATATCCCAAAGAACTGAGACACACACACACATTACATGCTCACACTTTCACATTTACTCATTCGCAGACACGCACACAACTTCCTGCCGCTGAAATGGAAAACGATACTAGACAATCATTTGTGTTTCGAATCCTTGTGGGCGATTCTCTTTATGGTATCATTCTAGTAGTCGATCTATTTGATTAGTGCGTGACGATAACTGGAGTATCGACTTCACCCACAGACACTGATGTCCAAGACAACGGATACAGTTGGAAACATGAGAGCAAGTCGAGGGCAGAGAGAATCAGAGATATAAATGAATAGAGGGAGAATGAGCGGAGAAAGAGAAAGATTTACAGAAATTATGATAGAGCGAAAAAAAAGAGAAAAACTAAACGGAAATCAAAAGAGGGAGGTAAAGGGGGAGAGTGGACAATAGAAAATTAGAGAAAAAGTGAGTGAATGAGTGATAAATTCAGTTAATTGTATACGTCAATTATTTTGAAAATTATAATTATTGTGAACATAATTGATGTCTTCTCTTAAATATGTTTTAATCTTCTAAGACCACTTTCCTGTGCTGGAGTCACATTTGTTCTGTTACAACTTTCTCGTTCTATTTTTCACAATTTTAAGCAAGCATTTGTTTTCTTCTATTTTAACAATTTTGTTGCAACATGTTCTTGAAATACCTAGGAAGTCTAGTGACCAACGACAATTCACAAACAGCAGAGATAGAATCAAGATGCAACAAAGCTTATCAAATCATCGGACAGCAATCGCCACTACTGTCCAACAAAGAAATAACTCGAGCAAAACGGTCACTCTGCAATACAATCTTCATCCCAACGTTGCACTACCAATTCCAGTCCTGGACCTAAGATTCAAGAACAATAAGAAATATAACCTTTATTTGAGATCTCGATCTCTCTCTCTCTCTGCGATCAGGACTCAATCAGAGTAGGATTCTAGACTCTCACATGAAGTCAGCTGTCAGGTTAAGTGTGTTGATCGCCCCCACTAGCAGAACATCACAATTAGAGTCCGCCAGGTCCACTCTGATTGAACACCCGTTAAAACGTTGCACTGTGTTCTGCGCCAGTGGCCCAGTGCATCCGATTTCAGCCAGCATTTTATTCAAGTTTGCTTTCCTTAGCCTTTGATTGTCCCCAATCTTCCTGCAAGGCAGCAGATGATCTTTTCTGTAGGGGGATTCTGCCCTTAGATGGTCGGCCCTCCCAGGTTTACGAGCACCATCTGCGTTAATCACTAGAGGTGATTAACACAGACATGCACACACAAAGATAGGAGATGTGACCAACACAGACATGCACACTGCGATACGAGGCATGACTAACACTGACACACATCAAGATATATGACACATCACTAACATAAACATGCACATAAAGATATGAGATATGACTGACATAAACATACACAAACAAAGATATGACACGTGCCTAACATAGACATGCACACACAGATATGAGATATGATCAACATAGACATGCACACACAATGATATGAGATGTGACTTACACAGTATGTCACACAAAGATATGACACATGACTAACACAGATACACACTAAGATATGAGATATGACTAAACACATACACACATAAAGATATGAGACATGATTAACAAGGACACACCAAGATATGAGATATGACTAACATGACACACACCAAGATATGAGCCATGGCCAGCACACACACACACAAGCTAAGATATGAGCCATGGCTAGCACAGAAACACATCAAGATATGAGCCATGGCTAGCACAGAAACACATCAAGATATGATCCATGACTTCACGAAAAATCACCAAGAAATGAACCATGTCCAGCACAGAAACACACTAAGTTATCCATATGCTTGGTTTGTTGTGGTACTCTTCTTAACGTGGGAATCATCGACATACGAGACGTAGGCCCCGATTAACTGTTCACAGGTTTCGTTCAAACAGTTGTCCGGAGATTTGAGGGTGCAGTCTGACCCGTATAACTTTCCCTTGCATGTACAGTTCCCGTTGACTGTTCACATGTGTCGTTGAAACAGTTGCCCGGACATTTGAGAGTGCATTCTGATCCGTAGTACGTTTCTTTGCACGTACAGTCTGTACTTTCCGGGTCACATATGATGTCACAGCCATCAGAACATGTATGTTTGCACTGTAGCCCAAAATTACCATCGGGACAGATACCAGTAAACATAATTGGTTCCACTTCTCAATTGTGTGTGATTGCAGTCATTGTCATAGAGATTGGTCTTTGTTTTGCCATTAACTGCAGCCTCTAGTCCACATCCGTTTATTATTGAGATTAAATGTGTTAGACGAATGACAGGAAACAGTCTGAGAGATAAGATTAGAAATGAAGAACTGAGAGAAAAGCTAGGAATAACTCCCCCCATATAATATATTTATAGAAACAACAGATACAATAGTTTGGCCACGTGATGTGGCAAGAAGATCAAAACACAACACAACGAACCTTCAATACACTTTGCGAGAACACCAGGCCAAGGGTCGACTATGAAAAAGATGGATTGACGGAATATTAGTACCAGTAGAGGCGAACAGAAGAGCAAAAGACCGCAAATTATATCTCCCTTCGTCGCTGAAAGGCAAATGAGGAAGGAATTAAGATGTTAATTCTTTCTCTTATATTTTCAATCGTTTAATTAACATACATTTCTCTCATATTTCTATGATTTTATTTAGCCATTTTTTTCTGTCACTTTATTCAATTACACTATTGAGAAAATAGTGATGTAATTGCCACATATTTTCTGTATTATTTTGTTCATATACGTTAACCTTTCTCATATATTTGTATATGCATAACTTTATTCCCTTGAATTTTCTTGATCTCTTCTACTTTTATAATTTTATTCAGAAAGATTGTATCTATTTCTCATATGTAATAGTGTATTTTTGCCTGTTTTACCTATATTTGAAACGTTATGGACTTTTATTCCTCATTAATTCTTTAGTTACATTGCAGAATTTTGAATACATGTAATCAAAAATATATTAACATCGCACAGAGCAAGAAAATAAAAGGAATTTCCAAGAAAGCTACAAATTCTAATTGTCTGCCAAGAAAACTACATCACATTCTAATTGTCTGCCAAGAAAACTACATCACATTCTAATTGTCCAGATTCCAAGCCCAGGCAGTAATCGATTTTCTCATTTATCGCAATCAACTAAATGGTTTCTTTTTCACTCCAACGTAAGAAGCTTTTGTGGGAAATAGACTAGAAATGGGAACTTTTAAAAGCCATAATGATCTACTTTGAACAGTTCTATGTTAGGAACTCCCTACTTGTCCACAAAGCTATCATGATTGTAGTAGTACCTTCAGAAAGCATCGGAACTCTCTGTCTGACGAGTTTGAAAATCTTATCTGGTAAAGTATGCCCATCCTTACCTCTTGGCAGAGATCGATAATAATCGCTTATAACAAGATATTGAACATCAGAGGTTCTCACATTTTAATCAAGCTCGTTGGTAACCACAGACAGAAAATGTTGGTGGTTGCCGGTCTTTAATTGTGATCGTTTTATTATTATTTATTTTGCGGCAAGTTCTGTATCTTATTTAGTTAATTAGTTATATAGTTAGTTCGTTATTTAGTTGTTTAGTTAGTTAGTTAGTTAGTTAGTTAGTTAGTTAGTTAGTTAGTTAGTTAGTTAGTTAGGTGTTAGATAGGTAGTTAATTATTGAGTTAGTTAATTGTTTAGTTAGTCAGTGAGTCACTCAGTCAGTCAGGTAGGTAGGAAGTTAATTACTTAGTATCTTTGTTATTTAGCTAATTAGTTAGATAGTTAATTAGGTAGTTCGGTAGTTACCTAGTTAGTCGTCGGTTTATCCTAATAGGGAACCGTGATAACTCAATGGTTAATAAACTGAACTACAAAAGAACTGGTTCGATCCTGATCGACAGCTTTCAGGTTCACCCAGCCTTAGATTGGTACCGGTTTTTTTTCTGGAAAGTAAAGCGGCACGGGCGTAATACCGACCACATTACCCCTAAAATCATGTGCCGAAGGTCTACAAAATTTATGGTCACTTACACCATATTCCCTACACGCTACTAGGCGTGACTGGACACTTACACCATATTCCCTATACGCTACTAGGCGTGACTGGACACTTACACCATATTCCCTACACGCTACTAGGCGTGACTGGACACTTACACCATATTGCTTACACGCTACTAGGCGTGACTGGACACTTACACCATATTCCCTACACGCTACTAGGCGTGACTGGACACTTACACCATATTGCCTACACGCTACTAGGCGTGACTGGACATTTACACCATATTGCCTACACGCTACTAGGCGTGACTGGACACTTACACCATATTGCCTACACGCCTGGACACTTACACCATATTCCCTACACGCTACTAGGCGTAACTGGACACTTACACCATATTCCCTACACGCTACTAGGCGTGACTGGACACTTACACCATATTCCCTATACGCTACTAGGCGTGACTGGACACATTTTACATAGAACAATAGTCCATAAGCGCTTAGATTTCCTCACCAGCAAATCCCAAAGTGTGGAATGACCAAGTGGCTCACAAGTCCTCTACAGCTCTTCTCGTAGCTCTCCTGAAGTTAGGCAACATCCCTTTAGACTAACACGAACATCCCGGAGTCACACCAAAGCTGGAGATTCACGAACAGCATCAACATCTTTATCATCTCTCCCTTCTTTACGAACGTTGCGCTAGTGATACACGATCGTCCATCTTTATGGCGCAGCACGTACATCATTGTTAACAATGGATGCACCCACACCGAAGTTTCAGCGCAACTCTTTAAAGCGGAATCTTCTGTTGATTTGGCTAACCGATTCACATGAAGGGGATGAAAGTAATCGACGCCGAAAAAATCCAGTGGTGGTTTTCGAACATTCTCAATGTCATGATATCCTACGCATATCGACTTCACGACCTATGAAAGTCGTATTCATACTACCTAATTCACTGCAAACTATCGCTTTCAGATGCACAAACTCCGTTGCACCTGCAATATATATATAGAGGCATTAACTGGGCCATCAGTTTTTTGTTACCCCCTTCTTTAAGAGCATCCTCGCTATTCTTTCTAACTGTCTATGGTATTTTTAAACATTCTTCTGTAAGAACAAATGTTGTGGTCCCTAAGGATTGTTTTGTCTCTTGCCCGATTGTTCACAATTTATTTCCGTACGACAGGTCTAGTTCTACATAGAAATGAATAACTCTTTTAAATACTTTCAGAGTGTTAAAAATGGTGCTTATAATCTACGCTTTATTGTCATTGTTTTGAATTTCATTCTTGCCTGGGATATTCTCCACCTCCCTTCAGCTCATCATCAACCGTCTGAAGTTATCGTTGAGTTCTATTCATCGACCTGTTATCAAACAGCTTAATTTACACCAATAGCGCATGTTGAAAGTTGTTTGTTATTGCAACCATTACTTCTGTCTGTTGTTGAAGTTAAGATTTTTAACTTTGCTTTCCGCCATGATGTCTGTTGCTTTAAGATTACGAGATTGCCATATTGGATTACAAAGATAAGATATACGCCTTTGTCAAAACGTGACGGACACAGTGAAGTAGATACCCGGCGAACACTAGATTAAGAATAGTTGTTCAAATTCCTGCATTGGGAAAATCTACCAAATTCGATTTGTTTTTAAAATGTCAATTTAATTTTACTGTTCAATTGTTGGTTTTATTTATCTTGTCATACGTGGAATCTGTAACGTGGCAAGACATGACGTGGCTTGTTTGAATTGTGTATCGATATATTGAATTTATGATCAGACACCCCTCGGTATGTTCTACAAGACTGTACCGCCATCAGTATCAGTCATAGAACGACAGTTGGGCTCACAATGCAAGGCCTGCACGACAACAATTGGGGAATCCTGACCTCAGGTGGACCATTCTCTTCTTGGTATATATAGTTGACTAGACGTGAAACGCATTGATGAATAATAATAATATTAATAATAGTAATAATAATAATATTAATAATAGTAATAATAATAATATTAATAATAGTAATAATAATAATAAATATAAGGTGTTGGCATTTAATGGTCAACAACATTTGTTTGGCAATAACAGCATTAAGGCTTAGTCCTAGTTTAGCGCTCTCCTGTACAGATTGTTGTGGACTTCGTGTCTTGACTTCTTCATCTTTCTTTCCTCATTTGCCGTTCAGCGTCGAGGGGAGATATAATTTGCGATCATTTGCTCTTCTCTTCGCCTCTGCTGATGTTATGTTTCCTAGTTCTTCTAATATTCTATCTATCCATTTTTTTCGTGGTCGACCCTTGGGTCTGGTGGTCTCGCAACGCTTATTGAAGGCTCGTTGTGTTGTGTTTTGATCACTCTGCCTTGTCACGTGGCCAAACCGTTGTATCTGTTGTTTCTTTGTGCATCATATATCGGGGGTTATTCCTAGCTTTTTTCTCAGTTCTACATTTCTGATCTTGTCTGCCAGACTGTTTCCTGTCATTCGTCTAACACATTTCATCTCAGTAGAGGTTATTTTTTCTTATTGTTCTTGCATCTAGGGTCCAGGTCTGGCATTGGTAGCACAACGTTGGCATGAAGATTGTATGTCTCGACATCAGTAACAACAAAAATAGACAGCGTCATGGCAAAAAAAAAATAAAGTCAACAACAGAATTAACAGATAACACTAGGGACACGGACTTAGTATATGTTCTACTTGTTCCCCTCTCATTGCATGGCAAATAAAATGTTTATTGTTTCTTCTTAATGTTGTTAACAAGCTTGTATTTAGGCTGTAGCTTTTAGGTGGGGGGGGGGGGGGTTAAGTCTCAAGCTATACATTGGCTTTACTTCTGTGCTTTTTTTTTTTTGCTCATCTCGTGATATATAATGGCTATAGTCAGAACTTCTTTTAGTTCGGTTGATACTATATAATGGCTATAGTCAGAACTTCTTTTAGTTCGGTTGATACTATATAATGGCTATAGTCAGAACTTCTTTTAGTTCGGTTGATACTATATAATGGCTATAGTCAGATCTCCTTTTGGCTCGGTTGATACTATATAATGGCTATAGTCAGATCTCCTTTTGGCTCGGTTGATACTATATAATGGCTATAGTCAGATCTCCTTTTGGCTCGGTTGATACTATATAATGGCTATAGTCAGATCTCCTTTTGGCTCGGTTGATACTATATAATGGCTATAGTCAGATCTCCTTTTGGCTCGGTTGATACTATATAATGGCTATAGTCAGATCTCCTTTTGGCTCGGTTGATACTATATAATGACTTTAGTCAGATCTCCTTTTGGCTCGGTTGATACTATATAATGACTTTAGTCAGATCTCCTTTTGGCTCGATTTATACTTTTTAATGCTTTAGTCAGATGCCTTCTTGACTCGTCTATGCTCTGTAATGGTTTTTGTCAGGTGACTCTTTTTTGCTTCAGGCTCAAACTTTATACAGACCTTAGTTATATGCTTTTAAATCTTATTATTTTTTTCTCATGATCTAATTTACTCTATTTTTGTGGGGGTATTGAACCTCTCCTATGTTGAAGAGACCTTCATCTTATATAATGACATTAGAGCTTGTTATGTGAGACAGGGCCATCATTTCACCACTTTTGCCATGTCCAGACATTTACGTATGTAGGTAATCATCATTTCAGTGTTATTTCTCAATGAAATGTGATATCCTGAGATGTCTGATGACATTTAAATTAGCTTTAAATTGTCGTTTTAACCTTATTACTGTCATATTTTCTAAGTGTCTCATTGTGTTAAATCAATACTCCGATTACATGAGTTCTTTACTCTGTCTATTAAAATGACAAATGTATTATTGTGACAGTAATATATTCGTATGTCAGTAAACAAAAAAAAGTAAAAGAAACATATTTTCATGACACAGTGTCAGTTTCAAATAATTTCATGTTTTATATAAAAATATCTTTGTTTTACTCTTTTATTGGGAAGTTTTATATGTTATACAAATGCTAATAAAAAGGCCAATGAGGAAGTTCTCAAAGAGGCCAACACAAAAAGGGAGCTCTTAAAAAAACATCAGAAAGAAGTAATCAACATTTTTCCGGCACATCATGAGAAGAGGAAAGTTGGAATACTTGGTTACAACTGGCAAAATAAAAGGAAAGAGAGATCGCGGACGACAAAGAGAGAACATACTGAATAGCTTGGTGTCATGGCACGGAAAACAGTCAACAACAGAACTGATACGATGCACTGTAGATAGAAGATTGTGGAGGGACATGATCACCTACTCCAACCGGTATGGCACATGATGATGATGATACAAATGCAAATTTTGAGCTGTACTGGATTTGTAAAATATGTATTTATTGTTATTTCGACAGTATTATTATATATATGCCTGTAGAAGGTAATGAGCAAGTAGCGTTAGTCTTGTTTAATGTTGTTATTTACTTTAGCTGTAGGCGTGTACCATCCACTTCTCTTGTTTGGTTTCGTCCAAGTTGACGATATTTCGGTCGAAACATTGGTTCTTTTTTTGGTTTTGTCTTGTTCACAAAGAAGCTGTTGTCATTTATTGTATATATTTAATATTTGCTGCTGTCCTACGTGGCTGTCCATGTTTATTCATACAAAAATTAATTATATTGGGCTTTTTTGTTTTCGTTCACAATGTATTCCCTCAACATCAGGTGTTAGACCATTATTTCTAAATATGAGGAAACATCTTTTGTTTATTCCATCGTCATCTCTGTGATGTTTTGGAAGTTGTAGCAGCGAAATGGTTAGTGGCGCACGCCCAATGATAAGGTGGGTAATGGTTCAGTTCCCAAATGTGAATTTTTATCGAATTGGCATGTCAATGGTGTTCACCCACCATCTGAAAATTGTTACCAAAGATTCTTGTGTGTGGAAGTAAAGTAAAAAAAAAGTAAAGTACCCCCGTCACGCCAGTGGCGTATAGGGAAATATGGTGTTAGTGACCCTATATTTTACAGACCTTCAGCACATGATTTTTGGGGTAATGTGGTCAGTATTACGCCCGTGCTGCTTTACTTTCCCAGAAAAAATCCGGTTCCCATTTAAGGCTGGGTGAACCCGGAAGCCGTCGGTTGGGATCGAACCCTACCCCTTGTCCGTGGTAGTCCAGTTCACTAACCACTGAGCTATCACGGCTCCCTGTGGAAGTAAAGTACCTTGACTTTATTGCTCTTGAATGTTCCGGTGTCTTTGACAAGTTATGAGTTAACAAGAACGTATTCCTCGCATGTCGCGGGTATGAAGGGTGGTCACCATTTTCGCTATTTTACTTTACCATCGAGGAGCGCGTGGCCTGGCGGCTGAGATCAACTGTTTTGTTGCCTGAAGAGCAGGCGTACGGTGTTTGAAACCAGCGGTAGACAGAGAGGGCTTTTTCTATCGGGGGTGAAATAAAAATCCTAAGTTTCAAACGTCGTGGCGACTGTTTTGACCAAGCGACATTTATCCTTTATCCCTCTTTTCCAATCGTGAGACCCCCCCCCCCCTCCCCGACATACAACAGCAATTGTGATATGTGTCATAAAGAGAGGTTTTTTTTTTACTTTTTTTTTAAATTTACTTTAGTCTGTTCACATGTCCTCATCATACCTCACTTCACTTTATTTTTCTGTTACAGATGCTTATTCCAATTTTAATTCTTTCCCCTTATTCCTTTATTGTCACCAGTTAATTGTTTTCCTTTTTGTTTCTACTTCCACTCCCCAAACACCAATTCACTGGTTGTATTCTGCTGTGTGCTTTGAATATCTTCAATCAATTCGTTGGTTACACACTATTCAAGTGTTTTCAATATCGTGTTACATATTTGTTTAGCGTGACAAGAAAACAAATATTTGCGTGCACTATGCCGCTTCTATTGCCACTCGTCGCTCGCGAAAACAAGTTCAGGTGACATCAATATCCACTCATCTTTCTCGCTATCTCCAACTGGTTGTAAAACTCGAGTATCCAATGACCAAGTAACAACAGGGCTTCTCCCATTGTAGTAATTCTCCTGAACCGGATGAAAAAAAAAACATGTGATATTACGATGTTCCTAAAGATTTATAGTGGACATCCATTACAATTTGAATTGTACTGAAATTGCAGCAGTAAAATTGCAGCAGTAAAATTGCTCCAACGCGTGGAGCACAAAACTCAAGTTCTATATTGCTGAAAGTTATTTTCTGTGAAGAAAAAGTAAACACCGAATTTTAAATTCGTTTGGTTTAATTTAACGTTGGCACATAGCATGAGGGATGCTGTCGTGGGTATAAGAACACTCAAAGACCGTAAACATGTGAACCTTTGTTTAGTGTTTAGTTTAATCAGTTCTCGGTCTGACTTTACGGCTCGTGCATCTCAAGCGTGCAGAAGGACCTCACTGTACGTGCAACATGTAACAGCGGACGTGTAGAATAAGGCATGAAACCGCTGACGTTAAAAGCTGTAATCAGCTTTAATTTAAGTTCTGCTGCAACACTACGATTAACAAGCTGTACTCTCACTACATCCGGCACTCAATAATCTGATCAGTACTTTAGTCTGGTCACAATGATTTTTTTGATTATCTAATTTTATATCTGCCGGCCTTTACTATCATCCGTGGCCTATAGTCAGACTTGCATTAGCACACAGTTCTCTGATCTTGGGGGCCACGGTAGCCTAGTTGGGAAAACGACCCGACTAAGTTACCGACAACCCGTGTTCGATTCCCGCTGGAAGCAGTGTGTTGTAGCACGAGTTGTACTCGTTGTTGAAAAAAAAATGATATCCCCGCGGCCGACCCAACCGCTAGCAGAAATGAGTACCAGGGTAGTACTCAGTGAAGCTGAGGAATGCCGCCTCGCATCGTGAGTTTCGATGCTTGAAGCGACACTATCCAGAAGTCTCCGAACACTTCTGTATAGGCGGCCGAGCACATATGGGTGAAAACTCGCGTGATAAGACACCTATTCAAGTCTGGTACTTTACCTTTTACCTTACAGTTCTCTGATTGTCTACTAACTATTTGCTAATTATTCCCAAATATTTTCACCTTCTACTGCTGTGACTCAGCAATCAGTCAATGACTAACATCGAGTTGTACTAGTAGATATTCAGTCGCCTCAGAGATATATACAACTATACTGGAAACCCCCTCCACCGCCCCCTTTTTTTCCGCACCCCACTCCTCCAATATCAGAAGGTGCTAAATTTAAAAAAAAGAAAGTATGAGTCATCTTGTGTCCAGCTTATATAGAAAGCCACCAGTTGAAGTCCAGACAATTCTGAAACATAAGTCGTTTGTTTATGATTACTTTTGCTATAAAGTTTCCCTATATTGTCGTCAACTTAATCCTCACTTGTGATTTCACAACTTTAAAGGCTATGCTTGGTCTTCTGTTTCTACCAACAGCGAAAACCTTACATAGAGTCTTGTGTCTCAGGTCTGGGCAGAGATCCGTGCATGGTCACGCATGGTCATCCAGTTAGCAATGGTCACGCACGGGTCATCCAGTTAGCAATGGTCACGCACTGGTCACGCACGGGTCATCCAGTTAGCAATGATCACGCACGGGTCATCCAGTTAGCAGTGGTCACGCACGGGTCATCCAGTTAGCAGTGGTCACGCACGGGTCATCCAGTTAGCAATGATCACGCACGGGTCATCCAGTTAGCAATGATCACGCACGGGTCATCCAGTTAGCAATGATCACGCACGGGTCATCCAGTTAGCAATTGTCACGCACGGGTCATCCAGTTAGCAATGATCACGCACGGGTCATCCAGTTAGCAATTGTCACGCACGGGTCATCCAGTTAGCAATGATCACGCACGGGTCATCCAGTTAGCAATGGTCACGCACGGGTCATCCAGTTAGCAATGGTCACGCACTGGTCACGCACGGGTCATCCAGTTAGCAATGATCACGCACGGGTCATCCAGTTAACAATGGTCACGCACGGGTCATCCAGTTAGCAATTGTCACGCACGGGTCATCCAGTTAGCAATGATCACGCACGGGTCATCCAGTTAGCAATTGTCACGCACGGTTCATCCAGTTAGCAATTGTCACGCACGGTTCATCCAGTTAGCAATTGTCACGCACGGTTCATCCAGTTAGCAATTGTCACGCACGGTTCATCCAGTTAGCAATGGTCACGCACGGGTCATCCAGTTAGCAATGGTCACGCACGAGTCATCCAGTTAGCAATGGTCACGCACGGGTCATCCAGTTAGCAATGGTCACGCACGGGTCATCCAGTTAGCAATGATCACGCACGGGTCATCCAGTTAGCAATGATCACGCACGGGTCATCCAGTTAGCAATGATCACGCACGGGTCATCCAGTTAGCAATTGTCACGCACGGGTCATCCAGTTAGCAATGATCACGCACGGGTCATCCAGTTAGCAATGATCACGCACGGGTCATCCAGTTAGCAATGATCACGCACGGGTCATCCAGTTAGCAATGATCACGCACGGGTCATCCAGTTAGCAATGATCACGCACAGGTCATCCAGTTAGCAATGATCACGCACGGGTCATCCAGTTAGCAATGATCTCGCACGGGTCATCCAGTTAGCAATGATCACGCACGGGTCATCCAGTTAGCAATGGTCACGCACGGGTCATTCAAATAGCAATGGTCACGCACGGGTCATCCAGTTAGCAATGGTCACGCACGGTTCATCCAGTTAACAATGGTCACGCACGGGTCATCCAGTTAGCAATGGTCACGCACGGTTCATCCAGTTAGCAATGATCACGCACGAGTCATCCAGTTAACAATGGTCACGCACGGTTCATCCAGTTAACAATGGTCACGCACGGGTCATCCAGTTAGCAATGATCACGCACGGGTCATCCAGTTAGCAGTGGTCACGCACGGGTCATCCAGTTAGCAATGGTCACGCACACGTTCATCCAGTTAACAATGGTCACGCACGGGTCATCCAGTTAGCAGTGGTCACGCACGGGTCATCCAGTTAGCAATGGTCACGCACGGTTCATCCAGTTAACAATGGTCACGCACGGGTCATCCAGTTAGCAATGATCACGCACGGGTCATCCAGTTAGCAGTGGTCACGCACGGGTCATCCAGTTAGCAATGGTCACGCACGGGTCATCCAGTTAGCAATGGTCACGCACTGGTCACCCAGTTAGCAATGGTCATGCACGGGTCATTCAGTTAGCAATGGTCGCGCACTGGTCATCCAGGTAGCAATGGTCACGCACTGGTCATCCAGTTAGCAGTGGTCACGCACTGGTCATCCAGTTAGCAATGATCACGCACGGGTCATCCAGTTAACAATGGTCACGCACTGGTCATCCAGTTAGCAATGGTCACGCACTGGTCATCCAGTTAGCAATGAACAAGCACGGGTCATCCAGTTAGCAGTGGTCAGGCACGGATCATCCAGATAGCACCAGTCGCGCACGGGTCATCCAGTTAGCAATGGTCACGCACGGGTCATCCAGTTAGCACCGGTCGCGGACGGGTCATCCAGTTAGCAATGGTCACGCACGGGTCATCAAGCTAGCAATGGTCACGCACGGGTCGTCCAATTAACAATGGTCACGCACGGGTCATCCAGATAGCACCAGTCGCGCACGGGTCATCCAGTTACCAATGATTACGCACTGGTCATCCAGTTAGCAATGATCACCCACGGGTCATTCAGTTAGGAATGATCACCCACGGGTCATTCAGTTAGCAATGATCACCCACGGGTCATTCAGTTAGGAATGATCACCCACGGGTCATTCAGTTAGGAATGATCACCCACGGGTCATTCAGTTAGCAATGATCACCCACGGGTCATTCAGTTAGCAATGATCACCCACGGGTCATTCAGTTAGGAATGATCACCCACGGGTCATTCAGTTAGCAATGATCACCCACGGGTCATTCAGTTAGCAATGATCACCCACGGGTCATTCAGTTAGCAATGATCACCACGGGTCATTCAGTTAGCACTGATCACCCACGGGTCATTCAGTTAGCACTGATCACGCACGGGTCATTCAGTTAGCAATGATCACCCACGGGTCATTCAGTTAGCAATGATCACCCACGGGTCATTCAGTTAGCAATGATCACCCACGGGTCATTCAGTTAGCAATGATCACCCACGGGTCATTCAGTTAGCACTGATCACGCACGGGTCATTCAGTTATCAATGATCACCCACGTGTCATCCAGTTAGCAATGATCACCCACGTGTCATCCAGTTAGCAATGATCACCCACGTGTCATCCAGTTAGCAATGATCACCCACGTGTCATCCAGTTAGCAATGATCACCCACGTGTCATCCAGTTAGCAATGATCACCCACGGGTCATCCAGTTAGCAATGATCACCCACGGGTCATCCAGTTAGCAATGATCACCCACGTGTCATTCAGTTAGCAATGATCACGCCATGGTCATTTGTATTCACCTTAGCAAAGGTCACTACGCTCAATTGATGATCGTATTGTCACACATAACTTGGCCTTATAGGCGTCAATGTTCACATGCAACGTTAGGAACAACAAGATGAGGGATACATGATAGGTAGAAGCGACTGTAGCATTGTGGCATCAGAGATTTTCTTCAAAAGAGTGTGAGGAAGTTAAAGAAAAGAGAAATGTAGAGTTAACATCGCTATATCTGAACTAATCAGCATTGAAATGTTAATATTTCTAAGGTAGATAGACAGATATACAGACATACAGACATAGAGATAAATAGAGAGACAGACATACCGAGAAAGATGGATGGATAGACAGAGAGGGGTCGAGAGTCGAGAGACACAGAGAGAAATATTGAGGTAGTAATAGAGAGATAAAGAGTGATAGAGAGGCAGAGAGAGATCAAGGAAAAGAGACATAGACTGAGATATAGAAAGAGATAGAGAAAGTGAACGCTTTACAGCGTTGTTTCGGCGTGACACACGATGTTGATAATCCGTGGCCATTTCAGGCTGAAACCCATGTTGACGTCAAGCTCTGTGCGGCGAGCTTAATTTAGGAGTCTTCAAAGTGTAGGTAGCCCTCTATCTAAACGGGGGACACACTGTTATAATCGTTACTGCATTTCAAGAAATACGTTTTTCCTCTTGTGGTCTTTAATTTCTGTGCATGGTAACCACTGTAGTCATGTCATTATCTGACGTCAGCGTTCCACGTTGGCAGATTATAAGTCAAAGGAACATTTACAAGAAAACATCGGCAGGAAGTCGATGGACATTAAAATAAAAGCAAAAACTAAAGAATAAAATACGAATAGTTTCTCCTGAAATATTTGAAAACAGCTTAGATCAAAGGAGCAGAAAGGGATAAATATCAGTTATATGGAATGGAATAACAAAGTGGTTAAAACATAAGGAAAAATTAAAAAAAAAAAATGGTATGTAAGAAGCTTTACGTGACAAGTGGACGACACAGACTAAACAACGTTTCGGCTCAATAGGCCTTCATCAGGAACAAACAAAAAAAAAACACACACACAAAACTGATAACGAAACAACCAAAACAAAAACAATCGAAATGTGTTAAATAAAACAACAAAAATAAATAAAACTATCCTGTAAAATCCAAAATAAAATCGTAACCAAGTGCGGCTGTCGTGAACGTCGAAAATCGTGCCAAAAAGTGCGTAAATGTAAACAGAACCAGAGGAGTTAACACAGGGGTCAGTGTGCAAACACAAAGGAGAAAGAATCGAATAGTAGACTGACAGGTGTAAAAAGACGCTAAGAGTGAGATGTCTGAGAGTGGGGTACAGTAAAAATAAATGAGGGCTAAGAAGCACAGAAACAAATTATAGAGGAGAAAACCGAAGTGTCTCATAAGGGACTAGAGGAGAAGAACTATAAAAAGCATGGCATAGTAAGTAGACCAAAGAACCCAAATATGTATAGTAGAGAAGGCTATGCAAAAGTTACTATTGTATGTTTAAAACATACAATAGTAGTCACATGACATATTGTTAATGCTAATAAGTAAGAGTGACACTGCACCTTCTGCAGTAACGTCCAGGTAGAATGGACGGATCTTTATAAAATGTAGTTCTTCCAGGAGAGGTTTTTTTCACACTCAATACAACAATAAAAATTTTTGAATAATTTTTGCTCGGCCAGCCATGGTTTTGAAAAGATTTAGCACTTTTCGTAAATGTTTTAAAAAGATTTAACACTTTTCGCAAAAGTTTTAAACAATAGTTAGCACTTTTCGCAAATGTTTTAAAAAGATTTAGCACTTTCCGCATAGGCTTTGAAAAGATTTAGCGCTTTCCACAAAGGTTTAAACAAATATTGCACTTTCAGCAAAAGAATTTGAAATGATTTAATACTTTTCGCAAATGAAAAGATTTAGCGCTTTCCACAAAGGTTTAAACAAATATTGCACTTTCAGCAAAGAATTTGAAAAGATTTAGTACTTTTCGCAAAGGTTTAGAAAATATTTAATACTTTCCGCAAAGGTTTTGAAAAGATTTAGCATATTAATATACATTTTCACAGATTTAACACGGGCAATAAAGGTTATTAAATGATTTAAAACTGTATAAAAAAATATCTACGCATTTTAAAATAGTCTGTAAGTATTTGATAGATTTGGATGATTAGTGATTAATTTGAAAGATTTAGATGATTAGTGATTAATTTGAAAGATTTAGATGATTAGTGATTAATTTGAAAGATTTAGATGATTAGTGATTAATTTGAAAGATTTAGATGATTAGTGATTAATTTGAAAGATTTAGATGATCATTAGAAAGATAGTCAGTGGAACATGACTAAGACGTTTGAAAAAATGAAAACAGCAAGTATGGTTCTTTCAAAGGTCTAGAATGTACTTTGACAGGTTTAGTATGGTCTTTGAAATGTTTAAAGTGCTTTGAAAGATTCGGTATGCTCTTTGAAATGTTTAGTATGTTAATTGAAAGGTTTAGTATATACATTGAAAGGTTTAATATGGTCTTTTGACAGATTTATTATATTATTTGAAAGGTTTAATATGTTCTTTGAAAGGTCTAATATGCTCTTTGAAAGGTTTAGCATACTCTATGAAAGTCCTAGCAGAAATAGATTTTGATAACGCCAGTATAGATCGTTAATAGATTCATTATGAGTTTCACAACAAAAATCCCTCATAGACTCAGTGCATCCTTTAAAGGCATTTAAAAGATTGAGTACATCTAGTGAAGATATGTTAAAGATTGAGTACATCTAGTGAAGATATGTTAAAGATTGAGTACATCTAGTGAAGATGTGTTAAAGATTGAGTACATCTAGTGAAGATATATTAAAGATTGAGTACATCTAGTGAAGATATGTTAAAGATTGAGTACATCTAGTGAAGATATATTAAAGATTGAGTACATCTAGTGAAGATGTGTTAAAGATTGAGTACATCTAGTAAAGATATATTAAAGATTTAGTACATCTAGTGAAGATATATTAAAGATTTAGTACATCTAGTGAAGATATATTAAAGATTTAGTACATCTAGTAAAAGTTTTCTTTAAAGAATTAGCACTATCAGAGCCTTAGACTATTCAAATCAAACGTACTATTAACCCATACGTGTGTATGTGAGAGCTGGAAAAAAATAAGAGACATAGAAACAAAGTTGAACGCATTTGAAAATAAATGTCTAAGGAAAATACTAGGGAAATAGCGTAGAACGAATTCAAAACAAACGAGGAAATTATAGAAATCGCCAATCAACCACTATCTTCAGTAATAAAGAAAAGACGATGGTCATATGTTGGACATGTGATGAGAAGAGATAATAACCGAATAGCAAAGCACGCCCTCAAGTGGGAAGCAATAGGTAGGAGGAAAAGAGTCCGACCCAGAGAAACACTGAAAAGAATATTGATAAGAGAGGCAAAGGCAGCAGGAATCGACTCGCTCAATGAGATCGAGATGCCTGCATAGAACAGAGACAAATAGCGAGATTTGATAAAAGATCTTTGCAATGATTGAGACTGCTAGGAAGACAATTTCAAAACAGGGAAAGAGTATCTGAGTCTGTGCCCTATGGGCTGACTCCGACTCAAAAGGTTGGTAGGGAGATAGAAAGATTTAGCACGAATATGAAGGTTCTTAAAGACAGTGAATGCGAGCAGCGAAAGTCTTTACAATTTTTGTTGCGCCACAGTACACAAAGTGTGAAACCTCTGGTCTCAATATAACAGTGCAATGTTTTCCACTGACGGATTTATAATTGTACTTGAAACGTTCTGAAGATCAGAAGTATCGCGGATACAGCCAGACCGAAGTGAAGTAAATGTATCATGTTATCAAAGAGAACGAAATCACGGGTTGTATAGTTCTTATTGATTAATTCAGTGAAAGTCACTGGTGCGGTGTATTTTCCTCAGTAGAACAAATCGTGACAGGGCTTTCAGTCAATTACAAGATTGCTTAACAATCAGACGTGAGTATTGCCTTTGCGTAATGTTATTTTATTTTCTATTATAGTACTGCTTTTTTAACCCGACAGATTTCTTTCTGAGTAGTACAGTGTAGATGTAGGAAATAGGCGAAGAGTACGATACCTCTTTTGTGAGGGTCATGAAAATAATATAGTAGATAATTTAAAAAAAAAAGAAAGATAAGATGGGCGTAATCTAGGAGAAAGTACCGCCATGATATCTTGAACTAATGGAAAATATTATCAAAGCAAACACAATATTAAGAATATTGGAGCAAATAATTACCGTAGAAATCCTCTAGTGGCGCGACATTTTTGTTGCTGCAGAGAATTGTGGGAAATATGTTAGTATAGCGTCGTCTGACGTATAATTTCGGGTAATGTTATTTTTTTTAGAAATAGGTTATGTGAATGTTGACGTAACGATGATTACATTTACGATTTTTTTTTAATTGCAGGGACTTCGCGTTATAGTTTCTCTGTCGTGTAAAAATATAATTGGAAAATTAATCTATTTTTATATCGGATGGTTAAACAATATGGAACCCGGCCCTCCCTCATTGAGAAACGTTACGTATTTTATATCCAGGACAAGTCCTGTCTTTTATACTTCCCGCTGTCTATTTTCATTATCTCTACAATTCTGAATGGTAATTACATATTGACAATTGTCAGTGATGAAACGCACCCACCTCTTCCCTACCTTTCACGTTCACAGCGTCATCTGTTAGCGCGACTCAATCCTAACTACATTAACCAGTATCGTTTTTCTGATTGATTGCTTATTCATACAGCGAATATGGGCTATTAACCTTTATGTTAAGCGCTATGATATCACTGATATTTTCTCATGTATGTCCATTTAATTGGCATTGGAGTGGATACCTTTTTTTTGAGTATCATCAGCATCAAGTGCCCGGCAGTAAGAAATTTAATTAAACGGTTATCGTAGTAAATATATTCTGAAATTGTCCAAACTCTATAATCAATGAGGTAATTGTTTTACTGCTATGCCGAACACGCAAAGTATCAGAACATCGGCTTAGGTAGACTAAACTTAAACCTTACCATTTGACTAGATTTCATTCATTATACCTTGTGTGAGAGTGCTTCCATAATTCGCGAATTTATTTTCTATCAAATGATACGTAATTATTTCACAGAAATAAAACAGCTGTAAATTTGTACTCAGTTCTCTTCAGAATAATATTGGAATCTGGGGCGTTTTTCAGCCGCAACTGTTCTGAACGCGCTCCGGTGAAAACTAAAGACTATAAGAGTCGCTAGAGTTTACAGCTCAGTTCCTGCCCGTTTTTAATCTCATTTGATCAATGTAATAACGATAATATGATCATTTGATAAATTTGGTTATTTGGTTATGGAAGGCCCCGGTATCACTGCAAACGAATTAAAATCCATAATTGCTCAACCGCCCGTGCCAGTGGAATCATCCGAATCACTAACTCATCTCCCAAACAAAGAAAGGCAGCTGTAGTCCCCATCATAGCAGTCTCAGCACACGCCAAAAGACATTAGACGAAACCGCACAGAAAGTTAACACAGCCAACTGTTCCCTGTCATACGATATCAGCATTCATCGCAAGCAATTGGAATATCGGAACCATAAAAATTGATAAATATAATGCACATGTAAGTATAACCGTATTTCAATTCAAATAAATGTAGGAATTTAAATATGTAGGAAGTCTAATGATAAACGACAATTCACAAACAGCAGAAATAGACACAAGATGCAACAAAGGTTGTCAAATCATCGAACAGCTATCGCCACTATTGACCAACAAGGAGATAACTCTAGAGGCAAAACGGGCACTCTACAATACAATCTTCATCACAACGTTGTGCTACCAATGCCAGTCATGGACCCTAGATGCAAGAACAATAAAAGAAAGTAACTACTACCGAGATGAAATGTGCTAGACAACTGACATAAAACTGCCTGGGAGATAAGATCAGAAATGAAGAAATGAGAAAAAAGCTAGGAATAATTCCCTGCACAGAATAAATAAAGAAACAGCAGATAAAAGATTTTGCTGCACGGTAAGACAGCAATACCAAAACAAATAACGCAAGGTCCATTTAATAAACGTTGCGAGAATATGAGACTCTAGGGTCGACCTGGATAAAGTTGGATTTATGGAATATAAGAAACACTAGGACACATAACAGCAGTAGATGTCAATAGAGGAATAAAAGACCTCAAATTATATATCGCCTCGACGCTGAAAGACAAATAATGAAGGAAAGAAGAAGCAGAATGCCTCAGAGGTCATGCAGATTACTCATGGTTTTCTCGTGGGATAGAGTTAAGATAACTTTCATTTGAGAGAGCGAGGAAAAAGTCCTGGTGAAATCTATACAACATGGCGTAGTCTGATGGTCAGAATAGCAGAAACTGTGCCCTGGAAGTCACAGGCTAATGGATTGAATGAGCTTCTCATCTTTTCCGACGTCTATTGGTCTTGGTCAAGCATATGCAAGACCCAATTAAATATTCGTGCACTAGAAGCAAGGTGGACAATTCACCAGAGAGGGGTAGTAACTTAACATTTAACCCGAGTGGGAAAGAATATTTAGTCTGGACTGATGGTTGTCCGGATAGAGTCAACACTGGCTACTAAAACTGCTGACTTTCCTAAGACAAGAAACGCAAGCGTCACAGACAAATTAGTGCTGAGAATGGGTACATTGAGCTGCAAGGTGAAAACCTCTGTGAAACTGGAAATGTACAACTTGTGTCAGGTGCAAAGAAGACGATGAAGATAATATTTAAAAATAATAGTGATACGAGAGGAATAACCGATATGTTGAATGAAACGAAAGGAGCACGCTAAGGTCAAAATATGAAAATTAATATTTAGGTGAAAAAAAAAGATAATCACAGTGAACTGAATTACAAAGTGAAAAAAAAAATAAACATCGTGGAATGCTAATCAAAATGCAAGCAAGCCGTGTGTTAGAAGAAAAATATAGTTACAATGTAAAATAAACTACAAAAACATCACATTTTTTTATATGGACCGAGCAAATATCAAAATATGAAAATGAATATATTTTGTTTTTTAAAACACACATGCCAGAAAAGAATAAAAAGTAATGACTGCTATTGAAAACTAGAGGATTGGACAAATGAAAGTTTTAATATTCTTGAATCATCATCAAGTACCGGGCCTACTGGCGTAGGTGATCATGTCTCTCCACAACTTTCGATCTCGACAGTTCTTTATCACTTTTGTTGTTGACCTTCTGCCAAGCCATTCTCTTAAGCTGTCTGTTGTTTTTTTCTTTCTTTGCTTCCCTCTGTCTCTTCGTCCCTCAATTTTTACAGTTGTTACAATATATTCCAGTTGTTCTCTTCTCATTACATGGCCAAAAAATGATGATTGTTTCTTCCTAATATTTCTCTCAGAATATTTTCGTTATTCTTCTTAGCTGTCAATGGTATTCTCAACATTCTTCTGTAAAACCACATTTCTACAGACTCCAGTGATTTTCTTGTCTGTTGCCCTATTGTCCATGATTCACATCCATATGTTAAGGCTGGCTCTACATAACATTTAAGAACTCTTTTTCTTGTTTCTATTGTAAAAAAAAATGGATTGCATAGTATCTTCCTCATTTTTTGGAAAGCTGCTTTTGCCTGAGCCATTCTGCATCGCACCTCTTTTGTACATCTTCTGTCTGAGCCTTTTTGTTGCATTTCAATCTCTTTGCATCTCTCATGTAGCCATGCTTCTTTTGCTTCATTGCATTTTATTACAATTTCTTTATTTAAACTCTTATACTCATCTTTATTTGCTTTATTTCTTCTTCTTGTATCCATTAGCTGCAAAATGTCTCATGTCATCCATTTCTTTCTTGAAATTGTCCTCACTGATGGTATGAACTCTTTTGATGTTTGTTGCATTGATTCTTTTAGCATTTCCCACTGTTCATCAATGCTGTGTATATTCTCTATTGCATTGTACCGGTTCTGAATTGTGATTTTATATTTGTCTTGCAACTTCTTGTCTGATTTGAGTAAATCTAAATTTAACTTGATGTTAACTGAGGCTCGTTTTGTTCTTTTTAATTTTACTCTAAGCTTTCCCACAACTGGTACATGATCACTATTGCAATCTGCCCCTGGTCTAGTTTTCACACACACCAGACTGTCCCTAAATCTATTGCTATATTTGAATAGTATACTGTAATGGAAAAGAAACACGAAAGAGGTTGAAATGCAGAACACGTACAACATCGCAAACGTAATAACTGGACACATAAAAGCTGTTATAGAACATAAACATGTGTAAATGGAGATGGGCAAATATATAGAACGGTGTTTTCTTTCTAGATATGAGTTCATCAACATCAGGCATCATGTCCTTTGCCAAATATTACCTTCACCACAACCCGTCTGAAATAATCCCTGTCTCTAACCAGATATCCCATTTTTCTGTTGTCATGTCTCCTTGATATCTTGAAACGACCTTCGTCTTGGTCTGCCCCTGATGCGCTGCCTATGAACCATGCCTTCTATTATTGTTCTTTTGTGTCTTTTGACGTGGCTATAGTATTTTAATTTCCTCTGTAGATTCATGTTTGTAAACCAGTTTTTCAATGTCTAAATCTGTTACTATGTCTTCCCGGAGCCGTCAGTGCCAACTATGGATGTTATACATTTTTCAAAAGGGGGGGGGGGGGGGGGTTTACAGCGCCTGGGCTGAAAGTTGTATGTAACTCATAGCTGACTGTACCAGGACGAGCAAGAATCAGCTGGTTAAGTTCATACTCAACCTCCACGCGGTCGCTGTGCTAACAATCTAACCGACCAGTTGAAGCGAGCAAAAATAGAGAATGTAACACAGTTCCCACAAAATGCCACGCAGAAGTCGGACAGTTTGCATCAAAATGCGCCGGTATCCCTGTTTACTGTAAATCACATCACAATTCATATAAGCCAAATATGAATTAGTTTCAAGGGCGGATGATAAAAGGGAGTACTAGTTATGTGAACTCAAGAAAGATAGAAAGAGAAGATCTAAAATAAACAGTCGAAATTAGATGTTTACAAACATTGATGTTAATAAAAATAGACCAAATGAGGAACGAAGAAATCATATTATAGAACATCTTGCTTGTAGCGCAGATTATAAATTAAACCCAAAGCAACAAATGAAATGGTTTAAATACATGCCACTGTTGACCACCAGCAAATAGTATTTGGTAACAACATTCACAACTTGGTGCAGCAAGAAAAGATTAAAGAAATGGCACTCGACGTGATGGATTTGTATTAATAAAGGATCTAAGGTCCAAGCAAGCACTGTGCATAAAGTAAAGAGCTCTAGTAAAGAAAAATAGAAAAATATTGAGGTTTCCATAGACGCTGTGGTATGGACAAAAAGCGCCAGTTAAATGAGTGAGTGAAATGAGTGAGTGAAATGAGTGAATCAGTGACATGAGTGAGTGAATGAGTGAAATGAGTGAGTGAAATGAGTGAGTGAATGCGTGAAATGAGTGAGCTTACAAGAGTACAGAGAAGATAACGAGAGTGACTATAGACAAGAAGGCAGAAGAATGAAAGACTACATTTAATATTGTTTATTTTACGTCTGTTGCTGATTCTATTTCATATTTAGAGAAGGAAAACATAAAATATCTGGAAAGAAAAGGAACGTTTTCAGATAAAAAAAAATAATGATTCAAATTCACAATTATTATTTTATTCTTATTTTAACATGACAAGAAAATAATGTAAAGTAAGGAGGAAATTGTATACCATTTTTCTTAAATTAAAAAAAGGGTCATATATTTAAAAATAAATGTCAGCGCCCAAAAATGTGGCCTTGAAATATATTAACATTGATTTTTTTTGTAAATTAAAATTGTTTCTCCCTCATTGCCTTTTACTATTTTGTCTCTTAATTATTTATGACTCGAAGATTTAGAACTAAGTTTTGTGTCGTCGATAGCTGGTTTTATTAAACAGAAAATGTATTTTAAGCGCTGTATGTAGTTAGAGTTTTTATAGGCTATAAACGTCCTTATATTTTGAATCAGCAGTTTCAAGTTCAGTGAATATCAGAGAATTTAAAAGACACGACGACAAATCGATCACAATTATTTGTCGATGATAGTTTAAGCCCTGTATTTAATTTGCTTTAATTTATCTCGCTGGATACGTTTGGACCTTGCTTCAGTTAAGTCTCGGTTTTATTTTATATATATTTTAGCGTACTAAAATCTTACTTATAGGGCTACAACTATCTTTCTTTGTTTGGAAGATGAGAGAGTAATTCGGATGATTCCACTGGCATGGGCGGTTGAGCAATTATGGATTTTAATCTGTTTGCAGTGATACCGGGGCCTTCCATAACCATAACCACAATCATCTAAAAATAGAGAAAGTTTTTTTTTTTTTTCATTTGCTTGAGTTAGCATCCAAGTCCCTTGCCTGTAAGTTGTAAATTGGAAAGGTACGTGTCCTGTTACTAGCCTGAAAGTGATAAAACAGTTGGCGTTTTGCCATAGATGTTTCATTGTTTCTGGCCAGTATGAAGTATTGCCATTATATGTTCATTGTTATTAGTCTTTGTGGAGCATCGCCAATATATTGTTAATCTTTATAATTGTTGTTTTTACATGACATTATGTCATTTTGACAGTTTTTCGGCATGTGGTTTTTGTTCTTAACTATTAAGCTTTGATGATCCCCTTCTTTATTTTTAACTTTGATTTCCATAATTTTAGTACATAAAAGTAAAGGTAAAATACGGGATGTGAATTAGCGTTTTAGCACGCGAGTTTCCACACATCTGTGCTCGGCCGTCTATCCAGAAGTGTTCGGAGACTTCTGCACAGTGTAGCTTCAAGCATCGAAACTCACGATGCGAGGCGGCATTCCTCACCTTCCCAAAGTACTACCCTGGTGCCCATTTCTGCCAGCGGCTGGGTCGGCCGTGAGGGGATCGAACGGGCATCTAACAGTGGTTGGCCGAACGTCGATAGCTCAATCAGGTGGTTTTCCCAACTAGGTAACCGAGGCGCCCCCCCCCCCATTAGTACATGTTCTGCATTATAATACCTTTAAGCTGATTACAAAAAAATTACAGATCATAATGGCCGCATGAATGAAGAGCAGTGGCTAGTGTATCCCTAATTTAGGCATATCTTTGATTATTGTGTTGAATGCATTAAGATATTTCCTATTATAAATTACACATCGGGCTGCTCATCATATTTTCAGAATATATTGAATACATAAGGAGAACAGATACTCTGCCGTACCCCTTACCTTAATGTTAAATCACTTCTACTTTTCTCCTTATAACTACTGCTGGTGTTTGTAAAGCAACTGGATCAATTTAATTATTTACAGATAGTGGGTATGTATAAATGAATATTCAGGATTAAAAGTGAGGATAATAAAGTGGTATATACAATTCTAAAGAAAATTGACACTGTGACCTTCCAGGCATGTCGTAAGAGGCGACTAAGGGAGTTGATGGATGGCTTTACAAGCTGTCATTGTAAAAAAGTATTGTTATGGAAACAGAGCCATAGATTTTGGAAGCAGTGATGTCTGCAATATGTGCCATTTTGGCACGCAAGGTATCTGTTTTTGAGATTGTGGTTCTGTCCTATGTGCCGTCTTCGGCTCGAAAGGACAATAGATATGCAATGCATGTATGTGCAAGAATATTAACACTAAATAACGAATCGGGGGGGGGGGGGGGGGGATTGAAATCCATCAAGTGTTTTCTTTACAGATAAATGGGAAGAATTAGGTAAATATACAAGAAAACATATACAATAGTTTTGGAACTGAAAATTGGGGGAAAAAAATATTCAGCGATATTCTAACACGACAAATGAGATCTGTTGGATACAGAACGATACATAAAAGTTTAGTCAAATTCATCTTGAATGGGAGAATACAACGTAAAAGAAGTCAGGGCGGGCAAAGACTAAAGTCTACGAACAACTTCTAGAGGTACACATGATATCTAGGATTAGAATGATATATTTAGAAGTAGGACATGAGAAAGTATAGACGGGCGTTCTATGGCAGCCAACCCACAGTCAACTATAGATGACCCGCCAGCAGAAAATAAGATTGGAAAACACATCAACTAGTGTGACATCATCATATTTGCAAGCAGGGTTGGTTGTTGGTGATAATAGAACAAAGAAGTATGTGTTAGCACTCGGAAAAACTGACAGACAAACAACAATAGAAAAAAACGAAGAACAATATATGGTCCGAAGTGGGATCGAACCCGTACTCAGTGGCACCGCGCCTTGCCACGAGAAGCCGAACGCTTGGCACACTGCCACGCAGCCAACTAAAATAATTGGCTATTGTAGCAGTGTCTTACACGATGACGTTCTCAGTGACTATAGCATAGGGTAACGATCACAGACCGGAAATAAATTGTATATTTGTACTTTCCTATTAATGCAAGTATCTCCCAGTAGGGCTGAATACTTGTGTTGTAGACAAACATTTATTGGACGAAACAGCACGAATAGTAGTTTCCAGTGGTTATATACTGGGTACAAATAATAATACATAAATATTATTATATGGGGAACTTCCGAGGCGATAATAGGGAATAATAGAACAAACAAGTATGTGTTAGGAGTGACGTCAGCCGTCTCTGTAGATTGAAAAGATGATGACGTCACGCATGTTGAGGTGCTTTCTGATGTTATTTTCTGCCCACGTGCTATCTGTATAGTTGACTGTGTCCAACCAATGCGGTGACAACACAAGCAATGATGATCAATGAGGAAGCTCGCAAAACTACCCATAATATAAACCTGCTAAGCTGTCTTCAGTTCGGACTAGCGTAACCGCATTTGGGGTATTCCAGTCGAAACAACCATCGAAGTGTTCGTCTATTGAATGTTGTTGCCATGCGTTGATTGACCGTAATAAGAGCCCTTGTTTTATGGTAACCACTTAGATCACTTTGATCTTTTTAGATTAACCAGTCAACATATTCTCATATGAATTTATCATATCCTACTCATTGCACTCAGTTATTAAGTTATTTGCGGGCATCATCATTGCACTCAGTTATTAAGTTATTTGCGGGTCATCATCATTGCACTCAGTTATTAAGTTATTTGCGGGTCATCATCATTGCACTCAGTTATTAAGTTATTTGCGGGTCATCATCATTGCACTCAGTTATTAAGTTATTGCGGGTCATCATCATTGCACTCCGAACGTGTCCATTGGGGGTCAGATCCCCCCACCTCAGCAAGCCCCGTCCAGCGACAGACGACTCCAGTTCTGTGTTGGTTGAGAAGGCTTCTTATACGCCCACTAAGTTTCAAAGTGATTAGAATTTTTTAAAAGTAATTAAAAAGCCCCGCGTCACGCCAAGTGGCGTATAGGGAATATGGTTTCCAATTTTCCGGTTTCTGGCTGTGCCCATCTTAACTCTCATCTCTTTCATCCAAAGGAATGACATGGACTCATGGTTGACCAAGTCCTGTTCCCTTCCCACATCTCGGAGGGCATTGATGATGTCCGCCCGATCCATTGGCTGGCTGTACTCAACGACAGCGCAGCTAGCCAACCTGTCCGCTCTTTCATTTCCCCGTACTCCCGCATGTACAGGGACGTTGACAAAGGTGACCGTACTTATTTTTTTACTTCTGCAGTGACTGTACCTATTGTACGCCCGCCTCCACATGATTATCAAATCACTCAGTATGCAGGCTTGTTTATAGTCTTGTGACTCTAAACAGGTAAATGCCTTGGTCACTGTCATCACCTCCATTGTCATGCTACTCGTGGTCATGACGTATGCACCACTGTCTTCATTAACTATTCTGCCTGCCGAGCGTGCTGTAAATGCTCAAGCTCTCCTTTTGTGTCGTATTACAGATCTAGCGTGTATAGATAATTGCACTCTGTGTAACCAACCACAACATATTTTCAATGGAATCTAGCATATTCCACTAACTTTATCTACAATCCCATGACACCTATTTCTCAGCGAAATCATCATCATCACGTACCGGGCCTGCTGGCGTAGGTGATCATGTCTTTCCACAACTTTCGATCTCGACAGTTATTTATCATTTTTGTTGTTGACTTTCTGCCAAGCCATTCTTTTAAGCTATTTGGTATCTTTTCTCTTTGCTTTCATCTTACTCTTCGTCCTTCAATTTTTCCCAGTTGTCACAATATATTCCAGCCGTTCTCTTCTCATTGAAAGGCCCAAAAAATTATGATTGTTTCTTCCTAATATTGGAAATTAGCTCTCATTTTGCTTTGGCCTCTTTCAGAACGTTTTCATTACTCTTCTTAGCTGTCCATTGTATTATCAGCATTCTTATGTGAAACCACATTTCTACAGACTTCGATGATTTTCTTGCCTGCTGTCCTATTGTCCATGATTAACATCCATATGTTAAGACTGGCTCTACATAACATTTAAGAATTATTTTTCTTGTTTCTGTTGTTAAAAATGGATTGCATAGTATCTTCCTCATTTTTTGGGGAAAACTGCTTTTGCCTGAGCCATTCTGCATCATACCGAAACCATGGCTCCAGCATAAGCTTCTTGTTAAAACATTATCACTTTTAGTGACACTCAAACAAAAGCGTCTGAACACCGTGATGTCTTCACGTAATCAAGTTACGATTTCAACGTCATATATCTTCTTCGTATTCTGCTTAATGAGGAACCAGATAACGAATTTATGTCAGAGAATAAATGGGATGATACGCAACGTTTGTGGCACACGTCAATCAAACAGTACGGTGTGTGTTTAAAATGCATGTTAAACGTATTCACATGTTTTAATTTGCATGTAAAATAATCCTGTTAATGCCTTATAAATGGACCCCCTGCCTGTAGTGCTGTATAGTAATAAACGCAGGATGAATTATTATTAATAGAGATGATATCTCGTTAGAGCTGTGTTTTCCAGCATTACTTTCTAGGAAAACCGATTCCCACGAGCCGTGTCAAATTATATTAAGTCTACTTATTCTTCCGCGGTTGTCATAGCAACGTATTTGGTGACTCGGGATTAATGAGGCTCGGTTACAAGTAGTTCTCATGGGAGAGAATACTTCGCTATAGTCCTGGCTGTGGTCTAGCGCTGTCCTGATCTGAAGTGTCGTTTAAGAACAGATGAGTTACAAGCTGAAGATGATGACTTTCTGGCCAACAATGAAAAAAGAACAGAACGAAAGAAATTTTTTTTTTTGGACGTTTCAATAAAGCTCGAGATTTGTCGAGTGCTTAAATTTCATTAGAAATAGTTCCTGATGTATCGTTATCTCAGCATTGAATTTTTCTTTGATTAAGTTTTCTTAAAATAATGACTTTCACTTTATACTAATATTTTATTGCATACTAATTTATTTTCTGTATTATTTCTGTGTTTCATTTCCTTACATTGCATTTATCTAATTAAAAGAATTTAACATTTCGAATATACATATATTTTGATATGTTTACATTTAGATACTTTTATTTTCATATTTAATTATATAAATACACTTTTGATTTTAAGTTTATTTATTTTTATATTATTAGCTTCTTCACACTTTAGTATATTTATTTTTATATTATTAGCTTCTTCACACTTTAGTATATTTATTTTTATATTATTAGCTTCTTCACACTTTAGTATATTTATTTTTCAATGCTATTACATTTAGATAAATTACATGTAAACGTATACTTTTAAAGTCGGTGTTGACGTAATACGAATATAAAAGTAAGTAAAGTACACCCGTCACGCCAAGTGGCGTATAGGGAAATATGGTGTTAGTGACCCTATATTTTACAGACCTTCAGCACATGATTTTTGGGGTAATGTGGTCGGTATTACGCCCGTGCTGCATTACTTTCCCAGAAAAAAATCCGGTACCCATTTAAGGCTGAGTGAACCCGGAAGCCGTCGGTTGGGATCGAACCCTATCCCTTGTCCTTTGTAGTCCAGTTCACTAACCACTGAGCTATCGCTACTTTATAAATGCCTAACATATATGGGCACTAACACCATATTCCCTATACACGACCTCGTGATGTAAAGGGCTCTTTCTTTTTTTGTTATATATTTTTTAGCTATATTCTTTCAATTCATACCTTATTATCTTCATTACGTATATACTTCCTGAAGTGAGAAGTGGGGGCCTCGGTAACCGAGTTTGGAAAACCTCCCGACAGGGCTACCAACGTTCGGACAACCCGAGTTCGTTTCCCGGTGGAAGCAGTGTGAGTTGTACTCCTGGTTGGGAAACAAAAATACCCACCTCCCCGGTCGACCCAGCCGCAGGCAGAAACGGGTACCAGGGTAATACTCTGGGAAGGTGAAAATGTCACCTTTCATAGTTAATTTCGATGCTTGAAGCGACACTATCCAGAAGTCTCCGAACACTTCTGGATACGCGGCCGAGAAGACGCCGATACCTTTACCTCTTGAAGTATATTTATTATTGTTCAGTATCGCAATATTCTACACCAGAGAATAAAATCACCGTTACCAGCATCATATTTATTATTATGGTAAAATACATTTGAATTTCTGCATAAAATGTATATTTGTCGGCATTATTGCATTGTACCTTTTTGTAATTTCAAATTGCTTGTCGTTACATTTACATTTTATCTTGTACGATCGAAGCATATTGATTCTCACTCATTCTCTTGCACGTTTATGTGCACACACTATGTTGCAATCACCATAAATGTACAGATTTTATCTTTTCTGCCATGGAAATATTGCTTATCATATTGGTTTTAAAGAGAGACAAGTTCAGCATTAAGAAAAAAAAAAACGGTTGAAATGCATGACTTTTTATAATGAATATTTCTGATGTAGAAAATACAATTACTCTGGGGAAAAAAATGGTGATGTAATTATCATAAAATTGTTTTATATAAAAGAATGTGGCACAAATCCAACGAGGCGCGGTGAGGCTTTGGTCGGTAACAATGAAAATGAGTTTTACAGTTTTACAGATATCCTGTGGAACTGTGCTAACGGTCATTTCGGCTCAAACGTTCTTCAGCCTCGGACATTGTGTTTATGACAGTTGATTATTTGTGTCTTGTCATATCTGTCCTTGAACTGGATAACTAAGGTCAGGAGGTCAAGTTCGATCCAGATCGAGGACTTCTACTTTCACCCAGCCGTAAATGGGTAACTTTTTTTTCTGTGAAAGTATAACGACCTGGTGTAATACTGACCATACCACCCACAAAACTATGCCGTTGGTCTTTCAAAAATATGAGCAGTAAAACCATATTCCGCATACACCTTAAAGGCTTGGATGAGACCATTTTTTAAACCTTATTTTACTTAAATAAGATCAGTGCCTAGACCTGTCGAACTCGGATGATAATACACATATTCTATGTTTGATTTGAACTCATAAAAGAACCCTTTAAACTTTAAAAGTTAGAAAAAGAAGACTTCATGTCGCTTCCCGATAAAACAAAAAACGAAATTAAAGACAAACTTTAAATACATGTTTCTTTTCCTTCTCTTTAGGATTGATGTAGTAAGAACTATATAGAGCCAATTCTGACCTACGGAAGCGAATCATGGACAGTAGACAAAGAAATAAAAATACAATTAGAGGCCACAAGATGGGGTTTCTCAGAAAAATGTTGAAAGTTGTTTGGACAGCTAAAAAAGACCAACGAGGACATTCTCAAGAAACCAATACAAAAAAGGGAGCTCATAAAAAATATAAGTAGGAAACAAGAACAATAACCACTAAATTTGTTCTGAATTTTGCAGGCAATCAGATTGTACCGGATTTTATTTCTTCATGAGAGAGTCTGGAATCCTACTGTGATTGACTCTTGACCGCAGAGAGAGAAGAGAAAGAGAGAGAGAGAGAGAGAGAGAGAGAAATACATGTAAAATGAATTCTAAAATGAAAAGAGCCATCTTTCTAAAGTATTTCAGAAATTACCGCTATTGCTGTTGCGTTTAAGCGCCGCGTTGACATCTTCCCGTGCAATGAGACAAAACACGTGGATTAAGTGGATTAAACTAATGGATTTTAAGTGGATTAAACAAGTAGATTAATATTAGATTATATTAGAATTGTTTTATATAGAGCAAGAACACTTACTCACCGTGACTGTTTTACTCGCCTTCTTATTCTTTCTTATTCAATCTTCTCTCTCTCTCTCTCTCTCTCTCTCTCTCTCTCTCTCTCTTTCTCTCCCACTTACTATAAATCTTACGCTTTATCACATTCTTCCTTTATTTCTATCAATCAACATTCGCAAAATGAGCTACAACGAATTGAGTGCAGTCTGCAAGAACTATAACATGAAGATTAAAACATGAAATGTAAAGGTCATGACCATAAGCAGACAAGTTAATAAGTCGCAGGTTATAACAGAGAACGACGAGGTAAACAAGTGAAAGAGTTCAAATACGTTGGAAGTTTTATAGCAGCAAATGAGAAAATCAAGACCAAATTTATAATTTACGCCTTCATTTCAGCTCCCTGTGGAGCATAGGTCTTCAAGACACACTTTCAACTCCTGTAGGGCATATGTCTTCAAGAAACACTTTCAGCTCCCTGTGGAGCATAGGTCTTCAAGAAACACTTTCAATTCCCTGTAGGGCATAGGTCTTCAAGAAACACTTTCAACTCCCTGTAGGGCATAGGTCTTCAAGAAACACTTTCAGCTCCCTGTAGGGCATATGTCTTCAAGAAACACTTTCAACTCCCTGTAGAGCATAGGTCTTCAAGAAACACTTTCAGCTCCCTGCGGAGCATAGGTCTTCAAGAAACACTCTCAGCTCCTGCGGAGCATAGGTCTTCAAGAAACACTCTCAGCTCCCTGCGGAGCATAGGTCTTCAAGAAACACTTTCCTAGCCGTTCTGTTTCTTTCCATTATCTTAAGATCGATCCATGTCCTACCAATCCTTTTCATTTCTGCTTTTCTGTCTCCTCCAGGTATAATTTGGAAAAGTGAGAATAGATGCAACGAATGTAACCAAATGTTCTGACAAATTAATGAAAAAATAAGAATGTGACGCTGAATACTCGTTCACTCATTGGGTGTTGTCTCAGCATGCAAGCTTACCATGGAGTGCCATTTTATCGTGTATCCTGCCATGTTAGTGCATGTTGTCATAGGTTCACCTCCCAATCATTTGATATTATAGGGGACTGGTTGGTTTCGAGTGTGTTCAATTCCCGGCTACACCGGTCGGTATTTTTAATTTATGATTTCTCTCTGCGGCAACTACCACTGGTCTCAGCAGCGAGGCCCGGCTTGAAACGTCAATTACTCATTGACGGAAGAAATATGACTACCTCCAAAGTCGGAGTTATCTGCCTGTGCGGCGAGGGACCCCTGTGCACACGGCTGCCAGGGAAAAAGGGATTAACACGCAAAATGCAGTTCTAATCCTAGTCTCTAGGGACTTCGTCAGAGGTAAAAAGCTGGCGAACGAAAAAAAAATGGGTAATATCAACCTGTTTTAGACCTGGTCTCTGCCTCGACTACTTTGTATTTTCTCCTCCAAGGTGACCTGTAGTAGGGTATTGCGTCTCTTCATATGTTCCAAAAATTTCAGTTGCATGTTCCAAATTGCAATTGCACATTGTTGTTCGGTTGTATTCAGTTATTCAAATTATTTAAGTAGTATCTCTTTCCTCTCTTTTAGGATGGATGTAGTAAAAACTATATAGCCCCAATTCTGACCCTACGGAAGCGAATCATGGACAGTAGACAAAGAAATGAAAATACGATTAGAGGCCACAGAGATGGGATTTCTCATAAAAAATGTTGAATGTTCTTTGGACCTCTAAAAAAGACCAACGAGAACATTCTGAAAGAAACTAATACAAAAAAGGGAGCTGATAAAAAGGAAATAAGAACAATAACCACTAAATTTGTTATGAATTTTGCAGGTAATCAGATCCTACCGGATTTTATTTCTTTATTACGGTTATAGCACGCACACTATCTTCTCTTATTATCTGGCTAGAATTTCAACATTTTTATTGGACATTATTTCGGAAATTAACTCGATTCAAATTTTAAACTTAATTTATTATTATATTATTTTACCTTTTAATGTCTTTCCATTCCAAGGACTAGTTGTGTGTGTGTGTGTGTGTGGGGGGGGGGGGGGCGGGGGGAGGACAAAAACTTTGTAGCAACAGCATATTGCGTTATTAGTTATTGATTTTATTCTTGCCCGTAATAATGTATGTCCTTCCCTTAAGCCTTTCAAGAAGGAAGCTTTTCCACAAGAACTCGTATTTTTCGGGTAATTCCAAATACGACATATCTCGTATTGTTTCAGAGTTGTGAATGCAGCAGATGCACATAATGATATCTTTGATTACCCGGGTCGTGAAAGGAGGGGAAGTGATCTTGAGGTACTTGGGGGGCGTTCTTCGCTGACCTTAGATACTTGGAACCTCGTTTCCGGCTCGTCTGTTTGAAGAAGATGCCAGAGATCGTGTGTTCCTTATTTGGCCTGGTTGTGTGGATATATTATTACGTTATTGTTCGTATCTCATGCAACGCTCTTAGTGTCATTTACATGATTTTTTTTTAAAATAAATTTTTCAAGTTATTTGTGTGTGTGCTAATTTTCATTTTGTTGTCTTGATTCAATCTCTTCATATTTTTATAATATATCCTCAGATTATTATATAGGAGTGTGTACATCATCAACATTTAAACTGATAGATTAGAAGACATAGCTTACTAAGTATTTAATTATTGTTGATTGTCACTGTTATGTCTGATTATTTATTCAATTATATAGTCTAATATTTGTAAATAACATTTTGTTTATATATCTGTCTAGATTTCTTCTTCACCATTTCTTCACCCCATCGGCAAAATTGATATGCATTGCTGTTTCTAACGTCTTTTATAGCGGAGACTATATAGATCAGCCTCGGTAGCTCAGTTATTAGTGCACTGAATACTAATGACAAGCGATCGGGTTCGATCCTGGTCCACGGATTCTAGATTCACGTAGCATAAAAGACGTAGATACCAAATTTTTTTTTTTTTCGGAAAAGATAGGACTGCCCGGCATAGTACCGACCATAAAGTGTATCGTTTGTCATTGAAAAATTATGGGCACTATAGCCACATTTCCCATGAACCATTAATGCACGGAGGGGATTTAATTCTTCTAACCACATCCTCTTTTATGTAGATTTATGTAGTTCACTCTTGTCAATGTTCATAGTTGTATATAATTTGGACAATTTTGTTAACCTCAGACGGAAGATGTACAACAGAGGTGAGATGCAGAATGGCTGAAGCAAAATCAGATTTACAAAGAATGAGGAAGATACTATGCAATCCATTTTTTCCAATAGAAACAAGAAAAAGAGTTCTTAAATGTTATGTAGAGCCAGCCTTAACATATGGGTGTGAATCATGGACAGTAGGACAAGAGACAAGGAAATCACTAGAGTCTGTAGAAATGTGGTTTTACAGTAGAATGTTGAGAGTACCATGGACAACTAAGAAGAGTAAGGAAAACGTCCTAAAAGAGACCAAATCAAAAAGAGAGCTAATTTCCAATATTAGGAAGAAACAATCATCATTTTTTGGCCATGTAATGAGAAGAGAACAGCTGTAATATATTGTAACAACTGGGAAAATTGAGGACGAAAGAGATAGAGGGAAGCAAAGAGAAAAGATACCAGACATCTTAAGAGAATGGCTTGGCAGAAAGTCAACAACAGAAAGGATAAATAACGGTCGAGATCGAAAGTTCGTGGAGTGACATGATCACCTACACCAGCAGGCCCGGTACTTGATGATGATGGTGGTGTTAATGATAGAGCATTTTCTAGGCTATTGTTTTAGAAAACAGGTATAGAACAATTGTATTATTCATAATACGAATTTTTTTTTTCATTATTTGAAAAGACTATAAAGAAGCCGTTCATGTCGAAGCTGTGAAAGAATATACAAACCTGTTTTTTTTTTATTCCATTGAAATATTATACAAACCTGTTATATTTTCGTATTCATGACATGAAATATTACTCAAACCTGATACTCATGTCATTGATAAGAAAAATTATGTAAATCTGTTTTACATGTCACTAATATGAAATATTATGCAAACCTGTTGATATTTATTTATAATTTGTATATTATGCTAATATATTTTTCATGACGCTGAAATGAGACATTATACAAACTTTTTTTTTTCATAACCACGGTTAGCTGGCTGATACAAGCCAGTTGTTTGTATTTCTGATATGACAAGCTATGCACATTTATTTGTTCGAGTCATTCATCTCCATCATGTGCCACACGGGTTGGTGTAGGCGATCATGTCCTTCCACATTCTTCTATCCACAGTGCATCGTATCTGTTCTATTGTTGACTGTTTTCCATGTCATGACACCAATCTATCCATTAATTTCCCTCTTTAACGTCCGCGATCTCTCTTTTCCTGTATTTTGCTAAAGTTGTAGCTAAAGTTGTAGCTAAAGTTGTAGCTAAAGTTGTAACTAAGTATTTCAACTTTCCTCATCTCATGATGTGCCCGAAATGTCCATTGTTTCTTTTTTTATGTTTTTTTTTCGGAGCTCCGTTTTGGTTTTGGCTTCTTCGAGAAAAAGAATCTGTGCAAGGAAGTTTCAACATTCCTCTGAGAAATCTCATCTCTGTGGCCTCTAATCATCTTTTTATTCATTTGTCTACTGTCCATGATTCGTTTCCATAGGTCAGAATTAGCTCCATATAGCACCGATGATCTCGTGTAATTCATATGAAAATTACAAACACCTATTTTTTGTATTTTCGCAATGAAAAGTTATTATTTAGACTATGTAGAAAAGTGTTTCGTGTCATGGATATAAAAGACTATACACAACATCTGATATATTTTTTCTCTTCATCGGGAAAGCTTTAAACATGTTTTTCCTTCCCCCGTCCATTATTAAGAGGAAGACGAGAAAGAGATGGATAAAGGGAATACTAGAGTCACTAGGAGGAATAACATCAGAAGGATAAAGGGAATACTAGAGTCACTATATAGGAGAGATAGCATCAGAAGAGGCCAACAGAAGAGCAAAGAATCGCAGATTGTTTCTCCCCTCGACGCCAACGACAGCAGATGAAGGATAGAAGTCCAATATTTGAGAGACTGGATGGAAATGCTTTTGTTGATTGGAAATCTCTGTTTTTTTTTCCATTTTGTCGGCATAAGCGACGTTTAGTTATGTTTTTTTGCGTGTTGTTTCTCGAGAAATAGTTTCTCCCTTCATTAATTTTAATTTGAAGGAGCAAACATAATCTGTCTTAATGTCATTGATTTGTTATAGGAAAAGATTGTGACAGGTATTTGGTTAAATTCATTGTAATTGTCATGTTGTTCGTCTTATATTTGCTTTTGTTAAAATTAGTTGCTGATGATATCACATGAATTGTACAGATTAACGCATCACGTTTAGTGTGTTTTAATTGTTTCTGATGATGTCGTACCAATGTTTTCTTACTTAAATAACATTAGTTCACGTGCAGCTATTTCTAGCGTCACACATTTATTCTTCAACGATTTAACTCTCTGAGATTCAAATTTTCTATAGTTGCAAGACTGTCGCTTTGTATCGCTGATAGAAAAAAATATGGGGGTTAACTCGGTGACTCAAACAATATGCTCAGGAAGATCGAAAGCCGTCTGAGCTCGGAGACAGTAGTTGGAGTCTCTGACGAGGTCAAAGCTGACTAAAGTCTGACTCAGCTTTATGCTAGGATGCTCACACGCCATTGAAAATAAAAAAGTAATCAATCTTACTGGCATGATTGTGTTGGGCCGAAAGGCCGAAATATCACGGTTATACTGCAAACCACAAGACAACGCAGATACACCCACTCAACATCCTTTTAAGGGCGGATATTGAAGAGGAACAATCACCACCATCATGCAGTATAAAAATAAACGAGACAAATCTGAAACAAGTGCAACGTGCCAAATACTTGGGCACAATAATAACATCAGATGGGAGATGCACCACAGAAATAAAAAGCAGAATAGCTCAGGCCAAAATGGCATTTCAGAAAATGAAAAATATCTTATGCAACAAATCTATGTCAATAAAAACGAGAAAGAGAGTTCATCGGTGCTATATAGAACCAATTCTGACCTATAGAAGCGAATCATGGACAGTAGACAAACAAATTAAAAGACGATTAGAGGCCACAGAGATGGGATTTCTCAGAAGAATGTTGAAAGTTCCCTGGACAGCTAAAAAGACCAATGAGGAAGTTCTCAAAGAGACCAACACAAAAAGGGAGCTCTTAAAAAACATCATAAAGAAGCAATCAACATTTTTCGGGCACATCATGAGAAGAGGAAAGTTGGAATACTTGGTTACAACTGGCAAAATAAAAGGAAAGAGAGATCGCGGGCGACAAAGAGAGACAATACTGGATAGCTTGGTGTCATGGCATGGAAAACAGTCAACAACAGAACTGATACGATGCACTGTAGATAGAAGATCGTGGAGGGACATGATCACCTACGCCAACCGGTGTGGCACATGATGATGATGATGATGAAGATGAATTCTGTAGTCTACTAGAATGATCTAGAATACATTAGTCATCGGATGAACGCAAGCAAGCAGCATGGCTGTTGTTGAAGCTGGAGGAGCAATGGACCAGACCGATATTCTAAATGCCTTCCCGGGAAGCAGGGGGATTACATAATTCAAGCTGTGAATGTTCATCTACAACTCGGAATAGACAGCAGGAGTAGCAGGTCAAAATAGGTGATGTAAGACAAGAATTATTTTGTTAATTCTCATATACTGAATTTTATAATCAGAATTATAGGTATCTTTCTTACTTCTCATATACTCAATTTTATAACTCAGAATTGTAGGTGTCTTTGTTATTTTGCTTTACCGTTTCCTGCTTCGGTTTCGCTTCTTTTCTAACTCATTATTTCTTATTTCCATGTTTATGCCCTATGTATGTATGTATGTATATTCTTAACTCGCTTAATGATTTTTAGTTCGACTTGAACTTTCTCTTCAGAACTCATTCTTGTGGACTGTTGGCTAGTTCGCATTTAGATTTCCTTTCTAATCATTGTTCACAGTTGTTTGTCATTAATAGTTTAGTTGATTTGCTGATTTGTCTTTCCATTATGATAAATCACATAGGCTTATTTTAATAAACTTTCAAAGTTATTGAGTTGAGTTATTTGCGGGTCATCATCATTGCACTCCTAACATGTCTATTGGTGTTCAGATCCCCTCCTCAGCAAGTCTCGCAGTGTCCATCGACTGACTACTCCAGTTCTGTGTTGGTTGATAAGTCTTCTTATTCGAGAAGAATTTTTAAAAAGTCATTTAAAAGCCCCGCGTCACGCCAAGTGGCGTAGAGGGAATATGGTGTTCATTATCATCATTGAGTGCCGTCTCCGCATCGAAGGTTGGCTACCATGGAGCGCCATTCCACTCTGTCACTTGTTTTAATGGTTCAGATTGTCATAGGTTGACTTGTCCATCTTTTGATGTTACACGTCCATGTAAGTCTTGGTCTGCTTCTGCCTCTTTTACCTTGTATTTTAGCTTCCAATATTACTTTTATTAGGCTGTTGTGTCTTTTAACATGCCCCCACAATTTCATTTGACTTGTTCTAATTGTGTTTAGTAGTTCTCTTTTCATTTTTAGTTGTTTTAAAACTTCATCGTTTGTTTAATACGGTGTTAGGTACCATAAATTATACAGACCTTAAGCACATGATTTTTAGGGTAATGTGGTCGATATTACGCCCGTGCCGCTTTACTTTCCCAGGAAAAAAATCCGGTACCAATGTAAGGCTGTGTAAACCTAGAAAGCCGTCGGTTGCGATCGAAACCTACCTCTTGTCCTTTGTAGTCCAGTTCACTAACCACTGAGCTATCGCAGCTTCCTATGATTAGAATAAGCTGTATGTTAAAATTAGCACTTTTTGTGGTTAAAAAATGACTTTTACATCTCATGAAGTTCTCAAATTTGCCAACCTTTGTTGTTTAAAATTACGATCAGTAAGTATTAAAATACAAATTTACATCAATGTCTACTATCTAGAAATGTTACGTTTTATGTGTGGTGTCACAAATTGAAGCCACTTCCATACAATATTTGAAGTTTAATAGTGGGAGGTATGTACTAGGCTCGTGGTAAAGGCATCAAGATGCATAGAGATGCAAAGTTGCTGTAAAGCTGATGATAATGACAATTTTAAAAAAAGGAAGAAAAAAAAAGTGGTATGATAAAAGCTTTACGTAGGTGAGTAACAAAACAACAGTCGACGTATCGGCCAAATTGGCCTTCGGCTGGAACAACAAACAACAATACACTAATATATATAAGGATATATATACACAAATCTAACTACATGGCGATAATATAATAGATACTCAAGAAAGGAAATAAAAAAAAGGTCACTTCCCTGCGGTCCAGAGCTTTTTCACCTTCTGACTAGAACTAAAATAAGTGGGCGGGCTGACCTACTACATATCTCACTGTCCAGGCAGCTAGGCGAGAAACTGACTCTATAAACTCTCTATATTATATATATATATATATTATTATTATTGTTGGTCCAGTTTGAAGGCCTATACGTTTGCCGACTTCGACTTTTGTTTTGTTACTTACATCCGTAAAGCTGTCACTTTTTTCATTTTTTTTCGTAAATTGTCGTACACTAGGCTCATGGTATGTCCATCCATAAACTTTGCTTCATTTCCAAGCTTAGAAACTAAAAAGCCACTTTGAGATGAAAACAAACAGCTGTGTGTTAAAAGTAACTTTGTTAGTTCTCTATACTTCTCTTAATAATTAACTGTAAGTTCCTGTGTTTTCCCCTTATTTTCTGACCCACCGTTTATATATAATTATTGGTTAACTCGCATTGAAATTATTATTGGTGACTGGCTTAAACTTATTCCAACGTTACCATTATAGTCTCTTAATTATCACTCACTTTCTTGTCAAAAGATAAAAGATATGCCAGTGTCAATTACACATCTAGATGATGATAGAGCCTGCGCTGAATACCCGCCATTGGCTAACGATAAAAGGTCGGGGTCAAAGTTCATGGCTCTGTCGTAAAGACTGACTTGGCAGTCGGTATCCTTCCTACATGGCGAACGTGGCTTTCCATTGAACCGGATACGACCAGCGTTTGTGCACTCGCAGAGACTATATTGTAAATAAATTATAAAAGTATAGTCATGTGTTGTATATCAGTTCTTCCACTGCTGAAATTGGAAGTGGAATTATCAAACTAATCGAAGGTATTTTTTTCCCTATATTTGGCCTGATTTATGTAAAATTGACATACTGAATAATTGTTTTTTTCTGAAACGGTAAATGCTTAACTGAATGTGATCATTTCTACTCTATGTTCTGTTAAATTCACCACTGTATTTAACTAAAATTGTATTTATTTATGATGAATGGTTATATTAATATTAAATTATAATTATTAAAGTATTTTTTTATATTTATATCCGTTTTTTAGATTATGATTTATATTTTTCTGTTAATTTATCTATGATGATGTTTTTTTGCGATTGATTGGGGTTCTTTTATTCGAATGGTACAAGTAGAGGTTTATAGAAATGCGTGTCTTGTCAATTAATACCCATGCGCAGATTATTGCAGTATGGATGGACCAGAGCTATATTATAAAAGACTGGGTAACTATACAACGTTTTCTTGTATTTATAACTTATTGCACACCACAAGTTAAAGGTAAAGTACGAGACTGGAATCGGTGTCTTAGCACGCTAGGTTTCACCCATATGGGTTCGGCCGCCTATCCTGAAGTGTTCGGAGACTTCTGGATAGTGTCGCTTCAAGCATCGAAACTAAAATGCGAGGCGGAATTTCCACCCTCACAGAGTAATACCCTGGTACTCATTCTGTCAGCGGCTGGGTCGACCGCGGGGCTATTTTTTTTTTCCAACCACGAGTAGAACTCACACTGCTTCTAGCGGGGATCGAACACGGGTTGTCGTTGTCCCGACATAGGTAGCTTAGTCGGGTGGTTTTCCCAACTAGGCAACTGATGCCCCAAAGCACAACGCAGTGGCTCATGACGTGACCATCCCATTGTTTTTAGGCTTGGAATAAGTGCATGTTTTTTTGTTTGTTTATTTGCTTACGGTAAGCTTTTACCAGCTTTATGGGAATTTATAAGTTTAGCGTCCCAAATTATTTCTGTTCAGAGTAACATCCCCTTGCACTTTTTTGGTCGCTCGACCTAACCTGTGGTTAGAAGTTCCCTGGTGTAGGTTTAGGGTTTGGAATAACCTACAACTAAACCTAACCCTAAACCTGAACCTTGTTAAAACTAAATTAAACCAACAAAAACTAGTAACAGTTGATAATTCAACTCTGTCCGGTCAGTAAAAGGGAGATCAATCGTTTAGCGGTAATAATTTGGGACGCATAACTCGTTTTATAACTCCCGCGAATTTTGGAGGTGAATTTTGCTTGAATATCATGTTTTCCTGTTTGTTTTTTTTTTTTTTTTTTGGTTTGGCCCACACCAGCAGCCGTTTGTCTGCACATGTGTCCCTTACTATACAGGCGGATATTCTCCAATTCCAGAGGTTCTTTATTTGTTTACCATCGACATTTTTAACGTTATGGGGTAGATTTTTCTGCATATATTTTACCGGGGCTGCGGGCACATTTTACAATTAATCTTTTTGATTTGCAACAACCAAAACGTGTTCTTAATACCTAGGTCATGTCGCGAGACCTGTTCTTATGGTGCGGTGTGTCTTCAGTGTAAACATATTGTAATACACACATAAGTATCGGTTAAACAAAATTAATGGGTTCTTTGTGTGCACAACATTTAACGGTTCGTCCTTTCTTCCGCCTTTATATATCGGGCTATACATCGGATGGCAGCATCCAGGGACCAGGGGAAGGTAAAACCATGAATAAATCATGAATTCGAAGTGAAATATTCCCACCGCCTGTGGTGAGATTGAGCCGCGATAGCTCAGTGGTTAGTGGACTTGACTACAAAGGACAACGGGTAGCGTTCGATCCCAAACGACGGCTTCCGGGTTCACCCAGCCTTTAATGGGTACCGGATTTTTTTCTGGGAAAGTAAAGCGGCACGGGCATAATACCGACCACATTACCCCAAAAATCATGTGCCGAAGGTCTGTACAATTTATGGTCGCTAACACCATATTCCCTGTACACCACTTGCCGTGACGGGGGTACTTTCCTTTTTTTTTACTATAATGATCTCACCTACTACAATATCGGTCGGTATTACGCCCGTGCCGCTTTACGTTCCCAGAAAAAAATCAAATACCCATTAAAGGCTGGGTGAACCGGAGCCGTCGGTTGGGATCGAACCCTACCTCTTCTCCTTTGTAGTCCAGTTCACTAACCACTGAGCTGTCGCGGCTCCCATGTTTCCATAGGGTTTCTAATATTTCATCAATCCATATTTTTTCTTTCGGTCTAGTGATGTCGCAATATTTATTATTAAAGGCTCGCTGCGTTGTGTTTTGATCTTTATGAATTATCATTTGACGTAACTATTTTGTATGGTTTTTTTATATATTCAATTCAATTGTGGAAATTACTTCTAGCTTTTCCCTAATTTCTTCATTTAGTTCTATCTCTCAAGCTGCTTCATGTCAATCGTTTACACATTTAATTTTGGTTGTGGTTATATTTTATTGCTCTGGAGTCTAAGTTTAGTTTAGATGGACAGCTTCATGCAGTACCTAGAAGGAAAGACTTGTTTATTTGGTAAGTCTCTCTTTTCCTTGGAGCGACAACTTTGACTACTAAAGAATGCCTTAATCCATATGGGGATGTCAAGAATCACTGAAATCTAGGGAAGCTGTCGCGAACAAAATTAATGCGCAAAATGGATCTTTCTCTTTCTCACTCTCTTTCTCTTCTTCTCTCTTTCTCTCTCCCTCTCTCTTTATCTCTCAAATTCCCATGAGGTTGAGTTATTATCTTTTAGACCAAAAATAGCGAAGTAGACGGTTACAATGACTTTCTTGAATTCCAGAAATTTCTGGAGACGTGAAAGCTCGTTCTCCTCCTGCCGGAATGTAATGAATGTCTAGCTCTTCTAATGTCACTAAATCCCATCACACAGGTGAAGTACGGTGATCTTCACCTCAGTAATCAGTTTGTGGTGACACCAAGGAGATATTTTATGTTTTAGTCAGCTCGGGATCGGCGACCCTACAGTGGCGAATGTAGGTCACCGGGTTCGATATCCTCTGTTAAAGATGGATGTAATGGACATTTATGTGCAAATCCCGATGTTCGAACAAGAAGACAAAATGTGGTAATTCACTCCGGCCTCGTGAGTTCACTGTTTGACTTCTAAAACGTGTTCCTAATGGCTGGTTCATGTCGCTTGACCTGTGTTTATGGCAAGGTATGCACTGATTGCAAACATCTTTTAATGCACACATAATTGTTGGTAAACACAATTGAGACGCTCTGCTTGCGTGGTAGACATTTAAAAGAATGAAAAACCTGAAACCGTTCACTTGAAATACTGTCTTATGTTGCTAATGTTACGGTAATAGCGTGTCGAATCTGGTCTGTCATGTAAGAAGAGAAAGCCAGATGTTACTCCTGACAGTAACCACTTACCTTACCGCTTATTGTCATGATCATCATGATCATCATCAGCATCTTGAGGTGCCATGTGTTATATGATCCTGGAGGAGAAATGAAAACAAAAAAAATTATAGAAAGAATGATATGGTTAAAGCTTTACGTAAATAATGGGCGACACAAATTTGCACAACGTTTCGGCTCAATAGACCTCCAACAGGAAGAAACAAACAACACATACAGATATATGTCAGTTAATAAAACGACCTACATAGCTAACTAATAACAAAGCATCCAAAACAAAATAATTTTGAACTAGTACAAGAAACCCAAAGCGACAAGAGGTAGGGTTCGATCCCAACCGACGGCTTCCGGGTTCACCCAGCCTTTAATGGGTACCGGATTTTTTTCTGGGAAAGTAAAGCGGCACGGCGTAATACCGATCACATTACCCCAAAAATCATGTGCCGAAGGTCTGTAAAATTTATGGTCACAAACACCATATTCCGTATACGCCACCAAGCGTGACAGGGGTACTTTACTTTTTTTACAAGAAACCCCCCAAAAAATATTTCTATAAAATTTGTTTTTCACTTCTCCCTCACATTGAGCTGTACTGCCGCTTCGCATTTTTATGCATTTATTTGCATTTCTTTGTCTTGGAAACCCCCCTTTTATGTTGTTATGTTATTATGTTTTTTTTCCTTTTGTATTCTCTACCGTCTCTGCTCTTCTCTCTTGATTCTGATATTGATATTTCTTTAATTCAAACAATGCAAATGAGACGTTGAAAGACACAGCAGCCTACTAAAAGTAATCGTGGAAGGGAAAATACATGGTAAATGAGGCAGAGGCAGACCAAGGCTTACATGGACATTTAACATCAAATGATTTACAGGTCAGTCTATGACAACCTGCGCCATCAAAGCAAGAGACAACTCGAAGTGGCGCCCCATGTGTGCCAAACTTTTATGCAGAGACGGTACTCAATGATGATTATGTTGTCTCAGCTGTGTGACGCTGCCTTTCTCTCTCTCTCTCTCTCTCTCTGCCTCTCTATTTTTCTCTGTCTGCCTCTATTTCTCTTTATGTGTCGTAGTCTCCTTCTCTCAGTCTCTTTCTCTCTTTATCTCGCATTTGTTTTCTGCCTCATTTTTCTCTTACTTTCTATCTCTTTTCTCTTACATTCTTTTTTTTTCTATCTCTTCCGCTCTCTACCCCCCCCCCCAATCTCTCTCTTCTCTCTCATCCTCCGAGATATTACAAAAAGTCTATTCCATGATATAACAAAAAGCGATATACCCCGCCCCCCCCTTCCCCTCCGAAGTGTTACAGTGATCCGTTTTATGCCATCTGGGACGCCTCCTGGACGTCTTCATTAAACCTGCCAGCTGTCAACATTATTTTTTGTACAGTCGCATTTCTCATGTCTCCAGAGACTGTCTTTGCGTGTTCATTCATTGTTGATTACGCACATTTGTATTTCAGGACATGATATAAGAGAGAACAAAGAACAATATTTCTGACATCAGTTGACAGAAGCTAATCAGGTGGGGCACAGTGTTTAAGGAACTAGTCTGATACGATCGAGCGATTGATTTCAATCCCGATCTATTTCTTCTTGATTCACCCAGTCGTAAATGGCTACCAAATATTTTTGTAAATGTAAACATGAAGATAAATAATCTAAATATACATGCCGATGGTAAAAAAAAAAAATTATGACCATAAAACTATATTGTCTACACGTCATACTGGAGGTATATCCTTCCTCACTTCCTTTAGTTCTTTACTTCCCTAATTCATTCCCTCCCTCCACCCCCATCCCTTCCTCTCTTCTTCCTTACTTCCCTACATTCTTACTTCATCTCTTTATTCCTCCATTCATTCTCCTTCCTTACCTTTCTCCTTCCTTCTTTTTTTCTTCGCTCCATCCTTCCTTCCTTCCTTCCTTTCTTTCTTTCTTTCTTTCTTTCTTTCTTCTTTTATGAGAGACGTGTTGCAGAAAATTGTTTTCAAATGAAGAGATGTTCTGTCCGCTCTCTTAATATCCTCTCCGCTGAATCTGCTATTTGTTACTATATTTATGTATATGAGATTGCTATTGCCGTTCTGACCTGGCGTCAAATTATTGTAACTATGCCTGACACCTTCCAGCCGATCCAACTGAAAATGTGTACACTTTGAGTTGGAAAAAAACACACATTTTAACTGTGAGAAATAGCACTTGCCTCTTCTCTACCATTTACACATTCCAATGGTATCTACCAACAGATAACGTGTAATCCTTTATTTCTCTAAGACTTTATTTATTTCTCCAAGACTTTATTTATTTCTCTAAGACTTTATTTATTTCTCTAAGACTTTATTTATTTCTCTAAGACTTTATTTATTTCGCCAAGACTTTATTTATTTCGCCAAGACTTTATTTATTTCTCCAAGACTTTATTTATTTCTCTAAGACTTTATTTCTCTAAGACTTTATTTATTTCTCTAAGACTTTATTTATTTCTCTAAGACTTATTTATTTCTCCAAGACTTTATTTATTTCTCTAAGACTTTATTTATTTCTCTAAGACTTTATTTATTTCTCTAAGACTTTATTTATTTCTCCAAGACTTTATTTATTTCTCCAAGACTTTATTTATTTCTCCAAGACTTTATTTATTTCTCCAAGACTTTATTTCTCTAAGACTTTATTTATTTCTCTAAGACTTTATTTATTTCTCTAAGACTTTATTTATTTCGCCAAGACTTTATTTATTTCGCCAAGACTTTATTTATTTCTCCAAGACTTTATTTATTTCTCTAAGACTTTATTTCTCTAAGACTTTATTTATTTCTCTAAGACTTTATTTATTTCTCTAAGACTTTATTTATTTCTCCAAGACTTTATTTATTTCTCTAAGACTTTATTTATTTCTCTAAGACTTTATTTATTTCTCTAAGACTTTATTTATTTCTCCAAGACTTTATTTATTTCTCCAAGACTTTATTTATTTCTCTAAGACTTTATTTCTCTAAGACTTTATTTATTTCTCTAAGACTTTATTTATTTCTCTAAGACTTTATTTATTTCGCCAAGATTTTATTTATTTCGCCAAGACTTTATTTATTTCTCCAAGACGTTATTTATTTCTCCAAGACTTTATTTATTTCTCCAAGACTTTATTTATTTCTCTAAGACTTTATTTATTTCTCTAAGACTTTATTTATTTCTCCAAGACTTTATTTATTTCTCCAAGACTTTATTTCTCTAAGACTTTATTTATTTCTCTAAGACTTTATTTATTTCGCCAAGACTTTATTTATTTCGCCAAGACTTTATTTATTTCTCCAAGACTTTATTTATTTCTCTAAGACTTTATTTCTCTAAGACTTTATTTATTTCTCTAAGACTTTATTTATTTCTCTAAGACTTTATTTATTTCTCCAAGACTTTATTTATTTCTCTAAGACTTTATTTATTTCTCTAAGACTTTATTTATTTCTCTAAGACTTTATTTATTTCTCCAAGACTTTATTTATTTCTCCAAGACTTTATTTATTTCTCCAAGACTTTATTTATTTCTCCAAGACTTTATTTCTCTAAGACTTTATTTATTTCTCTAAGACTTTATTTATTTCTCTAAGACTTTATTTATTTCGCCAAGACTTTATTTATTTCGCCAAGACTTTATTTATTTCTCCAAGACTTTATTTATTTCTCTAAGACTTTATTTCTCTAAGACTTTATTTATTTCTCTAAGACTTTATTTATTTCTCTAAGACTTTATTTATTTCTCCAAGACTTTATTTATTTCTCTAAGACTTTATTTATTTCTCTAAGACTTTATTTATTTCTCTAAGACTTTATTTATTTCTCCAAGACTTTATTTATTTCTCCAAGACTTTATTTATTTCTCTAAGACTTTATTTCTCTAAGACTTTATTTATTTCTCTAAGACTTTATTTATTTCTCTAAGACTTTATTTATTTCGCCAAGATTTTATTTATTTCGCCAAGACTTTATTTATTTCTCCAAGACGTTATTTATTTCTCCAAGACTTTATTTATTTCTCCAAGACTTTATTTATTTCTCTAAGACTTTATTTATTTCTCTAAGACTTTATTTATTTCTCCAAGACTTTATTTATTTCTCCAAGACTTTATTTCTCTAAGACTTTATTTATTTCTCTAAGACTTTATTTATTTCGCCAAGACTTTATTTATTTTGCCAAGACTTTTTTTATTTCTCCAAGACTTTATTTATTTCTCTAAGACTTTATTTCTCTAAGACTTTATTTATTTCTCTAAGACTTTATTTATTTCTCTAAGACTTTATTTATTTCTCCAAGACTTTATTTATTTCTCTAAGACTTTATTTATTTCTCTAAGACTTTATTTATTTCTCTAAGACTTTATTTATTTCTCCAAGACTTTATTTATTTCTCCAAGACTTTATTTATTTCTCTAAGACTTTATTTCTCTAAGACTTTATTTATTTCTCTAAGACTTTATTTATTTCTCTAAGACTTTATTTATTTCGCCAAGATTTTATTTATTTCGCCAAGACTTTATTTATTTCTCCAAGACTTTATTTATTTCTCCAAGACTTTATTTATTTCTCCAAGACTTTATTTATTTCTCTAAGACTTTATTTATTTCTCTAAGACTTTATTTATTTCTCCAAGACTTTATTTATTTCTCCAAGACTTTATTTATTTCTCCAAGACTTTATTTATTTCTCCAAGACTTTATTTATTTCTCCAAGACTTTATTTATTTCTCCAAGACTTTATTTATTTCTCCAAGACTTTATTTATTTCTCCAAGACTTTATTTATTTCTCCAAGACTTTATTTATTTCTCCAAGACTTTATTTATTTCTCCAAGACTTTATTTTTTTCTCTAAGGCTTTACAGGATATCATTTATCTTGATTTCACTTCGGTAACGCTTCTCAAAAGTCTGACTTAGTAAAGACCACTCTGTAAGAAACTGTGAAAGAAGGGAGGGCTAGTAGGTTGAGAAAGAGATAGGTATATAACATCAAAGAATGGACAGGATTCGACTTTGCAAGGTCGCAAAGAATGACTGAAGATTGTGAGAAGCGGAGAATGTTGACAGAGTGTGTTGGTGGTGCACTAATCCACCCCCAGAGTTATTGGATAAGGGAATAGAAGAAACTTGTTTATGTCGCCAGAGTTATTGGATAAGGGAATAGAAGAAACTTGTTTATGTCGCCAGAGTTATTGGATAAGGGAATAGAAGAAACTTGTTTATGTCGCCAGAGTTATTGGATAAGGGAATAGAAGAAACTTGTTTATGTCGCCAGAGTTATTGGATAAGGGAATAGAAGAAACTTGTTTATGTCGCCAGAGTTATTGGTTAAGGGAATAGAAGAAACTTGTTCATGTCGCCAGAGTTATTGGATAAGGGAATAGAAGAAATTTGTTTATGTCGCCAGAGTTATTGGATAAGGGAATAGAAGAAATTTGTTTATGTCGCCAGAGTTATTGGATAAGGGAATAGAAGAAACTTGTTTATGTCGCCAGAGTTATTGGATAAGGGAATAGAAGAAACTTGTTTATGTCGCCAGAGTTATTGGATAAGGGAATAGAAGAAACTTGTTTATGTCGCCAGAGTTATTGGATAAGGGAATAGAAGAAACTTGTTTATGTCGCCAGAGTTATTGGATAAGGGAATAGAAGAAATTTGTTTATGTCGCCAGAGTTATTGGATAAGGGAATAGAAGAAACTTGTTTATGTCGCCAGAGTTTTTGGATAAGGGAATAGAAGAAAACTTGTTCATGTCGCCAGAGTTATTGGATAAGGGAATAGAAGAAACTTGTTTATGTCGCCAGAGTTATTGGATAAGGGAATAGAAGAAACTTGTTCATGTCGCCAGAGTTATTGGATAAGGGAATAGAAGAAACTTGTTTATGTCGCCAGAGTTATTGGATAAGGGAGTAGAAAAAACTTGGTTATATTCCTATGTACATTTGTATCCTTCAAAAGTTTGTGTAAATACATGTTTTTATTCTGTATTTTTTGTTTTAATGTTCTGTGTTGCTTTTTTTCAGTATTGCTTATATGATTGTTGCTTTTTGTTTTCAATATGCTTTACTTATATCACAATGTCGCTTTTTCAGTACTGCTTTTATCATTGTTTGTTTTCAGTATCGTTTATATCATTGTTGCATTATTTCAGCACTGCTTATCTCATGCATGCATCAGATGAATTAGGATAAATCTTTCTATTTAATTTACTTCCTTACTTTTGACTTTGTAAACACTGGTAATGTACGGCTTTCTTCTACTGCCCGTTGCCATTCAAATAAATTGGATAACATATGATCGTCACAGACTTCCCACACAGAACTCAATTTTAATTCAGAAAATAGGTGAAACGATTCATCCAATCGTTATTTTCACTTTAAAAGCACCTGAGAAACGCCGCGGATCTTGTGTCATAAACCTGTGTCAACTATTTCAGAATTCGATATCATCAGAATTGCAAGGTTTCCCCAAAATAGGCTGCAATTTTTATGAAATGTTAATATTTAAATTACGAGTATTTTACAATTGTGTGAATTCTTATGCGCTTTAAATAGTGATTAACCACTTCTTGTTAAAGCTTGCGATCACCATTATTTGTAGTGACATTGCGAGGTTTTTGTTGTGTATAACTAAACTGGCATGTCTCAGCTCGTTTTTATTGATGTTTGAGCACACTGAACAATACCTTTTAGTGCGTACTTTAGCTTATAGCAGTACTTGATATTTAAAATCAGTTGTAAATTGTCTCACACGTAAACGATTGTTCCACGATGTGGATTTCTCGACGCACATGTACTTGTACATGTTGGCGTGTGTTCGAGGATCACACGGTTTATTTACAATACAGGTGTGACTCTACCTTACTATTTTTTTCATTAGACATATGACTGGAGGTTGTCTATGAATAAGGCGTGGACCTCTGACTAAGAGAGTCCCAAATCCGAATCCCGTCTCAGGTAGTAGGTATTGTTCTATATTGGTCCGTGGTTTCTTCGTTACTTTACCCACTTTTGTTGCTTGTGAAGTGAGATCGTGTGTGAAGATTTCTCGGATAATGGCGGGGAAAAAAAAACTAGGTAATCCCGTGTGCACTCTGCGTACGTTAACTCATTCCGTACCCACTTTTGTTGCTTGAGAAGTGAGATCGTGTGTCTAGATTTCTAGGAAAATGGCGGGAAAAAACTAGGTGATCCCGTGCGCACTCTGCGTACGTTAACTCATGCTGATTTCGGTCAAATACGTTTATCCCCACAGTGCGTCACTCTCAATTTGATTAGTGTAAACTATCATCAAGCTATATTCTTTTGTTATGCCTTGTGTCATCTTGGTATTAAGTAAAGTAAAAGTAAAGATCCCCGTCACGTCATGGGCGTATAGGAAATATGGTGTGACCATAATTTTTACAGACCTTCGGCACATGATTTTTGGGGTAATGTGGTAGGCATTACGCCCGTGCCGCTTTACTTTCCCAAAAAAAATCCGGTACCCATTAAAGGCTGGGTGAACCTGGAAGCCGTCGATCAGGATCGAACCCGATCTTTTGTCCTTTGTAGTCCAGTTCACTAACCACTGAGCTATCGCGGCTCCCCATCTTGGTATTGGTGACATACAATTTCTTGTTTAATTATAAAAAAATTCATATATAATATGTTAAGTGTTACATAAATATAAACATGTAGATTATTATTTCAAAACATGAACAATTCTGTCTCTGAAAACTCTACTGCTAAATTGATAACAATTTTCCGTACTGAAAGAGTTAAACAATTGTTGACAGTTAAATATAGAAAAAAAAATCGCCAATCAACCACTAATATCTTCAGTAATAATGAAAAGACGATGGTCATATGTTGGACATGTGATGAGAAGAATAACCGAATAGCAAAGCAAGCCCTCATGTGGTAAGCAATAGGTAAAAGGAAACGAGAAAGACCCAGAGAGACACTGAGAAGAACATTGGTGAGAGAGGCAGGAGCAGCAGGAATCGGCTCCCTCGATGATTTATAGCTGCTTGCACAGAACAGAAACAAATGGCGAAATTTGATAAAATATCTTTAAAAGAATTTAAAAGTGCTAGAATACAAATTAAGACAAAGAAGGAGTATCTTTGTCTACGCCCTATGGGCTGGCTACGGCTCGAAAGATCAATAGATAGATAGATAGAAATCTAGAAAAGTGTGACCACAGTCACCGCTGGTTACTTTATTGTTTAGAAATGTTACAAAAATATCCCCACTGGAAGATTGATGTGTCGGGCCGAAATACGCATATCTTGCGACTTACTGTGTACTAGCGAAGCATCACGATGGCGTCCACTTGACGGTTGAACGCTGATGATAATATGAAGAAGATTAGAAAAGAACGTCTTCTTGCCATTTGTTTCATTAGACTCACTTCCGGTCGTAGTTTCTTCAAATCTTGAACATATTGAAATTCAGTTCGAGGCCCGGCTTGAAACGTCAATTACTCATCGACGAAAAAAATATGAGTACCTCCGAAGTCGGATTTATCTGCCTGTGCGGCGAGGGACCCCTGTGCATATGGCTGCCGGGGGAAAATGGATTAACACGCAAAATTCAGTTCCTAGTCTCTAGGGAATTCGTCAGAGGTAAAAACTGGCGAACGAAAAAGAAAACAAAAATCACGTGTGGTAGCTAACTCTAGAAGATAATATAAATATAGACGACAAAAAATGTAGGGTGAGTTTCCTAACAAGAACTATATAGCTAGCTCAACTATTATAGCACTTCTCTCCATAAACTAAGTGGTTGTTGGGGCACCACTGACAGACTTCGTCAACTTTATCCATTTCTTTTTATTTTCAGTCATTCTTTGATGCTTGGCAAAGTCGAGATAATTTGAACCTGCATCTTCATGTCTCTCCCTGCCTGCCTCTCCTTCTGGAAGTTTCTCAGTCGCTTGAACCTGCATCTTCATGTCTCTCCTTGCCTGCCTCTCCTTCTGGCAGTTTCTCAGTCGTTTGAACCTGCATCTTCATGTCTCGCCCTGCCTGCCTCTCCTTCTGGCAGTTTCTCAGTTGTTTGAATCTGCATCTTCATGTCTCTCCCTGCCTGCCTCTCCTTCTGGCAGTTTCTCAGTCGTTTGAACCTGCATCTTCATGTCTCTCCTTGCCTGCCTCTCCTTCTGGCAGTTTCTCAGTCGCTTGAACGTGCATCTTCATGTCTCTCCTTGCCTGCCTCTCCTTCTGGCAGTTTCTCAGTCGTTTGAACCTGCATCTTCATGTCTCGCCCTGCCTGCCTCTCCTTCTGTCAGTTTCTCAGTCGTTTGAAACTGCATCTTCATGTCTCGCCCTGCCTGCCTCTCCTTCTGGCAGTTTCTCAGTCGTTTTAAACTGCATCTTCATGTCTCGCCCTGCCTGCCTCTCCTTCTGGCAGTTTCTCAGTTGTTTGAATCTGCATCTTCATGTCTCTCCCTGCCTGCCTCTCCTTCTGTCAGTTTCTCAGTTGTTTGAATCTGCATCTTCATGTCTCGCCCTGCCTGCCTCTCCTTCTGGCAGTTTCTCAGTTGTTTGAATCTGCATCTTCATGTCTCGCCCTGCCTGCCTCTCCTTCTGTCAGTTTCTCAGTCGTTTGAAACTGCATCTTCATGTCTCGCCCTGCCTGCCTCTCCTTCTGGCAGTTTCTCAGTCGTTTGAACCTGTATCGTCATGTCTCTCCTTGCCTGCCTCTCCTTCTGGCACGTTTCTCAGTCGTTTGAACCTGCATCGTCATGTCTATCCCTGCCTGCCTCTCCTTCTGGCAGTTTCTCAGTCGTTTGAACCTGTATCGTCATGTCTATCCCTGCCTGCCTCTCCTTCTGGCACGTTTCTCAGTCGTTTGAAGCTGCATCTTCATGTCTATCCCTGCCTGCCTCTCCTTCTGGCACGTTTCTCAGTCGTTTGAAGCTGCATCTTCATGTCTCGCCCTGCCTGCCTCTCCTTCTGGCACGTTTCTCAGTCGTTTGAAGCTGCATCTTCATGTCTCGCCCTGCCTGCCTCTCCTTCTGGCACGTTTCTCAGTCGTTTGAACCTGCATCATCATGTCTCTCCCTGCCTGCCTCTCCTTCTGGCACGTTTCTCAGTCGTTTGAACCTGCATCATCATGTCTCGCCCTGCCTGCCTCTCCTTCTGGCACGTCTCTCAGTTGTTTGAAGCTGCATCTTCATGTCTCGCCCTGCCTGCCTCTCCTTCTGGCACGTTTCTCAGTTGTTTGAACCTGCATCTTCATGTCTCGCCCTGCCTGCCACTCCTTCTGGCACGTTTCTCAGTTGTTTGAACCTGCATCTTCATGTCTATCCCTGCCTGCCTCTCCTTCTGGCACGTTTCTCAGTTGTTTGAACCTGCATCTTCATGTCTATCCCTGCCTGCCTCTCCTTTTGGCACGTTTCTCAGTTGTTTGAAGCTGCATCTTCATGTCTATCCCTGCCTGCCTCTCCTTCTGGCACGTTTCTCAGTTGTTTGAACCTGCATCTTCATGTCTATCCCTGCCTGCCTATCCTTCTGGCACGTTTCTCAGTTGTTTGAAGCTGCATCTTCATGTCTCTCCTGCCTGCCTCTCCTTCTGGCAGTTTCTCAGTTGTTTGAACCTGCATCTTCATGTCTCTCCCTGCCTGCCTCTCCTTCTGGCACGTTTCTCAGTCGTGTTAACCTGCATCTTCATGTCTCTCCCTGCCTGCCTCTCCTTCTGGCACGTTTCTCAGTCGTGTTAACCTGCATCATCATGTCTCGCCCTGCCTGCCTCTCCTTCTGGCACGTTTCTCAGTTGTTTTAACCTGCATCTTCATGTCTCTCCCTGCCTGCCTCTCCTTCTGGCAGTTTCTCAGTTGTTTGAACCTGCATCTTCATGTCTCTCCCTGCCTGCCTCTCCTTCTGGCACGTTTCTCAGTCGTGTTAACCTGCATCTTCATGTCTCTCCCTGCCTGCCTCTCCTTCTGGCACGTTTCTCAGTCGTGTTAACCTGCATCATCATGTCTCGCCCTGCCTGCCTCTCCTTCTGGCACGTTTCTCAGTTGTTTTAACCTGCATCTTCATGTCTCTCCCTGCCTGCCTCTCCTTCTGGCAGTTTCTCAGTCGTGTTAACCTGCATCTTCATGTCTCTCCCTGCCTGCCTCTCCTTCTGGCACGTTTCTCAGTCGTGTTAACCTGCATCTTCATGTCTCTCCCTGCCTGCCTCTCCTTCTGGCACGTTTCTCAGTTGTTTGAATCTGCATCTTCATGTCTCGCCCTGCCTGCCTCTCCTTCTGGCACGTTTCTCAGTTGTTTGAATCTGCATCTTCATGTCTCGCCCTGCCTGCCTCTCCTTCTGGCACGTTTCTCAGTTGTTTGAACCTGCATCTTCATGTCTCGCCCTGCCTGCCTCTCCTTCTGGCACGTTTCTCAGTTGTTTGAACCTGCATCTTCATGTCTCTCCCTGCCTGCCTCTCCTTCTGGCACGTTTCTCAGTTGTTTGAACCTGCATCTTCATGTCTCTCCCTGCCTGCCTCTCCTTCTGGCAGTTTCTCAGTTGTTTGAACCTGCATCTTCATGTCTCTCCCTGCCTGCCTCTCCTTCTGGCAGTTTCTCAGTTGTTTGAACCTGCATCTTCATGTCTCTCCCTGCCTGCCTCTCCTTCTGGCACGTTTCTCACTTGTTTGAAGCTGCATCTTCATGTCTATCCCTGCCTGCCTCTCCTTCTGGCACGTTTCTCAGTTGTTTGAACCTGCATCTTCATGTCTATCCCTGCCTGCCTCTCCTTCTGGCAGTTTCTCAGTTGTTTGAACCTGCATCTTCATGTCTATCCCTGCCTGCCTCTCGTTCTGGCACGTTTCTCAGTTGTTTGAACCTGCATCTTCATGTCTATCCCTGCCTGCCTCTCCTTCTGGCACGTTTCTCAGTTGTTTGAACCTGCATCTTCATGTCTCTCCCTGCCTGCCTCTCCTTCTGGCACGTTTCTCAGTCGTTTGAACCTGGATCTTCATGTCTCTCCCTGCCTGCCTCTCCTTCTGGCAGTTTCTCAGTTGTTTGAACCTGCATCTTCATGTCTATCCCTGCCTGCCTCTCCTTCTGGCAGTTTCTCAGCTGTTCTCAATGCTAGTACTGGATCCTAGATGCAAGAACAATATGAAAAATAACCACAACTGAGATGAGATATGTTAGACGAATGACAAGAAACAACCTGATAGATAAGATCAGAAATGAAGCACTGAGAAAAAAGGTAGGAATAACCCCCGCCATATAATATATAAAGAAACAACAGATAAAATGGTTTGGCCATGTGATAAGGCAGAAAGATCATAACATAACGAGCCTTTAATAAACATTGGGAGAATACCAGACCCATGGGCCGACCACGAAATAGATCAATTGACGGAACATTAGAAGCACTTAAAAAACATATCCGCAGAGGCGATCAGAATCTCCCCTCGACGCTGAAAGGCAAATGAGGAAGGAAGGATTAAGAAGATTCGTTAACATAGTTGATATTTATTATTTGAAATTAGCTAAAATATTTTAATACGAAAATACGTACGTTCGATATAAAGATAACACTATATTACTCAATAATCCAGCCGGCCTCTATTCTATAAAGACAATTATGTGCTATGAAATATGTTTATCTGTGGGTTTTCCCACAGTACTGTAAATGTCAGTTTTGGCAACACATTAAACTAGTTATGTTCTGCTGCGACATTTCCTTCACGCGTTTATTAAAGGGATGGTAATTTACTAGCAAGGGAAGTAATATAGCGAGAAAAGACTCTTTTTTTGCTGGTTTCACAAAGACGTTGCTCTTGTCTTGTAGAGCTTTCTTTAGGTCAGTGCTTTCTTGGATCATGTTTAATGGCACGTTCAAGTAACCTCTTCCTTCCTTCCTTCCTTCCTTCCTTCCTTCCTTCCTTCCTTCCTTCCTTCCTTCCTTCCTTCCTTCCTTCCTTCCTTCCTTCCTCCCTCCCTCCCTCCCTCCCTCCTTCCTTCCTTCCTGCCTTCCTTCCTTCCCTCTCTCCCTTACTTCCTTCTTTCCCCCCTCCCTACCTTTCCTTCCTTCCTTCCTTCCTTCCTTCCTTCCTTCCTTCCTTCCTTCCTTCCTTTCTTTCTTTCTTACTTTCTATCATTCTCTCTTAAATAATACCGAAATTAATAATAAAAGTAATACCTAAAATATTTACTTGTGTGCCCGAAACACTCAACAATGTTGTATCAGATTTGACAGCAGCAAGAACGGTTCCAGTCGAAACTGTCAGAAAACAAAAGCATGGCCATATTGAATAAACAACCATCACCATCAAGTAACATAAACATAATCGCGACAAACCTGAAACAAGTGTAGATCGTCAAATACTTAAGCACAATAATATCATCTGACGGAAGAAGCACCAGAGAAATAAAAAGCAGAGTAGCTCAGACCAAAATAAAATTTCAGAAAATGAAAAACATCTGAAGTAGCAGGTCTATGTCAATAAAAGTGAGAAAGAGAGTTCATCGGTGCTATATAGAACAAATTCTGTCCTATGGAAGCGAATCATGGACAGTAGACAAAAAAATTGCTTTGGAACCTTATCAATTTCGGGTTTCCGTTACAATTTTCTGCATTCCAGTCGAAATGATGTTCTACTTGTCATATCTGCGCCACTGAATTGGCGTTGCACGCACGGCAATACTCCGTTTTGACAAATCAAGTGTTTGAATGCGCCTTCCACCGTCTAATTTGGATCTGCGTTTTACGTCACACTGAGTGCTGTTCAATGACCGGTTGATGGAGATGCTTGCCGCATGTTATTTACAATTTTCAACGCATTAATGTGGTGTGCTCCGTCAAATCAGCCGAAGTTTTATCTCTTTGGGAAGTTTGCACCATGTTTCGTTCGTTGTAGACTGCATTCACTAGAGTAATCATGAATACATGGGGGCAGCCATATTGTGCGTGCTACGTCATCATATTGTTTCATCGTGTGTCCTAAGACCGGCCCTGCGCTAATCTTGCGATCTGTTGTTTGGTGTGCAACGGGGATAATCTGACGACGAACTGTGTTTTGTATGTTCGGAGTTGGAGTTAAACACGATGTCCTAACATCATCAAGCGCCATACATTTAAATACTATGACGATCGTCATTTTCAGGAAGACGCTATCTTCCGGGCAATGTGGTGGATAGGCGGCAGGAACCAGTGAAGGCTGTGTCTGAAAAGTGTTCCTTGTTGCAGTTTCCTCATATTCCAAGTCCGGCTTGTTGCAGGAGCTACTGAGTTAAGTGCTCCGTGCATACCGTGAGCTGTGTGTTTCATCCGTTTTGATCATGTTCCGATAATCCAATTGCTTGCGATGAATGCTTATATCGTATGACAGGGAACAGTTGGCTGTGTTAACTTTCTGTGCGGTTTCGCCTTATGTCTTTTGGCGTGTGCTGAGACTGCTATGATGGGGACTGCAGCTGCCTTTCTTTGTTTGGGTGATGAGTTAGTGATTCGGATGATTCCACTGGCACGGGCGGTTGAGCAATTATGGATTTTAATTCGTTTGCAGTGATACCGGGGCCTTCCATAACCAAGTAACCAACCAGACAAACAAATTAAAAGATGAGTACGGGGCTCGTGGATGGGATTTCTCACAAGAATGTTGAGTTTTCTGGACAGCTAAAAAGACCAGCGAGGAAGTTTTCAAAGAGGCCAACACAAACAGGGTGCTCCTGAAAAAAACCATCAGAAAGAAACAATCAACCATTTTTCGGACACATCATGAAAATAAAAAAAGTTGGAATTCTAGTTTACAATTGGCAGAAGACGGGTAAAGAGAGTTCGCGGACGACAAAGAGAGAAAAGAACTAGAAAGATTGATGTTGTGGTATGGTAAACAGTCAACAATAGAATGTATACGACGCACTGTTGATATAGAATTGTGGAAGGACCTGATCACCTACAGCAAAGGCTATGGCACATGATGATGATGAATCATATTTTGGGGTCTGAATCGTCTTCCCTCTCCAATTCATACTCCCATGGACTGACTGTCTATCCTCTTGTCCAAGATCAGAACTTGAAGGTCGTATGTGGTTTTAATTCTTTCGTTTTTTTTTTTCATTTCACAATCCAGACCGACAAAGCAGTCATCAATCCATACACCTTCTGCTATCTTCCTTCTTCAGTAGATATCGTTCTATGAGCGTTTCCCAGGTCCGGCTAACGTTGTTAATCTCAGCTCTTCTCCAGGTAGTTCTCTGTCTCTAGAGAAGTCTCACCTTTCCTCTTGAGTCCACTGGATGTTTTGTTATTGTTAATGTCTTTTTTTTAAATCTTATGTCTTCTCAGCATTCCTATATGGTGCAGAAACATGGACATTAGACAAGAAACCAGAACAGAGAATTGAAGCCTTTGAAATGTGGATATATAGAAGAATAGGTAGAATTGGATGGAAGGAAAAGAAAACAAACGATGAAGTCTTAAAACAACTAAAAATGAAAAGAGAATTACTAAACACAATTCAAACAAGACAAATGCGATTTTTGGGCCATGTTAAAAGACACAACAGCCTACTAAAAGTAATCCTGGACGGGAAAATACAAGTTAAAAGAGGCAGACCAAGACCAACATGAACGAGTAACATCAAAAGATGGACAAACCAGCCTATGAAAACCTGTACCATCAAACAAGAGACAGAGCAGAATGGCGCTCCATGGTAGCCAACCTTCGCTGCGGAGATGGCACTCGATGATGTTGATGATGATGATGATGATGAATGTCTTTTTGCAAATCACGTTGCCGTTTTATTTTTTTGTATCTGTCTCTGTTAAAAATATTTTGGTCATGTCTTACTCACTAACCATATATCATCAATATGTTATTAATTTATTTATGTTATTGCAATGGTATGTAATTAGTACATAGTAAATTCATATCGGTTTTAAAATACATGAGCATTCACACGAAGACAAGTGCATTAAATGAATTAAGATGTTCAAAACAAGTCACGAAAAGGCATCAATAATAATAATAATACTGATGGGAAGCGATGTTAAAAGATAAAATATACTTGAAGTAAGCCAGCTAAAAGCATTGCAAAACAGGCATTGTTCAGAAATACGCATTTAACTAGTAACAAAGAGCGAGAAACAAGAGAGATGAGAGTTCAGTCTATATAAGAAAAATCAATAGCCTTTGAAAGTGAAAGATTGGCTATAGAAAACTGTGACAAAGAGAGCTTATTTGTTAAATGTCCGTAATAGACGGGGAACTGATTACATAACCACACGCAAAGTGAAAGACAGAGAGAGAGAGAGAGAGAGAGGGAGACGGGGAAAGAGATGGCATTGAAGACAGTTTAAAGAAAAATGGTAGTGAAGACAGTTTAAACAGAAATGGTAGTGAAGACAGTTTAAAGAGAGATGGTAGTGAAGACAGTTTAAAGAGAGATGGTAGTGAAGACAGTTTAAAGAGAGATGGTAGTGAAGACAGTTTAAAGAGAGATGGTAGTGAAGACAGTTTAAAGAGAGATGGTAGTGAAGATAGTTTAAAGAGAAATGGTAGTGAAGACAGTTTAAAGAGAAATGGTAGTGAAGACAGTTTAAAGATACAGATGGTAGTGAAGACAGTTTAAAGAGAGATGGTAGTGAAGTCAGTTTAAAGAGAGATGATAGTGAAGACAGTTTAAAGAGAGATGGTAGTGAAGACAGTTTAAAGAGAGATGGTAGTGAAGACAGTTTAAAGAGAGACGGTAGTGAAGACAGTTTAAAGATAGATGTTAGTGAAGACAGTTTAAAGAGAGATCGTAGTGAAGACAGTTTAAAGAGGGATGGTAGTGAAGACAGTTTAAAGAGAAGTGGTAGTGAAGACAGTTTAAAGAGAAATGGTAGTGAAAACAGTTTAAAGAGAAATGGTAGTGAAGACAGTTTAAAGAGAGATCATAGTGAAGACAGTTTAAAGAGAAATGGTAGTGAAGACAGTTAAAGAGAGATGGTAGTGAAGACAATTACAGAGAAATGGTAGTGAAGACAGTTTAAAGAGAGATCGTAGTGAAGACAGTTTAAGGAGAAATGGTAGTGAAGACAGTTTAAAGAGAGATGGTAGTGAAGACAGTTTAAAGAGAGATCGTAGTGAAGACAGTTTAAAGAGAGATGGTAGTGAAGACAGTTTAAAGAGAGATGGTAGTGAAGACAGTTTAAAGAGAGATCGTAGTGAAGACAGTTTAAAGAGAGATCGTAGTGAAGACAGTTTTAAGAGAGATCGTAGTGAAGACAGTTTAAAGAGAAATGGTAGTGAAGACAGTTTAAAGAGAGATGGTAGTGAAGACAGTTTAAAGAGAGATCGTAGTGAAGACAGTTTAAAGAGAAATGGTAGTGTGAAAAGAATGTAATGACAGTTAATAGAGTGAAAGAATGTGAGGACAGTAAATAGAGAGAAAGAAAGTGGAGACTGTTAATAGAGAAAAAGAATGTGATGACACTTAATAGAGAGAAAGAATGTGATGACAGTTAATAGAGAGAAAGAATGTGAAGACACTTAATAGAGAGAAAGAATGTGATGACAGTTAATAGAGAGAAAGAATGTGATGACAGTTAATAGAGAGAAAGAATGTGAAGACAGTTAATAGAGAGAACAAACGAAAGAATGTGATGACAGTTAATAGAGAAAGAATGTGATGACAGTTAATAGAGAGAAAGAATGTGATGACAGTTAATAAAGAGAAAGAATGTGATGACAGTTAATAGAGAGAAAGAATGTGATGACAGTTAATAGAGAGAAAGAATGTGATGACAGTTAATAGAGAGAACAAAGGAAAGAATGTGATGACAGTTAATAGAGAGAACAAAGGAAAGAATGTGATGACAGTTAATTGAGAGAAAGAAAGTGGAGACAGTTAATAGAGTGAAAGAATGTGAAGACAGTAAATAGAGATAAAGAAATTGGAGACTGTTAATAGAGAGAAAGAATGTGATGACATTTAATAGAGAGAAAGAATGTGATGACAGTTAATAGAGAGAAAGAATGTGAAGACACTTAATAGAGAGAAAGAATGTGATGACAGTTAATAGAGAGAAAGAATGTGATGACAGTTAATAGAGAGAAAGAATGTGATGACAGTTAATAGAGAGAAAGAATGTGATGACAGTTAATAGAGAGAACAAAGGAAAGAATGTGATGACAGTTAATAGAGAGAAAGAAAGTGGAGACAGTTAATAGAGAGAAAGAAAGTGGAGACAGTTAATAGAGAGAAAGAAAGTGAAGACAGTTAATAGAGAGAAAGACGGTGAAAACACTTAAAACAGATATAAGGCGATGAATCACTTATTTAAATTGTTCTAGAATCGATTTTGTGCACACTCTAAACCGGCCTGTACTTATAGAAAACAAAACATTCAAATTTTGCCAAAAATAATCGTCTCTAAATTGATGAGAAAAGAGTAGAGATGACAGCTGCGAACCTAACATAAAATTGTCAACCGCCAAAGGCAGAAAAATAATAAGAACAACTAAAACAAATCAATGACAACAGATCATTACACGTGTTACTTTCGTGCTATTGTTGTGTAACCTTTGTAGTGATTTCTGTTTGTGTTTAACTGTTTTAAAGCGATGGAACCATCCCACTGTGAGCAATTTAGTCGATGGCGAAAATTACAATGTTTTGAGAGACTAAGTGCAATAATCAGACCTTTGAACTCTCCATTAGGCCTCGATGGATAGAGCGATCCAACGCAGAGCTCTGAGAAGCAAGGCACGGAACAAAGTAGCAGTATAATTATTCCATTCTGTTATGTTTCAGCTATTTTACACGTTATGTTTCTTGTTGGGAACACATTAGCACTGTTATTATTCTATCAGGAGAGACTTTTTAATCCGCTGGTTAAATTCATTCATCGATGTGATGAAATGTTTGTTTCTTCCATTATTTGAACATTGTATTTGTTTATTTATTTATGTCGAGAATGTATTTATTTTTTTCTAGCTTACGTTGTGTTCACGGTGTTTTATGCTATAAAATGTGTTCTATTTATGAATATTGTGTTCTATATTTTCTTCTACGCACAATAACTGAATGCGATTCAAGCTTATAATTTTATCATTTAGATCGAACAATATTAGTAGATGTGGCATTGACGTTTATTGATCGGAGATTGATTAAAGAACTCCTGTTTTAATCCTGTTTCCATTGTTTCAAGTGATTCAAGATCTCATGATACATGTAGTCAGATGAATAGTCTTATCAGAGACGGAATAAAGGATATGTTTTTAAGCTGAGTATGTCATACATTAGGGAGCTCTATTGCTCAGTGGTTAGTGAACTGGACTACAAAGGACAAGGGGTAGGGTTCGATCCCAACCGACGGCTTCCGGGTTCACCCAGCCTTAAATGGGTACCGGATTTTTTTCTGGGAAAGTAAAGCGGCAACAAGTAGAGGAATTAAAATACCTAGGAAGTCTAATGACAAACGATAATTCCCAAAAAGCAGAGATAGAATCAAGATGCAACAAAGCTTGTCAAATCATCGGACAGTTATCACCACTATTGTCCAACAAGGAAATAACTTTGGAGGCAAAACGAGCACTATACAATACAATTTTCATCCCAACGTTGTGCTAACAATGCCAGACCTGGACCCTAGATGCAAGAACAATAAGAAAAATAACCTCTACAGAGATGAAATGTGTTAGACGAATGACAGGAAACAGTCTGAGAGATAAGATCAGAAATGAAGAACTGAGAAAAAAGCTAGGAATAGCCCCCGCCATAGAATATATAAGGAAACAACAGATACAATGGTTTGGCCACGTGACAAGGCAAAAAGAACAAAACACAACACAACGAGCCTTCAACAAACGTTGTGAGAACACCAGACCCAAGGGTCGACCACTTTTTAAGATGGGTCGATGGAATATTAGAAGCACTAGGAAACATTACAGCAGCAGAGGCGAACAGAAGAGCAAAAGACTGCAAATTATATCTCCCCTCGACGCTGAAAGACAGATGAGGAAGGAAAGAAGTAAAGCGGCGCGGGCGTAATACCGACCACACTGCCCCAAAAATCATGTGCCCTCGGTCTATAAAATTTATGGTCACTAACACCATATTCCCTATACGCCGCCACTTGGCGTGACGGTGGTACTTTACTACTTTTTAAGTCAAACATCCCTTTGATGTTAAAATTAGAAAAAAATATCGTCAATGTAAAGGACAATACAGAAAACTTTATAAAATAACCTCGTTTAAAGGCCGTGCTGTAGATCTGTGGTGAGGCTTTCTGAATGATCACATGAGGGATGAGTCGATGAGGTTTTTTTTATGTTCATGGATAATCCACATTTACAAAGGATATCTTAACGTATTGTATAGTTGTAAAGTTTAGTCTATCACAACGTGAATCTCTTTGTTTATGCCAATGAGTGGTTTTGTTTATCAGAGTTAACCGTTTAGCTTATCGCAGATTTCATCGTTTTGTTTATCATATAGTTAATCGTTTTGCGTTTTACATTTGTCTAAAATGAATCGTTTTGCTTATCACAGATTTCATCGCTTTGCTTATTACAAGTGGATCTTTTTTTTTTTATCAGAACATAACAATGAAAAGAATTATAACCTGCTAGGCTAAAAGTGTTTACAACTTGCATGTGTTAAAACGAACATAGTTTAATGTAGCACAAACAAACATGACTATTTTAAAGCGCACAATATGCATAACATAGCATAGTATAAAGTGCAGTGTTTAACTAATGACAATGTGGTTAGCTTAACTAGTGGTTTAGAGTTTTTGAGTCTGACTATTCTAGCAAAAGTCTGCTTTATTTTCGTGCCAGGGCACGCGGGTAGAAGAGGTAACTAGATCACAGAGGGATTTGCCAGTTTGGGTGACGTTGAGTGGGGAGGATTTTGGACCGCACTGACATGCTGAATGCCCCAGGATGCTGGGCAAACAACAAAAAACGACTTAAAGAATGACACTGAATTCGCAACCACGAAGTGACTCGATATAAACAAATCATAAAAAAAACTGTCAAAACACAGAAAAACTGCTTTAGCGATTATACTTTCTGAAAGACCTGGTGAACATGGATCTTTCTTGTATTTCTTCTATTTGTAACGTCAGTAATCGCTTCCATTGCTTCCTGTGCTGAGACTTCAGTCAGTTTCCATCTTCTTTAATGATCTATGTTAATACTTCCCGTTGTATCTAGCTTTCTTACCAAGTTCTCTGCTCTGAATGTGCGCTTCAAAACTAAAACTCAGTCTAAGGATTTTTGACATTCTTCAAATCTGTTTTTTCTTTGCGTTCACACGTTAACTCTTTCCGTACGTGTAGCCGCACAGTGCGTCACTCTGAATCTGATTAGTGTAAACTGTCATCAAACCATATTCTTTGTATATGTCTTGTATCATCTTGGTATGGGTGAAATCTAATCCCTTTTTAAATTATCTAAAGTGTCAGATATAATATGTTCATTGTTAGATAAATATAAACATGTAGAATTATATTTAAAAACATGAACAATGTTGTCTCTAAAATCCCAACCGTTGAACTGATAAAACCCTTCCGTAGTGAAAGAGTTAAATGGGCGTGGATTCGTTGTGTCGGTATTTGATGCGATATCTAAAACTGCGCCTGACACGCTTTTTCGGAAGAGGTAGATTTTTAATTTGCTTCAATGTTGTCACGAAAGCGGTTATTTTGGTCTATTATTTTGGACTTTAACGGTCAAGGGATCCTTAACGTGCGCATAGTGTACACGGGAAATCCTACTCAGAGACCGTGGATGGGTAAAGCCATGGAGAAACCACGAGTTCAAGAACAAAAATCCTCACTGCCTGTTGAAGGATTCGAACCGTGTACCTTCTTGTCAAGATACCAACGTCTTGCCTCTAGACCACAGAACTTTTCCATTTGTTTTAAATAATCACTTTCGTCTGTAATTGCGAGAAGCAGACGCTTTTCGATCGTGTACGTTCTAATCATTAAAATCATTAAAAATTCAAACACTATCGGAATGGAAGCGAAACAAACAAACAAATGGAAGTCTATATTTTTTTTTCAGAGTTTCTAGATCGTGCTTGGCATTGTTAAAGGTATGTGTGTATCTAGCATCTAGATTATATGTTCGTGTAAGACAAATATAGGTAAATTGAACGTTTATAGACAAAAGTATGTATCATTTAGCGAGCATTTGTAAACATAAACGATGAGATGTCAACTGCCATTGAAAACATGTTGTTAGTAACGCTAATGACTGTGATTGACATATTTACTTGAATGTTTAACCGTGATGTACTGGTTTAGCAAAATATTTAACCGTGATTTTCTGATTTAGTAAATTATTTAACCGTGATTTACTGGTTTAGTAAAATGTGTTGTAGCTATTATATACATGGTTAATAAAATGTTTAGTTATGATAAACATGTTTAGTCAAATATTTAGTTACAGTGTACATGTTTAATAAAATGTTTAGATTTGGTATATATGCTTAGTAAAGTGTTTAGCTGTGGTTCAAGTTCTTTTGTGAAATTATTAAACGAGGTGTAAGTTCTATCCTAAAATATTCAATCGTGATTATGTTGTTCTGCAAAAGAGGTTAAAGTTCTATCCTAAAATATTCAATCGTGATTATGTTGTTCTGCAAAAGAGGTGTAAGTTCTATCCTAAAATTATGTTGTTCTGCAAAAGAGGTTTAGGTTCTATCCTAAAATATTCAATCGTGATTATGTTGTTCTGCAAAAGAGGTTTAAGTTCTGTTGTAAAGATCTATAACAGTAATTTAAGTCTTATACATTTTGTAGTCATTCATTTAGGGCTATTTAAAAATTGTTGTCATATTTTTTCTTCATATAAACAAACCAAACAAAATTGACGACTAGGGACATTGTTGCAAAAAATCAAAATAAGTGGACAAGAACTAGAAACAGTGGACAAGTTGGAATACTTTAGGTCCGTTGTTAATAATGAAGGCTCAAAGCCTGAAACATTCGTCAGAACAGCGCAAACTGCGGCAACCGTCGCAAATCTGAAATCTTTTTTTTTTTTTTGGAAAGATAAAAACATCACTATTGGCTCTGAAATGTTGTTGTATATGTCAACGAAACATGGACACTTATAGCAGAACTACAGAAGAAAATGCAAGCTATGGAGATGACATGTTGTCGTATAGTTGTGTGCATCTCTCAGTTAAATCGTATCGTCATCATCATCATGTGCCACATCGATTGACGTAGGCGATCATGTCCTTCCACAAACTGCTATCTACAGTGCATCGTAATCAGTTCTGTTGTTGACTGTTTTCCATGCCATGACACCAAGTTATCCAGTATTTTCTCTCTTTGTCGTCCGCGATCTCTCTTTCCTTTTATTTTGCCAGTTGTAACCAAATATTCCAACTTACCTCTTCTCATGATGTGCCCGAAAAATGTTGATTGTTAATCGAATCACAAATAAAAAAATTTGCAAATGGGATACAGGAAGTAATCAGATTACATGATGATCTCTTGACTATTATGAGAAAACACAAAATGAAATGGTTTGATCACATATCGTCTGACTTGGCAAAGACCATTCTGCAAAGAACAGTGAAAGGAGAGAGAAGGAGAAGTAGACAGAGAAGAAAGATGGGAAAATAATATAAGACTTAGGTAGAAGGTTGAAATCTGTCTGTAGTGCCACAACTACCACAGGGTTATGGGATTTTTATTTATTTTTTGCGTCCGCCAGCTTTCGCCTCTGGCGTAGTCCCTCGAGACTAGGAACTGAATTTTGCATGATAATCCGTTTTTCTCTGGCAGCCATGTGTACAGGAGTCCCCTGCCGCAGTTAACTTCGTCTCTGGAGGTCCTCAAATTTTTTTTTTTCCTTCGATGAGTAATTGCCGTTTGAAGCTGGGCCTCGCTGCTGAGACCAGGGGTGGTTACCGCAGAGAGAAATAAAAAATAAAAAAATACCAACTGGTGCAGCCGGGATGGGAACTCACAACCTCTTTGTCTCGAAACCGGCTTTTTGCTCCGAGACCAACCAGCCTACATGGATTATGGGATAAAGATGAGAAAATGAAAGAGAAGAGGAAGCGAATGATCATAAACCTAGATAATGATGATCATTAGGTATGCAGCAGAGGCTGTTTTTCTCACTTGTATTTCTAGAACAATGACGCCAATCTATTTAGCCAATTGTTATCTGTGCTAGATTTAGAGCCACAATAATATTGCAGATAATGTCGCGGTGAATTATGATTGGCTGATGTTAAAACTAAAAATCGAAACAGTGACGCTAAAATAGGTCAAAATGTCAAATTAGATTTGTTGAAGTTTAATCTTAGGCTTTCTCCATCACAATTATTATCTTTTGTGGCGTTGCCCGGAGTGGCACAAATAAAGCATTATCAGCATGTGCCATACCGGTTTGCCAAGGTGATCGTATCTTTCCACTGTTCTCTTTCCACGATGATTCGTATCCATTTTATTACTGGCTGTTTCCCATGCCATGATACCAAGCTATCCAGTGTCTTATCTCTTTGTCGTCCACGATCTCTCTTTACCTGTATTTGTCCAGTTGTAACCAATTATTCCAACTTTTCCACTTTTCATGATGTGACCACAAAATGTCGATTGTTTCTTTCTGATGTTCTTGAGGAGCTCATTCTTTGTGTTGGCCTCATTTTAAAATGTCTTCTTTGATCTTTTTAGCTGTCCAGGAAACTCAACATTCTTGTGAGAAATTTCATCCGTGAGCCATGTAGTCGTCTTTTCATTTGTTTCTCTACTGTCCATGATTCGTTTCCATTTGTAATTATTGCTCTCTACAGCACCGATAAACTCTCTTTCTCACTTCAATTGCCATAGACTTGTTGCACATGGTATTTTTTTCATTTTCTGAGATGCTACTTTGGCTTGAGCTATTCTGCCTTTTTCTGTGGTTCTTCTTCCGTCTATTTTATTATAATGTCCAAGTACATAAAGTTCTGCACTTGTTTAGAATTGTCCCGCTGATGTTTTTTTTTTTGCATACCTAGCAGACAGAGATACAGATGATTAACAGTCAGTTTGGTTGAAGGTTGTCAGTATCTCGTATTTGACTTTTAGTGTCTGTTAACTATAATTGAAATTCTACTCTACTCCACATCCCTCGCTTTTGGCCTTAAACAAGAATTAAATCAGTCTGGCTAACTTAACACTGGAGCCGTGCACGATGGAACAAAAGACGGATATATGCATATATATATAATATGTAGTAGCTTGATGTGAAGTAACGACACAATGGAACATTATGTCCAGTTAACGCCCTGTTTGATGTGAAGTAACGACACAATGGAACATTATGTCCAGTTAACGCCCTGTTTGATGTGAAGTAACGACACACTGGAACATTATGTCCAGTTAACGCCCTGTTTGATGTGAAGTAACGACACAATGGAACATGATGTCCAGTTAACGCCCTGTTTGATGTGAAGTAACGACACAATGGAACATGATGTCCAGTTAACGCCCTGTTTGATGTGAAGTAACGACACAATGGAACATTATGTCCAGTTAACGCCCTGTTTGATGTGAAGTAACGACACAATGGAACATTATGTCCAGTTAACGCCCTGTTTGATGTGAAGTAACGACACAAAGGAACATGATGTCCAGTTAACGCCCTGTTTGATGTGAAGTAACGACACACTGGAACATTATGTCAAGTTAACGCCCTGTTTGATGTGAAGTAACGACACACTGGAACATGATGTCCAGTTAACGCCCTGTTTGATGTGAAGTAACGACACACTGGAACATGATGTCCAGTTAACGCTCTGTTTGATGTGAAGTAACGACACACTGGAACATTATGTCCAGTTAACGCTCTGTTTGATGTGAAGTAACGACACAATGGAACATGATGTCCAGTTAACGCCCTGTTTGATGTGAAGTAACGACACACTGGAACATTATGTCCAGTTAACGCCCTGTTTGATGTGAAGTAACGACACACTGGAACATTATGTCCAGTTAACGCCCTGTTTGATGTGAAGTAACGACACAATGGAACATGATGTCCAGTTAACGCCCTGTTTGATGTGAAGTAACGACACAATGGAACATGATGTCCAGTTAACGCCCTGTTTGATGTGAAGTAACGACACAATGGAACATGATGTCCAGTTAACGCCCTGTTTGATGTGAAGTAACGACACACTGGAACATGATGTCCAGTTAACGCCCTGTTTGATGTGAAGTAACGACACACTGGAACATTATGTCCAGTTAACGCCCTGTTTGATGTGAAGTAACGACACAATGGAACATGATGTCCAGTTAACGCCCTGTTTGATGTGAAGTAACGACACAATGGAACATGATGTCCAGTTAACGCCCTGTTTGATGTGAAGTAACGACACAATGGAACATGATGTCCAGTTAACGCCCTGTTTGATGTGAAGTAACGACACAATGGAACATGATGTCCAGTTAACGCCCTGTTTGATGTGAAGTAACGACACAATGGAACATGATGTCCAGTTAACGCCCTGTTTGTGCCGAACGTTCACTTAACATCCGGATAATACCGGTCGTCTACTTACCGCCCTGTTAAAGACAGACGTAAATTTAGAGCCTTTTAAAGGACAGACGTACACTTAGATTTAGATACCTTTTGATGACAGTCGCCAACTTAGAGTCCTTTTATGGACAGACGAAAACTTAGAGCTCTGTTAAGGATTGGCGCCTAGTTAAAGCCCTTTTAGGATTGTCATCAGCTTAGAGCCCTTTTAAGGACAGGCGTCAACTTAGAGCCCTTTTAAGGACAGACGTTAAGAGCCCATTTAAGGACAGGCGTCCACTTAGAGCCCTTTTAAGGGCAGCCGTAAACTTGTAGGCATTTTAAGGACAGGCGTCCACTTAGAACCCTTTTAAGGTCAGTCGTCAACTTAGAGCCCTTTTTTAAGGACAAGCGTCAACTTAGTGCCCTTTTAAGGTCAGTCGTCAACTTAGAGCCCTTTTTTTAAGGACAAGCGTCAACTTAGAGCCCTTTCAAGGACTGGCGTCAACTTAGAGCCCTTTTAAGGTCAGTCGTCAACTTAGAGCCCCTTTTTTAAGGACAAGCGTCAACTTAGAGCCCTTTCAAAGACAGACGTCCACATAGAACCTTAAGGCCTTTTAAGGTCAGACGTCCACTTAGAGCCCTTTTAAGGTCAGACGTCCACTTAGAGCCCTTTTAATGTCAGTCGTCCACTTAGAGCCCCTTTTTTTAAGGACAAGCGTCAACTTAGAGCCCTTTTAAGGTTAGACGTCCACTTAGAGCCCTTTTAAGGTCAGACGTCCACTTAGAGCCCTTTTAAGGTCAGACGTCCACTTAGAGCCCTTTTAATGTCAGTCGTCAACTTAGAGCCCTTTTTTTAAGGACAAGCGTCAACTTAGAGCCCTTTTAAGGTCAGACGTCAACTTAGAGCCCTTTTAAGAACATGCATTAACTTAGAGCCCTTTTAAGGACATGCATTAACTAAGAACCCTTTTAAGGACATGCATTAACTTAGAGCCCTTTTAAGGACATGCATTAACTTAGAACCCTTTTAAAAGCAGGCATAAACTTAGAGCCCTTTTAAGGACATGCATTAACTTAGAGCCTTTTTAAGAACAGACGTCCATTTAGAGCCCTTTTAAGGACATGTATTAACTTAGAACCCTTTTAAGGACAGACGTCCACTTAGAGACCTTTTAAGGACATGCATTAACTTAGAACCCTTTTAAGGACATGCATTAACTTAGAGCCCTTTTAAGGACATGCATTAACTTAGAACCCTTTTAAGGACATGCATTAACTTAGAACCCTTTTAAGGACATGCATTAACTTAGAGCCCTTTTAAGGACATGCATTAACTTAGAACCCTTTTAAAAGCAGGCATAAACTTAGAGCCCTTTTAAGGACATGCATTAACTTAGAATCCTTTTAAGGACAGACGTCCACTTAGAGCCCTTTTAAGGACAGACGTCCACTTAGAGCCCTTTTAAGGACAGACGTCCACTTAGAACCCTTTTAAGGACATGCATTAATTTAGAACCCTTTTAAGGACATGCATTAACTTAGAACCCTTTTAAGGACATGCATTAACTTAGAGCCCTTTTAAGGACAGACGTCCATTTAGAGCCCTTTTTTTCAAGGACAAGCCCTTTTAAGGGCAGGCATAAACTTAGAGCCCTTTTATGGACATTTTAAGAACATCCTTTCACTTAACGCCATGCATACCTATGTACCTGACCATCTCTCATTTTAGTCGTTGACTCTGATGTCGAAGTGACTTGGACTCGCTGTCTGCTAATAATCTAATAATCTACAGGTCTTGTTTTTTTCCCACTTCATTTGTTGTTGTGTTCAACGTCTCTTTGCTGTCTTGAAACCTTCTTCTTCATCTTGGTTTGTTCCTTTCTCGTTTTCCTGAAACAATGTCTTACATTATTGTTCTTTTAAGTCCGCAGTGTCTTTTGAAGTGACGAAAGTATTTTAATTCCTCTTCAAATTGTTGTTTACGAGCCAGTTCTTTCTAATGTTTAAGTCTTTTAATATGTCTTCATTGCCCTTTTTCATTGTCTAAAGTAGCGAACGATTTTTTTTTCTGTCGCATTTTGTTTTCGAACGAAGCAATTTTTTTCGTTGTTGTTTGTCCACAATTAACAACCATGTGTTGATATTGGGAAGATACATGTCCTCACTAGTTTTATTTTTACTGGCTTATTCGCAGTGTGCCTTATGTTCTTCGTGACATTTAATTGTGTTTCTATTGCTAATCTTAATTTTATCTCCTTCAGACTGTCTTCTTTGTTAGTTCTACATATCCCACCTATCATAAATTTGTTGTTTAATCTTAAAGGTTAAATTTTAGTGGGTTTTTTTTTCTCTGAAATTTTGCTTTATTTGTGTGTGTGATTGTCCTGAATCTAGTATGTTTCATACACTTTTTAAATTGATATTTTAGGCAATTAAATACTATTGCACACAAAATAGTATTGTGGCATGTCACAAAATATTGCAGGACTGGTTGGTCTTGAGGCAAGGCCCCGGCCTCGAGACAGAGACACGTTGTGGGTTCAAATGCTGGATGCACCTGTTCGGATGTTTATTTATGATTTCTCTCTGCCGCAACCACTCCTGGTCTCAGCAGCGAGGCCCGGCTTGAAACGTCAATTACTCATGGACGGGAAAAAATATGAATACCTCCGGAGTTATCTGCCTGTGCGGCGAGGGACAGAGACCACTGTGCTTACGGCTGCCAGGGAAAAACGGTTTGAAAGGCAAAATTCAATTCCTATCTTCTAGGTACTGCGTCAGAGATAAAATAAAAGGTGGTAAACGAATATATATATATATATATATATATATATCATGTCATAACAAACTAATCTGCGTATTGCTTATATCCTAATAGAACAAAGCTTATAACCAAACGCTTTTCGACATTGGCAGATTTATCACCTTCTGATGTGTGATATTGAATAGGTTAATCACAAATGTCTTCAATATTTAAGATAAAACTACTTCTAATCAACGTGAATTACCACAGTGAATTTTATGTTTCAGAAAGAGACAAATGAGTGAAGCAACTAAAATATCAGTAACAAGCCACTGTGCGCTATATATATATTTTTTTTTCACAGTTTATCACAATTTCAAGTTCAGGTTTCTTGATAGTGATTTTATTGTTATTTTTTTTTTTGCTTTGTTGTCAGTGGACACTATCTTTGTTTTCTGTATATTTAGATGAAGATAACTGCTAATAAGCCCATTTAAATGTCACAAAGTACTCATGCCACATGTTACATGCCACAAAATACACATGTCACATGCCACAAAGTACTCATGCCACTAAATACACATGTCACATGCCACAAAGTACTCATGCCACAAAGTACTCATGCCACAAAGTACTCATGCCACATGTTACATGCCACAAAATACACATGTCACATGCCACAAAGTACTCATGCCACTAAATACACATGTCACATGCCACAAAGTACTCATGCCACAAAATACACATGTCACATGCTACAAAATACTCATGCCACAAAGTACTCATGCCACAAAGTACTCATGCCACATGTAACATGCCACAAAATACACATGTCACATGCCACAAAGTACTCATGCCACAAAATGCACATGCCACAACGTACTCGTGCCACAAAGTACTCTTGCCACATGTCACACGCCACAAAATACACATGTCACAGGCCACAAAGTACGCATGCCACAAAGTACGCATTCCACAAAGTACTCATGCCACAAAATACACATGTCACATGCCACAAAGTACTCATGCCATAAAATACACATGTCACATGCCACAAAGTACTCATGCCACAAAATACACATGTCACATGCCACAAAGTACTCATGCCACAAAGTACTCATGCCACAAAATACACATGCCACATGCCACAAAGCACGCATGCCACATTCTACAACGTACGTATGTCACAAAGTACACATACCAGACGCCACAAAGTACACATGTCACGTGCATCAAAGTACGCATGTCGCAGGCCACACAGTACACATGTCAGATGCCACAAAGTACACATGCCACATGTCGATTGGAGAATTATTTCCAAACGCTCTCAGTTTATGAAGTTTTGTTTTTCCAGTTTGTAAATTGAAACAAAACATACCGTTAGCAAATTGATTCCACAGAAATGGATATTGATATCTCTCAACAATTGTGACTGGGTTGGAAGCAACGTCGCCTGACATGTATCATGTCAACACATTTGACAGACCTGACATTTGACATTTGCCCGACCAGCTCTAGGCATGTCCTCATCTCTCAGTGCTCTTAAGTGCGGCGTTTGCATGTAAAAGGTTGAGTTTATTCTAGTGTTTATATTGTTTACGTTTGCGATTCCTTAATCTACCTCATATAAACTACCTCATATAATCTACCTCATATAATCTACCTCACATAATCACAATATTCAACGTTTCTTCATTCATTACCTCCAACCCTCGCTTGAGCCTCGAATAAACTACTTATTCATACGTTATTGCTTGTTTACTATTTACGTTTGTGATTTCTTCAATAATATATAATGTTAATTCTCAGTCTATCCACACTCGTAAACTCATTCCCTCGTTTGAGCCTCGGCTAAACTGCTTATATATGCTTAATAACATGTTGTTTTCTAATAATTTCGGACAAGAAAGCTGAGTTCGGGCAGGCCAATTTAGTTCATATGTACAATGACATTTGAAAGCTGATGTTTAATATTTTTACTATCTGGTCTTGATTGGAAGATTTCGATTTTTTAATTTTTAGATGTTAAATTATTTTTGATTTAACATTTGACGTTTTTACTTTTACGTTTTTTTTTTTTTTTGTTTTTTTCCCGACGAGGAAAGAAGAGTAAAATTATGCTCGTGGAATAATTTAAATGTACACAAAAATGGAGAGACTCGCTTTAGATCTAACTAACTTAAGCGAGTTCTCCTTAAGAATCATCATTATCAAGTTCATTTCATGCTGGCGTAGGTGATCATGTCTCTTCACAACATTTGATCTCGACAGTTATTTATAATTTGTGTTGTTGACCTTCTGCCAAGCCATTCTTTTTAAGCTGTTAGGTATTTTTCTCTTTGCTTCCTTCTATCTGTTCGTCCCTCAGGGAGCCCTGGTAGCCTATTTGAAAAAACCACCGGACTGGGCTACCGGACAACCCGAGTTCGATTCCAACTGGAAGCAGTGTGAGTTGTACTTGTGGTTAGAAAAAAAATACATCCTCGGTCGACCAAGCCGCTGGTAGAAATGGGTACTAGAGTATTACTTTGGGAAGGTGAGGAATGCCACCTCGCATCGTGAGTTTCGATGCTTGAAGCTACACTATCCAGAAGCCTCCGAACACTTCTGAATAGGCGGCCTAGCACATATGGGTGAAAACTCGCGTGCTAAGACGCCGATTCAAGTCTCGTATTTTACCTTTACCTTCGCCCCTCAATTTTCCTGTTAGAAAGAAGAATAAGAATTATTAACTCTTTCAGTACTGAAGGTTTTTATTAATTTAGCGGCAGAGGTTTCAGAAACGTAATTTTTTTTGTCAAGTTTTTAAATATTAATATATATATATATATATATATATATATATATATATATATATATATATATATATTTATTTATTTATTTTTTTTTTTAACACATAACATATTATATATAAATTTTTAGATAAATAATTATACACGGAATTAGATTTCACCAATACACCAAGTTTGATAATATTTTGCCAAACTACTGACATATTTTGATTTCTTGCTAACTATCTGTATATATATATATATATATATATATATATAAATATATACATACATATATATATATATATATATATATTATATATATATATATATAAATATATACATACATTGGGACTGGCTATCCCATACTGTAAAAAAAATAAGCCGAAAAACTTCACAAACATGAACAAGTCAAAGAAAGATAAAGTAAATCCGTCAACCAGGAAAGAGAAGGGCTCTCTGTCTAAGAGATGTATGACGCAATCCGGAGAAAGCCATAAGGAGTCCGGGTTGCCGACTCACCCTTTGTCTACCAGGAAATCATCCAGAATTGGCACCTGGAATGTTCGTACCCTTAACGAACAGGGAAAAGCGGCACAAGTGGCAGCAGAAATGAACAACTACAAGATAGATATTCTGGGAATGTGTGAAACAAGATGGCTGGGAGCGGAGAGAATAAAATTGAATACAGGGGAGATGATTTTATCATCAGGACACCAGGAACCAGGAGCACAACATAGCGAAGGGGTAGCTATAATGCTATCAAAGAATGCACAGAAGACACTAATAGAATGGGAGGCAGTGGGACCAAGACTGGTGAGAGCAACATTTAGAACAACCAAAAACAAAATAAAATTACACATTATACAATGCTATGCACCAACCAACGATAAAGATGACTCAGTTAAAGATGATTTTTATAAACAGCTACAATGCCAGATGGATGCAAGACGAGCCAAGGATATTATAATCTTGATGGGAGACCTAAATGCTAAGGTAGGATCAGACAACAGAGGCTTTGAAGAGATTATGGGAAAACATGGACTTGGAGATATAAACGAGAATGGAGAGATATTTGTGAATTTCTGCGCCCTTAATCAAATGAGCCTAGGAGGAACAATATTCCAACATAAAAGAATACACAAAGCTACATGGGTGTCACCAGATCATAGAACGGAAAATCAAATTGATCACATATGTATTAATAATAAGTTTAAGTCATCCTTACAGGATGTAAAAGTATATAGAGGGGCAGATATAGCTTCTGATCATCATCTTCTGTTAGCCAAACTTAAAATTAAATTAAAAAGGTATACTACAACGAATAAGGGCAGAACGTATTTCAATGTAGGGTTTCTTAAAGAACAAGGAATTAAAGATAAATTCGCAGTCACAATATCAAACAAATACCAAGTCCTCCAACAACTAGAAAATACTATAAATATAGAAGATCATTGGAAACAGGTAAAAAATATATGGAAAGAGACATGCGAAGAAACACTGGGGAAAAGAGAACGCCAGAATAAGGCATGGATGACAGCAGAGACCCTGGATAAAATTAAAGAAAGAAAGAACAAGAAAGCAGACATAAATAAAAGCAAAACAAGAAGTAATAAAGCCAAGACACAGGAAGCTTACACAGAGGTGAATAAAGAAGTGAGAAGATGCATTAAAAGGGATAAGAGGAAATATATAGATGAATTAGCTAAAGAGGCAGAAGAAGCAGCAAATAAAGGGAATATGAAAGAACTGTACAACAGCACAAAGAAATTAGGTGGAAAATACAAACAGATCAACGCCTTTATCAAAGATAAGAAAGGAAATCTGCTTAGTAATATAAAGGAACAAATGGAGAGATGGAAGGAGCACTTTGAAGAACTTTTGAACAGACCTGGCTCAAATAATCCTCCAGATATACTACCAGCAGAAGAAGAATTACACGTTAACTGCGGAAAACCAAGCAAAGAAGAAATAATGAAAGCCATCAAACTGTTAAAAGATGGTAAAGCCACAGGACCAGATGAAATTCCTTCGGAAGCCATCAAAGCAGATATTATCACCTCTACCAAGATGTTACATAATCTATTGGATAAAATTTGGGAGAGGGAAGAAATACCTAAAGACTGGAGAGAAGGTTATATGATCAAACTACCAAAGAAAGGAAGTTTACAGGAGTGCACAAATTATAGGGGAATTATGCTACTATCAGTGCCAGGAAAAATATTAGGCAGAATCATTCTGGAGAGACTAAAAGAGGCTATAGAGAAACACTTGAGAGATGAACAAGCAGGTTTTAGGAAGAACAGATCATGTGCTGATCAAATAACTACTCTACGTATAATAGTTGAACAAAGTTTAGAACTAAAATCCCCACTTTATATTGGATTCATAGATTACGAAAAGGCATTTGATAGTTTAGACAGAAGAATGCTTTGGAAGTTGCTGAGTCATTATGGAATCCCCATAAAGTTTATTAACCTGATAAAAACAATGTATGAAGGAACAAAATGTAGTGTGGTGCATGAAGGACAGCTTACAGAAGCATTTGAAATAAGAACAGGAGTAAGGCAAGGATGCCTTCTGTCTCCATTTCTCTTTCTACTGGCCATAGATTGGATTATGAAAATAACTCAAAACAACAGAAATGGGATCCAGTGGTCACTGACCAAACAACTTGATGATTTAGACTTTGCTGATGACATAGCTCTCCTATCACACAGCCACCAACAGATGCAAGATAAAATGAGTATATTAGATGAGAGATCACAACAGCTAGGACTAAAGATTAATAGAGATAAGACCAACATTATGAGAATTAATGCAGTTGGCAATAACCAAATAAAACTAGGAGAAATACCTCTACTAGACGTACAATCTTATATATATCTGGGCAGTAATATAGATAAAGAGGGAGGAACAGAAAACGATACCAAAATAAGGATATCAAAAGCAAGAGGAGCTTTCATTGCACTGGGAAACATATGGAAATCCAAAGAAATTAGGCTAAATACAAAAATACAAATTTTCAACTCCAATGTTAAGTCGGTTCTATTATATGGCTGTGAAACATGGAGAATAACAAAATTGACAATCACGAAGGTACAGACTTTCATTAATGGATGCTTGCGCAGAATAAAGGGATGGAAATGGCAGGACAAAGTCACAAACGTGGAATTATGGAAATGTACCGGTCAAATACCAGTGGATAAAGAAATACAGCGAAGACGATGGCGATGGATAGGACACACACTACGGAAACCAACTGAGAGTATTACACAACAGGCCCTTTTTGGAATCCCCAGGGGAAAAGACAAAGAGGAAGACCAAGGAATTCTTGGAGAAGACAGATTGAAGCAGAGATGAAGATGATGGGGAAGACATGGAATGATCTTAAAAGAATTGCAAAAAACAGAACGACTTGGAAAGTGTTTGTTGAAGACCTATGCTCCACTGGGAGCTAAAAGGTAGAAGATATACATACATATATATATATATATATATATATATATATATATATATATATATATATATATATATATTAATATATATATATATATGTATATATATATATATATATATATATATATATATATATATATATATATATATATATATATATATATATATATATATATATATATATGAGCCGCGATAGCTTAGTGGTTATTGAACTAGACTACAAAGTATAAGAGGTCGGGTTTGATCCTAATCGATGACTATCGGGTTCACCCAGCGCTAAATGGGTACCGGAATTTTGTTTGGGAAAGTAATGTTATAGAGTTGTTGATATTATTTGTCTTTATATTATCTTGATGTAATTTGTTCTCATCACGTCACATTTATAGTTGACAACATCAATCATCACAGACTTCTCATTTATATTATATAATCATAATCAAGTTTATTGATTTCTTGTTCTTGGCACATGAAACAATATAGTGGATGCACTTCTCTTGAATTAATGTTATTTAATTCTGGACGTTCAGAGGTTTACCACCGATGATTATTGAACAATCCATAAGTGCATATTATACATTCAATCTCTCTATCAACATACTTACGATTATAAGAAATATGAAGCACAACGTGGAAACTTTCAAAACACTTTCACAACTAAATTCATATGTTCTAATTTACTTGTTCTGTCTTACTATAGCTCACTAATTGCTTAAGTCACTGATATCTTTACTACTCTCTAGTCTGTTCCTCAATAACTTGTCAACTAACTTAAAACTACAAACTTGAAGATTCCTAACTTCCTAACTAACTTCTCTTGACTAAACTTCTTAACTTGCGGTCTAATTTTCTTAGTCTACATTTCGGGTCTAACTTGTTCTAGTTTAAACTTAACCTCAAACCTATTGGGCCGAAGTTTAAATACTCTCATCTAACTCTTCGCGTGAAATATCTGCAGCCAATGAAATCATCGCAATTGTCGCGAAGTGACAATCAGCATTTGTCGATAGGTTGACCGTTCCATGACTTCAGTCTAAAAATTGTCAAAACAAACTGTTTTGTTTGTGACCATCATACCCTATGGTCAGTTTTGACCTTTCATGAGTTTCAGAATAATGATTATTTCATGACGTTGACCTGTCCTGGAGTTGTTTGTCACCTATTTACCGGACAGTAAAGCCATTAGTTCAAGACATGCTCTTATTGTCACTTCAGCAACCTGCTGCGTGGAAAATGTCCATTTCCCTTAAACTTACTATGTCCAGCACTATTCTGGACCTTTCCTTTACCTTAGCTCGGTTGGTGTCCTCGGCTTTGTCCACTACCCCCTGATGAACTTTGCGTTCCCACAACTTGTTATGTCCGAATATTATCTGCACCCACTCTTCACCTTATTTCTCGATGGGTGTTCCTCTTTGCGTTATCCAAAGCTTCCACTGCCTGCTTGGAAAATTTCTATTCTCTAAACTTATTATTCTGTCACTAACTACTGATGATCGCTATCATATGTCACTGCTATAGTCTATTAAAGTATCGGGTAACGGCTAAGTTACCTGCCCTATACTTTCTTTCACCTTTACTGTTACATTAAAGCTGCACGGGCGTAATATAAGCCGTCCTTATCACCGACCACATTACCCTAAAAATCATATGCCGAAGGTCTGTAAAAATTATGATCACTAACACTATATTCCCTATATGCCACTTGGCGTGACAGGTGCTCTTTACTTTTACTTTATGTATATATATATATATATTGCAAACTTGAACGGATCTTTGAAAAACGTTTCTCTGACCCTCTTGGTTGCTTTCCTTTTTCGATATAACCTTTCTGCACTACAGAGTACCGTATGTTTGGATTGTAGGTGCTACACCTGATGTAATACTTCCTTCTCAGCTTCCGTAGCTTTTTTGAACTGTTTCCTGGCATGGTATTCCAGCTTCCTGATATCGTCTAGTCTGAATTGTAAGAAAACAGAAGTAATGGTTATATCGAAGAAACAATCACCACCATCATGCAGCATAAAAATAAATGAGACAAATCTGAAACAAGTGCAACGTGCCAAATACTTGGGCACAATAATAACATCAGATGGGAGATGCACCACAGAAATTAAAAAGCAGAATAGCTCAGGGCAAAATAGCATTTCAGAAAATGAAAAATATCTTATGCAACAAATCTATGTCAATAAAAATGAGAAAGAGAGTTCATCGGTGCTATATAGAACCAATTCTGACCTATGAAAGCGAATCATGGACAGTAGACAAACAAATGAAAAGACGATTAGAGGCCACAGAGATGGAATTTCTCAGAAGAATGTTGAAAGTTGCCTGGACAGCTAAAAAGACCAATGAGGAAGTTCTCAAAGAGGCCAACACAAAAAGGGAGCTCTTAAAAAAACATCAGAAAGAATCAATCAACATTTTTCGGGCACATCATGAGAAGAGGAAAGTTGGAATACTTGGTTACAACTGGCAAAATAAAAGGAAAGAGAGATCGCGGACGACAAAGAGAGAAAATACTGGATAGCTTGGTGTCATGGCATGGAAAACAGTCAAGAACAGAACTGATACGATGCACTGTAGATAGAAGATTGTGGAGGGACATGATCACCTACGCCAACCGGTATGGCACATGATGATGATAATGATATCTTCTATTTATTTTTTGTCGTCTTGTTTTTCTGTGGTTTCGTTCTCGTCCTTACTTCCTACGTGCCTGATTCCTTGACACAATAATAATATATTACTTCGCCTATGCTTTCCAGCTTCTGAGACAAGTTCTGCCGTTTATGGTGGTCTATGCCTTTTGCTAGCGACTTGTCTAACCTCTCCCAGATTAATGTGTCGCAAGCGGGAGGAAACTTGATCTTCTCTCTTCCCGTCCAAGAGGTGAACGAATTCATCATCAGCCAGCACGACTTGAATATTCTCAGTTCTGTGGATTGACTCCTGACTAAGAACATCTGAGGTCTTATCTTGTGGGGCAGTGCGCTGTTGAGAGCTACAGATTCTTTACTGCCACACATCTTCTTGCGTTCTGTGTATTTTCATGCCCCTCTATGTTGCGAATTTCCTTTCACAGCCACATTGGTGTTCCGACCGTTGTTCTTGAATCAAAATCCGTTGGTCGGTTCTGGTCGCACCCGTAATATCGTTGTGTGATTCATCATTCTCCTCCCCTTCTCGCTGAAAATCGAGTCAGTTATTCTGTTGTATATGTGTATGTGTGTATATATATATATATATATATATATATATATATATATATATATATTTTGTATGTATGTATATGTATATATATGTATGTATGTATATATATGTATATATATATATATATATATATATATATATATATATATATATATATATATATATATATATATGTATATATATAATATATTATATTGTTATTGTTATTGGTTATGGAAGGCCTCGGTATCACAGCAAACGAATTAAAATCCATAATTGCTCAACCGCCCGTGCCAGTGGAATCATCCGAATTACTAACTCATCTCACAAACAAAGAAAGGTAACTGTAGTCCCCATCGTAGCAGTCTCAGCACATGCCAAAAGACATAAGGCGAAACCGCGCAGAAAGTGAACACAGCCAACTGTTCCCTGTCATACGATATCATCATTCATATAATATATTTATATCACCTACTATCAATCATTTACTTCAATTGTAAAATATATAATCAAACGGTTCTATTTGGGACGATTGTCCAGATGATTACGACAATAACCTGAGCAGTAAAACTCCTTCATTGCTCTTGATCTCCAATAATTTTCTGTAAAGGAAAAAAAAAATATAGCCATCCCTCGCTACTTCGTGGTTCATTTATCGCGGCCTCAGTAAATCGCGGATTGTTCAAAAATTCCAAATTGTGGAATTGTGGCATATTTCTATCATTTATACATTATTTTATGTATGATATTTATACTATTAATATTTTATTTACATGTTTGAAACTATTCTTTAATGTTCTAATGATAACATATGCACTTATATGGTTTCATATACACTTATTGATATTATACATACACAAAAAATGTACGTATGTTAAAAATGAGAGGGTGACACTACTTCGCGGTTTTTCACTTATCGAGGCCGGTTCTGGTTCCTATTAACCGCGATAACTGAGGGATTACTGTACTGTGTTGGTTGCTTTTTTCAGCGCTGCATGAATATTTTAGCTCTTGTTTGTTTTGTAAAAACCTGGACAAAATGTCCTAGTTCTATCTGCTCCTTATAAAACGTTGTGATGCCCTTATTCTATCTCCTCATAACATATGATGCCCCTTTTCTCGCCTTATAACTCTGTGATGCCCTTATTCTATCTCCTTGTAACATATGGTGCCCCTTTTCTCGCCTTATAACTATGTGATGTCCTTATTATATCTCCTTATAACATATTATGCCCCTTTTCTCGTCGTATAACTTTGTGATGTCCTTATTTTATCCCCTCTAACTTTGGTATACCTTTTTCAATTTCCTTCTAATTTTGTCATGCCCTTATTTTATCGCCTTATAGATGTGCGATGCTCTTATCTGATCTCCTTTTAGCTGTGTGATATCCGGCGTTTTCATACCTATATACCTTCTACTTCCGAAGCTACCGTTCGTGTCTCTATTGATAATTTCCTGACGTAGGTCTTTAAAAAGCCACAGTCATGTGATGCGCGTGATTTGGCAGTCAATTATTTTACTATACAGGACTATCGTGGCTTGCCAAGTCAATTTCACGGTTTGTCGATTAGATTTCAATGTAGCATTTTAGTTCTGTCTCATCATGTCCGCAAGCTTTGTGTGAGAGTGAGTGTGTGGGTGAGTTGGTAGTTGGGTGAGTGAATGAGTGAATTTGTGAATGAATTCATGAGTGTTTGAATTAGTGAGTAAATCAGTGAGTGACTGAATTAGTGATTGAGTGAGTGAATTTGTGAGTGAGTAAGTCATTGAGTGAGTGAATCAGTGATTGAGTAAGTGAATAAATTAGTGATTTCCGTGAGTGAGTGAATTTGTGAATGAATTCATGAGTGTTTAAATTAGTGAGTAAATCAGTGAGTGAGTGAATTAATGAGTGAGTAAATCATTGAGTGAGTGAATTAGTGTTTGAGTAAGTGAGTGAATTAGTGAACTTCGTGAGTGAGTGAATTAGTGAGTGAATGATCGTTAGAGAGTGTGTGTGTGTGTGCATATGTGGTAGGTATTACGCCAGTGCCGCTTTACTTTCCCAGAAAAAAATCCGGTACCAATTTAAGGCTGGGTAAACCCCAGAGCCGTCGATCAGGGAACCCGACCCCTTGTCCTTTGTAGTCCAGTTCACTAACCACTGAGCTATCGCGGCTCCCATAATTACTTGGTATATGAATATTTAATTCATTGTATGCCTTCTCCACATCGAAGGTAGGCTACGACTGATCACCACTTGACTCTCTCCTTGATAGTACACGCTGTCATGCGTTCACCTGTCCATATTTGGTTATCAGTCCACTTTAGTCTTGGTCTGTAGCTTGCCTACCTTGTATTTTCCCCTCCAGTGTGATTTATAGTAAGAGTTATGTGTCTACCGTTACCTATTATTTTATGTATTAATAATTATATTTATTAGTTTTGTTTCTCATATTTTTCCCGGAAAAGTTAGCACATTAAACATTAGTCTTTGTGTTTTCCTGGTAAAAATCTCCTGGGTTTTTCCCCCAGTCTAGAAATCGTTATGTATTGTCGTCTGTCAATGTAACGCGTTCTGCTTTTTACACTGGTATTGGTTTTTATTATTTCGTGTGTATTTAATGAACATATTAAAGCCTTCCAAAGTCTCTATCCACCCCTCCACCCCCTTTTCTCTCTCTCTGTCGTTCTCTCGTTATGTTTATATGCTTTTATATAAAACTCAGTCAGTCTCTTTCTTTTTGTCATTGTGGTAACCCCCCCCCCTTTTTCCCTCTCTTTCCCTCTCTTTCTGTCACCATCTCTCACTACATTTCTGTGTCTTTATAATTGTACGACTTTGTTGTCGAGTTTACTTCTGCCTTTCTTATCTTCTTCTACCTTTCAGCTCACTGCGGAGCATAGGTCTTCAACAAACATTTTCCAAACCGTTCTGTTTCTTGCCATTCTTTTATGATCATTCCATGTCTTCCCCATCATCTTCATCTCTGCTTCTGTCTGTCTTCTCCAAGAGTTGTGTGGTCTTCCTCTTTATCTTTTTAGCTTCGGAGTTCCAAAAAAGGGCATATTGTGTAATACTCTCAATTGGCTTCCGCAGTGTGTGTCTTATCCAGCGCCATCGTCTTCGCTGTATCTCTTTATCCATTGGTATTTGACTGGTACATTTCCATAATTCTATGTTAATGATTTTGTCCAGCCATTTCCATCCTTTTATTCTGCGTAAGCATCCAGAAAGTCTGTATCTTCATGATATCAATTGTGTTGTTCTCCAGGCAGGTTTCACAGCCATATAATAGGACTGACTTAACATTGAAGTTGAACATTTTTATTTTTGCATGTTTTTTTTTTGTCTTGAGGAATGCATTGTTTTGGGTGTATATAATCCATACAATTCTATGTGCATTGTTGCCAAAAACTAAACTTAACTATACTTATAAACGGGGCATTTTTTTTACTGTAAAAGTTCCAACCACTGTATACGCTTGTGGCTCCATTTTAAGCAAACAAATAATTATACCTATGTTTGCAGGTGTAAATATGTTACATGTTCCAACTCATGTCTATATTTGTGTGTAACAATGCGCAATATGCATTTCTTTAGGCCCTCGACATATGTCTCAGCAATGACTTCGTCATCCTCATAACAAGAAATAGACTGATATTGAACTGAGGACATCGCTTATTCCAATGTCGACATATCACGTGTTCCAATTACCATTATCATCCTCCATGCTATTAGTCATTGTATTTTATTGATAAAAACCTGCTGGGTTTTCCCCATGTTTTTTTTTATTTTTATTTCTCTAAATGCCATTCATTTGTAGATGAACATATGAACTCTGTAACAGCTGATTTTCTTGCCGCATGGATTGTGTGAACTTTACAACGCTTCGTCACCTTCATCTCAGGTGTTCGCTGTCTGTATTTTTTTTTCCTTTTTATGATCGTTGTGCACAAGAGCCACGCCTGACTGGTTTTTCTGTTCCATCTGAAAGCCGAGCCAGTCAAGGTGTTGATTCGGTACAGATTCCTTTTTATTTCAGGTGGGTATTTGGGGGAAGGGGTGGGGGGGGGGGGGGAGATGCAATGGAGGCCAAGTTTACATCCTGCCAAGCAGAGGTACAAAATGTTGACTAATATCAAGTAACCCTTGACCCTGTGTGGGATATGTGTATGGTTTGTGTGTAGTATATCTTCCTGTCGATAAGTTAAGTATTCGTATAATTTTGCTCTTGTGTTAGTCATCATCATGATGTGCCAAACCGGTTGGCGTAGGCGATCATGTACTTTCACAATCTTCTATCTATTGTGCATCGTATCAGTTCTGATGTTGACTGTTTTCCATGACATGACACCAAGCTAGCTAATACTGTCTCTCTTTATCGTCCGTAATATCTCTTTCCCTGTATTTTGCCAGTTGTAACCAAGTATTCCAGCTTTCCTCTTCTCATGATGTACCCGAAAAATGTCGATTGTTTCTTTCTGATGTTTTTTTAGGATCTCCTTTTCTGTGTTGGTCTCTTTGAGAATTTCCTTGCTGGTCGTTTTAGCTGTCCAGGGAACTTTCAACATTCTTCTGAGAAATCTCATCTCTATGGCCTCTAATCGTCTTTTCGTGTGTTTGTTTACTGCCCATGATTCTCTTCCATAGGTCAGAATTGGCTCTATTTAGCACCGATGAACTCCCTTTCTCACTTCTGTTGACATAGAATTGTTGCATAAGACGTTTGTTTTTTTTTCATTTTCTGAAATGTTATTTTTACCTGAGTTATTCTGCTTTTAATTTATGTGGTGCATCTTCCATCTGATGTAATATTGTGCCCAAGTATTTGACACGCTGCACTTGTTTCAGATTTGTCCTGTTTATTTTTATGCTGCATGATGGTGATGATGTGTTAGTATTCGTTGTTTGTTCTCTGACTAAGGCTGGGGAGTACTCTTTATTTGTTCTCTGACTAAGGCTGAGGAGTATTCGTTGTTTGTTCTCTGACTAAGGCTGAGGAATATTCGTTGTTTGTTCTCTGACTAAGGCTGAGGAATATTCGTTGTTTGTTCTCTGACTAAGGCTGAGGAGTATTCGTTGTTTGTTCTCTGACTAAGGCTGAGGAATAGTCGTTGTTTGTTCTCTGACTAAGGCTGAGGAGTATTCGTTGTTTGTTCTCTGACTAAGGCCTCAGCCGAGACTTAGTAGTCTACCTCATCTCACTACAGCCTTAGCTGCTTAATTCTGTTTTCTTATTTATTTTACATGTTTTCTGCAGATCTACTCTAGGCCCTGCATGATATTGAAATTATACATTTAAATCTATGTTTATCTTCTAAACGTGTGCATCTATGCGTATGTGCATGTGAGTAGGCCTGTGTATGTGAATATCAATAAGATACTAATTATGAAAGAGCTACAGACAGCGAAAGATCTTTCCTCTCGACGCTTTAAAGATCGATCCGATGGGGTAGGAGAAGAAGCATTTACGTGCTCTTTTTGAAGCTTGCGTCCGACTCTCGTAATATTAACGATAAACCGTCCGACTCTCTTAATGTTAAAGATAAACCGTCCGACTCTCGTAATGTTAAAGATAAACCGTCCGACTCTCGTAATGTTAAAAGATAAACCGTCCGACTCTCGTAATGTTAAAAGATAAACCGTCCGACTCTCGTAATGTTAAAAGATAAACCGTCCGACTCTCGTAATGTTAAAAGATAAACCGTCCGACTCTCGTAATGTTAAAAGATAAACCGTCCGACTCTCGTAATGTTAAAAGATAAACCGTCCGACTCTCGTAATGTTAAAAGATAAACCGTCCGACTCTCGTAATGTTAACGATAAATGCATACAGTCCCTCTAAAACCACACTTGCCATCTTTTCTTTTTCTCTCATCACAATAAAAGAGAAAACGCCACGTGACGTATTGAGAATGTGGTATTAGTAGTCACATTTTTTAAAAATAGACCTTCGGCACATTACTTTTAGGGTGATGTGTTCATAATTACGTCCTGTTCCACTGTTTTTTTTCCAGAAAAAAAAATCGGTACCTATTTAAGGCCGGGTGAACACACAGCCGCCGGATTCGAACGACACCCTCTTTTACTTAGTAGTCCAGCTCACCAACTACTGAGCTATCCCGGCTCCCTCTCTGTCAAAATAACCATCATCATCAAGTATCGGGCCTGCTGGCGTAGGTGATCATGTCTCTCCACAACTTTCGAATACGACAGTTATTTATCATTTCTGTTGTTGACCTTCTGCCAAGCCATTCTCTTAAGCTGTCTGGTGTTTTTTTTCTCTTTGCTTTCCTCTATCTCTTCGTCCCACAATTTTCCCAGTTGTTACAATATATTCCAGTTGTTCTCTTCTCATTACATGGCCAAAATATGATGATTGTTTCTTCCTAATATTGGAAATTAGCTCTCTTTTTGCTTTGGCCTCTTTCAGAACGTTTTTATTACTCTTCTTAGCTATCCATGGTACTCTCAACATTCTTCTGTAAAACCACATTTTTACAGACTCAAGTGATTTTCTTGTTTGTTGTCCTATTGTCCATGATTCACATCCATATGTTAAGACTGACTCTACCTAACATTTAAGAACTCTTTTTCTTGTTTCGATTGCCAAAAATGGATTGCATAGTATCTTCCTTATTTTTTAGAAAGCTGCTTTTGCCTTAGCAATTCTGCCAATATAATAACAGCGTTTAATGTGAATCCCTTTTCTCTAGCCCGTTTATTTTCTGATGTGTTTAACAATGACCAGTAACATTTAAGTCACACGTTTGCTCCACAACCTTCACAACATAAACGTTAAAAGTCCATAGGTCACTCGTTATTGATGATGTATTCACAATCGGATAAGGGACCCAAACCTAACAATGATGTCACTTTATCCTCCTCGGGGCTCTATGGAAATGATTTGTATCTAAAAGGGCTGGCTAGCTTGACTCAGATTGCTGTAATCCCGTTAGTCGGTTTTTTTTTTTTTTAAATAAAGGTCTGGATTTGCAGTAGCTCTAGAATGGAGAAAGTTTTCAAATTATTTTTTTTTATTGCAAAACCTGGGGAATAAAAAGAAAATCATCGCAGCTTGTCACATGACCATGTTGGAAGTTGGAGGAACGGCTGTCGTGGAACCTACGGCGTTAATTCAACATAAACAGCTTTTCTGGTTCCTTTAGAATGATTTTCAGACAATGAATGAATGATCTTAGACAATGAATGATTGAGTCTCTTACAATGAATGAATGATCTTAGACAATGAATAAATTATCTTTAGCAATGAATGAATGATCTTAGACACCGAAAGAACGATTTTCTAACAATGAATGAACAATCTTCTGACAATGAATGTATGATCTTTGGCAATGAATGTATGATCTTTGACAATGTATGCATAATCTTTGACAATAAGTAAATAATTTTAAACAATAAATGAACCAATTGCTTACAATGAATGAATGATCTTCTGACAATGAATGAATGATCTTCTTACAATGATTGGATGATCTTTGACAATGAAGTAATAGACTTTGGCACCGAATGAACGATTCTCTTACAACGATTGAATGATCTTCTGACAATGAATGAACTATCTTAGACAAAGAATGAATGATCTTCAGAAAGTGAGTTAAATTATTGAAGTGATGTCTCCGCATCGAAGGTTGGCTACCATGGAGTGTCATTCCGCCGTCTCCATGATGGTGCAGGTTATCATAGACTGACTTGTCTATCTTTTCATATTAATTGTCCATGTTAGTCTTCGTCTGGCCTTTTTACCGTTTTTTCCCCTTCCAGTAAAACGTTTAGTAGGCTGTTGAGTCTTTTAACATGGCCCACAAATCTCATTTGTCTTGTTTGAATTGTGTTTAGTAGTTCTCTTTTCATTTTTAGTAGTTCTAAGACTTCATCATTTGTTTTCTTTTTTTTCCCCTAAGTCTTCCTATTATTCTATAAATCCATATTTCAAAAGCTTCAATTTTCTGTTCTGTTTTCTTGTCTAATGTCCTTTGTTTCTGCACGATACATGAAAGTTGAGAATATACAACATTTTGCTATTCTTAGTTTTAGCCCCTGGTGTGAAATTGTGTACAATGTTTATTTATAGCCAATTTAATTTATTTTGAAAATGAATTCATCCACACAACGGCTTATAGCGAAATTGTGTGTGCGTGTGTTTTAATCTAGATCAGACGAGACAGTAGGATCGCAGTATGTCCCCTGGCTGTGAAATTAAATTGTGTGCAGTTTCCAAGTAAGGAAATATTTATTAAATACAGAGTCTGTTTCTGGTAAGCATGTGATTTATATAAAACCCCATTAAGATACATTTGAGAACCGCTGAAAGAAACTGACACAAAATGACGCACATCCGATATCGTGTGCACATTTCTCATTGTTTCACAGTGAACGATCTAGCATCAACAGCTGTTGACATCCAACAGATACGAGAGCCTAACATTCACACAACTACACACTTTGCACAGTGTTGTCATGGATGCGTGTGAATGTGTAGTGAACTCGTCGTAAACGGATTTCAAATCACATTCGCTGTAGTTTGTCAGGTGAACATATCTAAACCCTGACTGCTTCTGGTCTTTATGTCACTGCTGACGCTGGATTTGTCAACAAAACATCTTTACAGTAGGTGGTTTACAAAGCTGTTTTATGATGTTTAATCCTGGCCTCATTTCTAACAAGGATTACTTGTAGAGAGTGATAAACCTTATTTTTAGCAGCCGCGTTTAGCTCAGTATGTTCTTCAATGTGTATGCTTTACGTTATATTATGTTCTACTTTGTTTACCATGTTATTTTTCATCTACTAATTTTGTCAGTTTTGCTTTGGCAGTACAAATATTTTTGGACCACCTTTCACTCCAATGATTTCTACAATGTGTAGTGTATAGTTATTTAATAATGTAGTTATCTTAAGTGATTAATCGTGTTTTATGGCTGCGAATTATGGACAGTAAACAAAGGGATACAACGCCGGATATTATCAAATAAGATGTTGTTTTAGAAAATACTGTGGGTGGCCAAAAATCTATTGAAGTGGTATTAAAACAGGCAGATAAAGAGAGGATTATTTTTAAAAATTATGTAAACAGTCTATCTCATCTCTTATTCTTTTCTCATTATGCTGTTAATTATTTCATTATTTAAACATTCCATGGGCAATCAGTAATGCAACCTACAGTTTTAATCGTGTTTGTTTATTTCAAAATGTTAATTCTTTTCCCCTTGATGTAAATTCATTTCAAGTCAAATATAATTTCTAGTACTTCGAGTGAAGCAATAATTGGTGAAATATAACCTGATTATTTTTGTTTATTTACATAATTCTAAAATGTCTTATTTTATATCAGTCTCCAGTTACCAAATTCAATTAAATACTCCATTCTGTGATTAGATAAGCTTTATAGGATCTACAATATTATGTGCTAGTTTATGGGTTATATGAAAATAAGAGCAATGTATTTATAATATTTGTTTATTTACGATCATCAGCATTAGGTCGCATGCCCTTTGCATAACGTTACATTCAACACAGTTCGTCGGAAAGAATCTCTGTCTCTAGCCAGATCTCCCACTTTTTCTGCTATCGTGTTCATGGTCTCGGTGATGTCTTCAAACAACTTTCTTATTGGTCTGACCCGGAGGCGTCGCCCAGGAACCATTTCTTCCATTATTGTTATCTCAAGCCACCAGTGTCTCGTTTGGTGTGGCCATAGTATGTTAATTTCCTCGGTAGAATGGTATTTAGACGCCAGTTTTTTTAATGTTTAAATCTTGTAATATGTTTTCATTGCTCTTTTTCATTATCCCGTGTATCTTAAGGATTATTATATAGCATTTTGTTTCGAATAAATCGATTTTCTTTCTTGCTGCTTTTGAGATTGTCCATGACTCTTTTTCACAATAACAGTAATGATATTATATGAATATGATTAAATATATATGTATTAGCAGATACCAGTAAGGTCTACACATTAACCTTACTCTGGGACCTACCCTAAGGTGATCTTGCGTGAGGCAGTAACTGACCTCCTTGATCTAACTAGCGATGACTCTAGGTGGGAAACCAACTGACCTCCTTGATCTAACTAGGGACGACTCCAGGTGGGAAACAGACGGATCTCCTCAATCTAAGTATGGATGACTCTAGGTGGGAAACAAACTGACCTCCTTGATCTAACTAGGGATGACTCCAGGTGGGAAACAACCTGACCTCCTCAATCTAAGTATGGATGACTCTAGGGAGGAAACAAACTGACCTCCTCAATCTAAGTATGGATGACTCTAGGGAGGAAACAAACTGACCTCCTCAATCTAACTAGGGATGACTCCAGGTGGGAAACAACCTGACCTCCTCAATCTAAGTAGGGATGACTCTAGGTGGGAAACAAACTGACCTACTCAATCTAAGTATGGATGATTCTAGGGAGGAAACAAACTGACCTACTCAATCTAAGTATGGATGATTCTAGGGAGGAAACAAACTGACCTCCTCAATCTAAGTATCGATGATTCTAGGGAGGAAACAAACTGACCTACTCAATCTAACTAGGGATGACTCCAGGTGGGAAACAACCTGACCTCCTCAATCTAAGTAGGGATGACTCTAGGTGGGAAACAAACTGACCTACTCAATCTAAGTATGGATGATTCTAGGGAGGAAACAAACTGACCTACTCAATCTAAGTATGGATGATTCTAGGGAGGAAACAAACTGACCTCCTCAATCTAAGTATCGATGATTCTAGGGAGGAAACAAACTGACCTACTCAATCTAAGTATGGATGATTCTAGGGAGGAAACAAACTGACCTACTCAACCTAAGTATGGATGATTCTAGGGAGGAAACAAACTGACCTCCTCAATCTAACTAGGGATGACTCCAGGTGGGAAACAACCTGACCTCCTCAATCTAAGTAGGGATGACTCTAGGTGGGAAACAAACTGACCTACTCAATCTAAGTATGGATGATTCTAGGGAGGAAACAAACTGACCTCCTCAATCTAACTAGGGATGACTCTAGGTGGGAAACAAACTGACCTCCTTGATCTAACTAGGGATGACTCTAGGTGGGAAAAAACTGACCTCCTTGATCTAACTAGGGATGACTCTAGGGAGGAAAAAACTGACCTCCTTGATCTAACTAGGGATGACTCTAGGTGGGAAAAAAACTAACCTCCTTGATCTAACTAGGGATGACTCTAGGTGGGAAAAAACTGACCTCCTTGATCTAACTAGGGATGACTCTAGGTGGGAAAAAACTGACCTCCTTGATCTAACTAGGGATGACTCTAGGTGCATAAAAAACTGACCTCCTTGATCTAACTAGGGATGACTCTAGGTGCATAAAAAACTGACCTCCTTGATCTAACTAGGGATGACTCTAGGTGCATAAAAAACTGAATTGCTTGATATAGTTGGGAACAATTCTAGGATTGGGAAAAGTGAACGTTTGATCTAACTAGAGGTAATTCTAGGTATGGGAAAAGTGACCGTTTTATCTAACAAGAGGTAATTCTTGGAATGGGGAAAGTGAATGTTTGATCTAACTATAGGTAATTCTAGGAATGGGAAAAGTGAACGCTTGATCTAACTAGAGTTAATTCTAGGAATGGGAAAAGTGAACGTTTGATCTAACTAGAGGTAATTCTAGGTATAGGAAAAGTGACCGTTTGATCTAACTAGAGGTAATTCTAGGTATGGGAAAAGTGAACGTTTGATCTAACTAGAGGTAATTCTAGGTATGGGAAAAGTGACCGTTTGATCTAACTAGAGGTAATTCTAGGTGGTGGAAAACTGAACTCTTTCATTTAATTAAGAGTTACTGTAGGTGTGGAGAAAGGAAACAGTTTTTGACTCGCTGAAAAAAGTAAATCAATCTCAGGACCAAAGGTTGTACCCCGATTTGAGCATGCATGTCCTTTATAATCGGAATAATACGGTGGGATATATGTCAGAGATATATTTCCCGTGTGTTACCGGAGCCTCATTATGAGGGAAGTAAAGAATAGTTTTAGAAGCAGTGATCTCTGCAATATGTGCCATTTTTGGCACGCAAGGTTTCTGTTTTTGAGATTGTGGTTCTCTCCTATGTACCATCATCGGCTCAAAAGGACAATAGATAGATAGAATTAAAGAATAGTGGCACTGTGACCTTCCAGGTATGTCGTTAGAGGCGACTAAGGAGGTTGATTGATGGCTTGACAAGCTGTCATTGTAAAAAGTATTGTTGTGGAAACAGAACCATAGATTTTAGAAGCAGTGATCTCTGCAATATGTGCCATTTTAGCACGCAACGTTTCTGTTTTTGAGATTGTTGTTCTCTCCTATGTGTCATCATCGGCTCAAAAGGACAATAGATATATGTCAGTCGTGTGATGATAAGACAATACAAGAGAGTTAACAATTCTCGTAAGATCTGAAATGAGGAACAGGAAATAACAAGTTGGTGACCTTAAGAGACATCAAGAAGAACACTGATAAGAGAGGCAAGAACGCTGGGTATTGACTACATTACAGAGATTGTGAGATTTCCCATGAACGGGGACTTATTGTGATGTGCATTGCGAGGCCTGTGAGACTTCTGACCGCATCTAAAAGAAGATGATGATGATTGTGGTGGTGATGATGGTGGTGGTGATGGTGATAATGGCGACGTCGCTGATGGTGATTACGATAACTTTTAACAAGTGTAGTTATCATTTATTTTGATGCATTCCACGTTCGTTATAAACTCTTACTCTCTTTAGACCTCTCTCTCTCTCTCTTTTTCCTTTATTTCATATTTCTTTCCTGTTTTCAACAGCATCTTCACCCTCTTCTGCTTCCATGCCTATTATCATCATTACTATCATCGCGCTGCTCTACAGTTCTGTATCTACAGCAGGTTTAACAGTTTATATCTTGATTATTTACTCATTCTTGTCAAATGTGTGCTATGTTTTATCATGCTTTTCTGGAGTCTTCTTCCTTCAGTTTTTCCAGCATTCGCAAAACTTTACACCTTTCCTTTTTTCCGTTCTCTCTCCCCCCTCTCTCTCTCCCTCTCTCTCCCTCTCTCTCCCACTCTCTCCCACTCTCCCTCTCTCTCTCCCTCCCCCCCTCTCTCTCTCCCTCTCTCTCTCCCTCTCTCTTTCTCCCTCTCTCTCTCCCTGTATCTATCTCTCCCTGTCTCTCTCCCTATCTCTCTCCCTCTCTCTGCTCTCTCTCCCTCTCTCTCCCTCTCTCTCTTTCTCCCTCTCTCTCTCCCTCACTTTCTCCCTCTCTCTCCCTCTCTCTCTCCTTGTCTCTCACTCCCTCCCCCCCTCTCTCTCCCTCTCTCTCTCCCTCTCTCCTCTCTCCCTCTCTCTCTCCCTCTCTCTCCCTCTCTTTCTCCCTCTCTCTCTCTCCCTCACTTTCTCCCTCTCTCTCTCCCTGTCTCTCTCTCCCTCCCCCTCTCTCTCTTCCTGTCTCTCCCTCCTCCCCCCTCTCTCTCCCTCTCCCTCTCTCTTTCTCCCACTCTCTCTCCCTGTATCTCTCTCTCCCTCTCTCTCTCTCCCTCTCTCTCCCCCTCTCTCCCTCTCTTTCTCCCTCTCTCTCTCCCTCACTTTCTCCCTCTTTCTCTCCCTCTCTCTCTCCCTGTCTCTCTCTCCCTCCCCTCTCTCTCTCCCTCTCTCTATCCCTCTCTCCCTCTCTCTCTCCCTCTCTTTCTCCCTCTCTCTCTCCCTCACTTTCTCCCTCTCTCTCTCTCCCTGTCTCTCTCTCTCCCTTCCCCTCTCTCTTCATGTCTCTCCCTCCTCCCCCCCTCTCCCTCTCCCTCTCTATTTCTCCCTCTCTCTCCCTCTCTCTCTCCCTCCCTCTCTCTCTCCCTCACTCTCTCCCTCTCTCTCTCTCTCTCTTTCTCCCTGTCTCTCCCCCCCTCTCTCTCTCCCTCCCTCTCTCTCTCCCTCACTCTCTCCCTCACTCTCTCCCTCTCTCCCTCCCTCTCTCTCTCCCTCACTCTCTCCCTCTCTCTCTCCCTCTCTCTCTCTCCCTGTCTCTCTCCCCCCCTCTCTCTCTTATATCACTTCGGGTGTTTAGGAACATAAACAGTTCTAGGTCTAGCCAACCTGGAAACCTCCAACCATTGTCAACGGATGTTGTTGTAGCGTTTCTTGGATGGTGTCAACCCATCTTACTTAGAGCTTACCACGGGCTCTTCTTCCACTCATTTCAGAGACAAAGACACGATGGTTGTTTCCTTCTGGTGTTCTAGTCCATTGAGAAATCTGTCAATTCTCACTTTAGCACGTCATCGTGTTGTTAACAATCTTTGATAGAACTGCTTATCTGTGACTTCGCCTAATATTTTCCTGTCTTATTTAATTGAGTGGTTAGTGTGCTCGCTTCCTGATAAGAAGGTCCGGGTTCAATTCTTAGAAGTGCCGGATTATTTTCGGACCAACAAGCTCCGTGGTTAATCCAACCTGTAAAAATAGGTACTAGTTTTTTTTCTGTTAAGAAAAGGCGGCCTGGCATAATACCGACCTTATCACCCAAAATATGCCGTGGACATAGACAAATATGATCACTAATACAACATTCCCCTTACACCTAGCAAGGCGGGAACGGAACTTTTACCTCTTTTTTTAAAAAAACTTTTTTAAAATGTGATTGTCGATGATCAGCTTCTGTATGTCAGGACTACCTCTACATAGCACAGAAGAGCTGTTTCTTGATGTTTTCAGTTGACAAAGATTTGCATTGATGCTTATAGTTTTTATATCCATGTACTTTTAAAGGACTTTTTTTTTCTGAGTGATTTACTGAAATCATCATCATCATCATCATTGAGTGCCGTCTCCGCATCGAAGGTTGGCTACCATGGAGCGCCATTCCACTCTGTCTCTTGCTTTGATGGTGCAGATTGCCATAGGCTGACTTGTCCATCTTTTGATGTTACTCGTCCATGTTAGTCTTGGTCTGCCTCTGCCTCTTTTACCTTGTATTTTCCCTTCTAATATTACTTTTATTAGACTGTTGTGTCTTTTAACATGACCAAACAATTTCATTTGTCTTGCTCTAATTGTGTTTAGTAGTTCTTTCTTCATTTTTAGTTGTTTTAAAACTTCCTCGTTTGTTTTCTTTTCTTTCCATCCAATTCTACCTATTCTTCTATAAATCCACATTTCAAATGCCTCAATTTTCTGTTCTGTTTTCTGGTCTAATGTCCATGTTTCTGCACCATACAGGAATATTGAGAAGATGTAACATTTTGCTATTCTTAGTTTTAGCCCTGGTGTTATTTGTTTTAATGTTAGTATATTTTTCATGGCATTGAAATTACTTTTTTACATTCCTATTCTTGTATTTATTTCAGCTGTACATTTTCCATCACTGGTTATAGTATGTCCAAGGTAGTTGTAGCTCTGGGCTGTCTCTAGATGTATTCCTTCAACTTTGATATTTAATTGTAGGTCTTGTAAATTATTTACTGAAATATTTAAGACAAAACATCATGAAGAAACAGCAATGTACTGTAAACTCTGACATCTTCTTAAAGTACACACACTATTTACATATTTGCATATCGAATTTCTATCCTTCTTTCCGTATTATTTTTATTATACAAAATCTACCAAAACAGCTAATGTTTGTTTTCCATCTTAGTTACATGTCCGATTTCCCAGGTTATAGTTTGGTCTAAGGCCGATCATTGCTGCATTAATCCTCTTTGCTCTAGGATTAGAGGTTTCATTTCTGTAGTGCAACATCCGGTAATGATCCCACATTCCACTAGTTTTCATATTTTGCTGAATAAGCTTTTGCAGCTTCTTGGATTTGTCGAGTCTTTGTCTTTCGAAGCAATTTCGTATTAATATGGCTTCATTTCGTTTATTCTGTTGGATTCATATATCTTCCGGCTTTTTGTGAACGTAAACATAAGCCATTTATTTATTATCTTAGTAAAGCCAGATATATTTTATGTGAATTGTTTTTATCTTGTTCGTGTTTTATTTACTTGAATTTCTAAGTTTCATTTAATTATCAACATCATGTGCCATACCAGTTGGCGTAGGCGATCATGTTCTTCCACAATCTTCTATCTACCGTGCATCGTATCAGTTCTGTTGTTGGCTGTTTTCCATGCCATGACTCCAAGCTATCCAGTATTTTCTCTCTTAGTCGTCCGCGAGCTCTCTTTCCCTGTATTTTGCCAGTTGTAACCAAGTATTCCAACTTTAATTTTCTCATGATGTGCCCACAAAATTGTGATTGTTTCTTTCTGATGTTTCTTAGGAGCTCGATTTTTGTGTTGGCCCCTTTGAGAATTTCCTCGTTGGTCTTTTAGCTGTCCAGGAAACTTTCAATATTCTTCTGAGAAATCCCATCTCTGCGGTCTCTAATCGTCTTTTCATTTGTGTGTTTACGGTCCATGATTCACTCCAGAGGTCAGACTTGTTTCTATATAGTATCGATGAACTCTCTTTCTCACTTCTATTGACAGATTTGTTGCATAAGATGTGTTTCTTTTTTTCATTTTTTTTTCATCTTTCAGCCTTACCGTGTGTCACTAAGACAGCTGTTGATCAGTGCCACTGCTGGGTTTCTCTTATTTTCCCTTTCAATTACCTTCACATAGCTCTTAATTCATAGAGCAGACTGCTGTAGATGCATAGCTCATTGCTCTTCATTCGTAAACCCTGTGGCGTTTTGTTTAGTACACCCGTCTCCGACCTGAAGAGGTTCAGTACCGGTTTTGTTCTGATATAAAAGGCTCAACTGGCACACGCAGCCTCTTTAAGTGGGCAACAGAGGTATTCTGTGGGTAGAAAAGGCGACAGAGAAGGGAACTGCGCAACTTTACTTCTTGAAAAACTGACCTTATACTAGGAATTCATGAATATTTCATTCATTCAATGAGTGCTGTCTCCGCATCGAAGGTTTGCTACCATGGAACGCTATTTCGCTCTGTCTCTTGCTTTGATGGTTCAGGTTGTCATAGGCTGACTTGTCCATCTTTTGATGTTACTCGTCCATGTTAGTCTTAGTCTGCCTCTGCAACCTTGCATTTTCTCTTCCAAAATTACTTGTAGGAGGCTGTTGTGTCTTTTAACATGGCCCAAAAATCTCATTTGTCTTATTTGAATCCGTGTTTAGTAGTTCTCTTTTCAGTTTTAGTTGTTTTAAGACTTCATCGTTTGTTTTCTTCTGTTTTTTTCCCATCCAATTCTACCTATTCTTCTATAAATCCACATTTCAAAGGCTTCAATTTTCTGTTCTGTTTTCGTGTCTAATGTCCATGTTTCTGCACCATACAGGAATCTTGAGAAGATGTAACATTTTTCTGTTCTTTGTTCTTCATAAGAAAACACCAATTGCTATGGGACTACCTTGCACACCTCACTTTTTTTTTGGCCTGTTGGTGTGTTCAACGTTATAATATAGTTCCAACAGTTTTGCCGTCGTTAATTTTCATTCTACCATTTTGTTTTTACTGTTTTTTTTTCTATTCTCAAGTGTCTCACCACACGTTTTACCCTCGTTTTCTTTCTTGGGCTATTAATATTCTCCACGTTGGATATTTACACATAGCTATGTCATGAATATATCATTTATAAATTTTCGTGTTTGGAATTCGAGTGAATATGTGTAGTTTATATAGAAATATATCTTGTTCGTCTTGGCGATTTACCAGAAAATAAGAAAGCTAGACATTACATCTGAAAAAAAGTACTTTTCACAAAAGAAGTAGGACATGACAATGTGGCGCTTGTTTTAAATACTTTAAATAGAAAGGTCATTTCCTGGGGCCGCCGCCGGACTAAACACCTAAAAAGCAGAACATGTCCGACGAAATCCTGACTTCTGGAAACCCTGTCCACAATCCGCGGTGATCAACAAGTTTCGTTGGTGGATGCACTTTGAAATGTGGCGATTACATTAGGCGAGCAGTGTGTACAGTCTAGACACTTCGCGGGCTTTTAGGCTCAGAGTGTAGCAGGAGATCGACGCGCGGGCCTGGCATTTAATGACTCACACATCCACACATTGGTGACACATGCCTCTTCATAGAGTCAAAATTGGTTAATGACAGGACGACCTTCTCGGCGGGTCACACCTGATGATCAGATTGCTTTTCATACATAACTCTATATAAGGTGTGTTCTGTCACTACTTGTTTTTAATTAGCTCATATTGTTCTCTAATGTCCACGATTTGAAGGTAATATTGTTCAGTAATGTATTGCCAGTAACGGGAGACCTAGTGAGAGGGCCTGTCAACCAACACAGAGCTGGAGTCGTCTGTCACAGGACGCTGATCTTATATCACATCTACTGTCATTGGTTGATCTTACATTACATCTGCTGTCTTTGATTGATCTTACGTCACATCTACTGTCTTGTGGTTGATCTTACATCACATCTGCTGTCTTGTGGTTGATCTTACATCACATCTACTGTCGTGTGGTTGATCTTACATCACATCTACTGTCTTGTGGTTGATCTTACATCACATCTGCTGTCTTGTGGTTGATCTTACATCACATCTACTGTCTTGTGGTTGATCTTACATCACATCTGCTGTCTTGTGGTTGATCTTACATCACATCTGCTGTCTTGTGGTTGATCTTACATCACATCTACTGTTTTGTGGTTGATATTACATCACATCTACTGACTTTTGGTTGATCTTACACCACATCTACTATCTTTTGGTTGATCTTACGTCACATCTACTGACTTGTGGTTGATCTTACATCACATCTAGTGACTTGTGGTTGATCTTAAATCACATCTACTGACTTGTGGTTGATCTTACATCACATCTACTGTATTTTGGTTGATCTTACATCACATCTACTGTATTTTGGTTGATCTTACATCACATCTACTGTATTTTGGTTGATCTTACATCACATCTACTGACTTGTGGTTGATCTTACATCAGATCTACTGTCTTATAGTTGATCTTACATCACATCTACTGTCTTATAGTTGATCTTACATCACATCTACTGTCTTATAGTTGATCTTACATCACATCTACTGTCTTGTGGTTGATCTTACATCACATCTACTGTCTTGTCACTCTGATTCGTAACTTCTGGTATATTGTTGTTGCAAAACATTCTTGTAGGTCGTTATTTTTTTTACTCGTCTCCTGGCATATCATTTTTTCTGTGTACCTCTTGCTGTGGGTGGCCTCGGTAGCCTAGCTGAGAAAACCACCCGACTGGGTTACCGACGTTCGGACAACCCTTGTCGATTTCCACTGGAAGCAGTATGAGTTATACTCGCGGTTTGACCAAAAAAAAAAATAATTAACCGCTGTCGACCCAGCCGCTGGCAGAATTGCGTACCAGGGTAGTACTCTGGGTAGGTGAGGAATGCCGCCTCACATCGTGAGTTTCGATGGTTGAGGTGACACTATCCAGAAGTCTCCGACCACTTCGGATAGACGGCCGAGCACATATGGGTGAAAACTCGCATGCTAAGATGCCGATTCAAGTCTCGCACTTTACTTTGACCTTTCTTTACCTCTTGCTGTATTACAATGGTTCGAGTGTCCTCATGTTTGCTGTACTTTTAGGATTCCAGATTTGTTTGAATTGCTGGCTTATTGTTGTTTTTTTTCTTGTCGCTCAACTTTAATGTTTATTTTAAACCTGTGTGTGTTTATTTTTATTTCATTGGCATGTCGATTAGTGTTGTTACAGTTGAAAAATATTGTTATTTTTGTTTGTCTTAATTTGTTTAATGATTATTTATTTATCCTTCTTTCAAGTCTGTTTTTTTTTTGGTTAGTACCAAGATCTTGTTTCAAACGCTTTGTTGATCTTACTCTCTTGTACTTCTTACTTTGCTCCACATTTTACTCGCTTTCCTTCAGTTCTTCCTCTCTATAGGTTTATATTTTACTGAGTTTCTTCTGGGTTCGCAAAATACACATTTCCTGATTTTTTGACACGTTCTTCAAATTTCGTAACTTTTTCATATTTATTTACCTTCGTAACTTTTTTTTCTACTTCTTTAGTTTCGTAATTTTTTCCCACTTCTTTAGTTTCATAATTTTTTCCCACTTCTTTAGTTTCATAATTTTTTCCCACTTCTTTAGTTTCATAATTTTTTCCCACTTCTTTAGTTTCATAATTTTTTCCCACTTCTATAGTTTCATAATTTTTTCCCACTTCTATAGTTTCATAATTTTTTCCCACTTCTATAGTTTCATAATTTTTTCCCACTTCTATAGTTTCATAATTTTTTTCCCACTTCTTTAGTTTCATAATTTTTTTCCCACTTCTTTAGTTTCATAATTTTTTCCCACTTCTTTAGTTTCATAATTTTTTCCCACTTCTTTAGTTTCATAATTTTTTCCCACTTCTTTAGTTTCATAATTTTTTCCCACTTCTTTAGTTTCATAATTTTTTCCCACTTCTTTAGTTTCATAATTTTTTCCCACTTCTTTAGTTTCATAATTTTTTCCCACTTCTTTAGTTTCATAATTTTTTCCCACTTCTATAGTTTCATAATTTTTTCCCACTTCTTTAGTTTCCTAACTTTTGACTACTTCGTGAATTTTCCTAATTTGTTCTTACTTCATTAAGTTTCCTAACTTTTTACTATTTCTTCTTTAATTTCCCATACAGCTGCTTGCTTTAACTTGATAACAGTAAAGGGTAAATGTATCACATAGCATTTCCGCCGTTGGTGAGTGTGGTCTGTGTCTCTTTTTTTTAATCACATTGAGTTATTGAGTAATTTGCGAGTCATTAGTGCTCAGCTTCCCTTCTCAGCAAGTCTCGCAGTGTCCAGTGACTGACGACTCCAGTTCTGTGTTGGTTGATAAGTTTTCTTACACGCCCACTAAGTTTCTCGTTTCTGGCAGTACCCATCTTCACTCCATCTCTCTCATCTGAAGGAGTGACGTGGGCTCATCTGATAAACTCATCTGGATATGACTCATGTTTTCATCACATATTCTTGGGAAAAAATCAAAGTCTTCTCTCCTGAAAGGGTATTTCATTCCCTGTCCAAATGTCAGATATTTATTTTTTCCACTCTTGTTCAAAGCCCAAATGTTTACCACATGGAAAACTGACATATTTCAGGTTATACTTTCTTCTTTTCGTTCCAGCCTTGTTATTGCCCATTATTTTACGGAAACAATGCCATTTCTGTATGTTCATTTCGTTGTTACCCTCATACGATTTTACCCTTTGTTATAATCCATCATACTGAAGGGAGGTCAAAAAGTAATGCACACCAATTTTTTTCTCGGAAACTATTCGGGCAAAATGTGTGAAATTTTCACAGATTGTAGTTGAACATCCCCTTTACACTACCTATTTTTTCAACATAATCTCCGTCCAAGCGTATTGCCTTACGCCAACGCGAAACTAGGTCATGAATGCCTCGTTTGTACCAAGTTTTTGTCCTTCATCGCGTAGCCATTTTTTAACTGCACGGATCACATCCTCATCATTGTCAAAGTGTTTCCCACGCAGGAATTTTTTGAGTGGTCCAAACAGATGAAAATCTGAGGGAGCCAGATCAGGGCTGTAAGGAGGATGGGGCAGTACAGTCCAACCAAATTTGTTGATTGCTTCCCGTGTTACCAGACTTGTGTGAGGGCGTGCATTGTCATGCTGAAGCAACAAATCTGCAGATGGCTTATTAGGCCGAACTCTGTGGAACCGATTTTTGAGTTTTGTCAGTGTATTGATGTAAGCTGTCAAGTTGATTGTCGACTGTAAGCTGCAATGCCAATCGCTGACTAGTGATACGCCTATCCTTACGAATAATGTCATCAGCCCGGTTTAACATGTCTGTGCTACAAGCCGAGGCAACGCGTCCCGAACGCGGTAAATCATGCAGCTCCACTCGTACACTTTCTGCAGCTTTAATTCTCTGAACCCAACGACTAACTGTGCTCCTATCGACTGCAGAACATTTGTACACTGCACACAGTCGTTTATGAATGTTTGCCACAGTTTCTTTTTCCGCAACCAGAAATTCTATGACAATTCGCTGTTTGTAACGGACATTGTTGACAAGCTCCATTTTAACGGTTCATAGATTGCGTAATATTTATCAAAATGCTGTGCAATTTGGTGCACATAATTGGAACATGTCATATTCCAAGTGTGCAAAATTTCATATTCCTATCTTTATTATTAGCCGAGAAAAAAATTGGTGTGCATTACTTTTTGACCTCCCTACGTATATAAATATATTGTGCCATTTTAATTAATTGTTTCCCATTTGTTATTGCCATTTTATAAATTCCTGTCTTGGACTAATAGGATTTCTGATCGATACATAAGTGATAGTAGTCTCCATCATTCACATTGAATTGTGGTGTGCAGACCTTGGCATAGATTAATCTAGTTCGATAACTTTTTTAAATTGAGTTTTACCTGCGAGGATTGGTTGGTTCAATGAAGGTATTAGGGAATGGAGTGACTTAGTTGGGGAGTTAGGGGGCAGTCGATTCAGGCGAGGAAAGGGACAGTCGAAGGGAAGGGACAATCGGAGGGAAGGGACATGGATTAGGTAGGTGGGATAGTTGGAGGGAAGGGACAGGGATTAGGTAGGTGGGACAGTTGGAGGGAAGGGACAGGGATTAGGTAGGTGGGACAGTTGGAGGGAAGGGACAGGGATTAAGTAGGTGGGACAGTTGGAGGGAAGGGACAGGGATTAGGTAGGTGTGACAGTTGGAGGGAAGGGACAGGGATTAGGTAGGTGGGACAGTTGGAGGGAAGGGACAGGGATTAGGTAGGTAGGACAGTTGGAGGGAAGGGACAGGGATTAGGTAGTTGGGACAGTTGGAGGGAAGGGACAGGGATTAGGTAGGTGGGACAGTTGGAGGGAAGGGACAGGGATTAGGTAGGTGGGACAGTTGGAGGGAAGGGACAGGTATTAGTTAGGAGGGACAGTTGGAGTGAAAAGACAGAGGTTAGGGAAGAAGAGACAGTTGGAAGGAAGGGACAATCGGAGGAAAACGTCAAGGATTAGGGTGAAGGGACAGTCGTCGGAGGAAAAAGTCAAGGATTATGGAGGAAAGGGTCAAGGATTAGGGAGGAAGGGACAGGGATTATGGATGATTTGATGTGTAGATATATTGATGAGTGGATGAGAGGGGCGGTGTGTTAAGGAACACATGAGTGGATTCATTCATGGAAGAGTGGGTGCGTGAATTGTTGTTGGGTGGCTGAGTGAGTGGATTTATTAATGGCTGGATATATGGATGACTTTACCGTTGGGTGGCTAGATAATTTGATTTATGGATTAGTAAATAGGTTGAAGCAGTGATCTCTGCAATATGTGCCATTTTTGGCACGCAAGGTTTCTGTTTTTTAGATTGTGCTCTGCCCTATGTGCTGTCTTCGGCTCGAAGGGACAATAGATAGATAGAAATAGGTTGATGTTTTGTATGATTAGGTGAGTAGATGAATGGACGGTTGGATGGAAGTATATGTTAGTTTGTAAATCAATAATCAATTGATCATGAAACTAAAACTGGATGGATGAATAGATTGGTGATAGGTTGGCGTGGTGAATGGGGGAGTAAGGGGTTTGCTGAGTTCTTGACTAACGAATAGTTCTGAATGGTTGGACAGAAGGTGGAAGAACGAGAGAGAGAGAGAGAGAGAGAGAGAGAGAGAGAGAAATTTGAAATGGGTAAAAATAAATATCCACAGAAATAAGTTAACAGAAGAAGAAAGTAACAAATGCTGATTGTGATAAAATAGTGACAGGAACAATTAACGTGTCATGCTCAAAGCTAGCTGATTAGTGACAATCGTGACACATTTATTAATTTTCCTAATAAAGCTATCGTGTTGTGGTTTAACTCATTGATAAATTGATACAGTGCAGTTAAGCATGGTATGCAAAGGGGGGGGGGGGGGGGGGGGGGAATACAATAGCAGTAGATAAATGTTAAAAATGGAAACACGCACTGTCACATGATAACTAATCTTAATAATCATTGGTGGAATATATCCTCACACTTTCATTGACTTTTGTTCAGTCGATTACACAATGATCTGAAATGGAGTCTGATTAATATTTCGTAAAGATTATACAGCCGTATTAGAAACGTTAAGACACGTTTTTGGTATAAAAACTGTACATAAACGTTATAAATACGCATGTTAAGTATTGGCACGGAAAAGTATATCATAATATATATAGTTACTTATTTTATAGACACGTTTACAAGTATTAAAACGTGACATTTCTAAACATTAAAAAATAATATCAGTCATCATGAAATCTAAAGTCACATATAAATATTATAACTGCAAATTTATCAACTATACAGACACTTACAACGCAATATTTGAAACTGTTACAAGAATATGCAATGCACTTGTTTTAATATTGTGAGAAACATAATGAACCATGAATGGGTATTATAAATAGACTTTTCTAAACATTATAATCAACCATTTACGGATATTATAAATAGACTTTTCTAAACATTATAATCAACCATTTACGGATATTATAAATATACTTTGCTAAGCATTATAATCAACCATTTACGGATATTATAAATATACTTTGCTAAGCATTATAATGAACCATTTACGGATATTATAAATATACTTTGCTAAGCATTATAATGAACCATTTACGGATATTATAAATATACTTTGCTAAGCATTATAATGAACCATTTACGGATATTATAAATATACTTTGCTAAGCATTATAATGAACCATTTACGGATATTATAAATATACTTTGCTAAGCATTATAATGAACCATTTACGGATATTATAATATACTTTGCTAAGCATTATAATGAACCATTTACGGATATTATAAATATACTTTGCTAAGCATTATAATGAACCATTTACGGATATTATAAATATACTTTGCTAAGCATTATAATGAACCATTTACGGATATTATAAATATACTTTGCTAAGCATTATAATGAACCATTTACGGATATTATAAATATACTTTGCTAAGCATTATAATGAACCATTTACGGATATTATAAATATACTTTGCTAAGCATTATAATGAACCATTTACGATATTATAAATATACTTTGCTAAGCATTATAATGAACCATTTACGGATATTATAAATATACTTTGCTAAGCATTATAATGAACCATTTACGGATATTATAAATATACTTTGCTAAGCATTATAATGAACCATTTACGGATATTATAAATATACTTTGCTAAGCATTATAATGAACCATTTACGGATATTATAAATATACTTTGCTAAGCATTATAATGAACCATTTACGGATATTATAAATATACTTTGCTAAGCATTATAATGAACCATTTACGGATATTATAAATATACTTTGCTAAGCATTATAATGAACCATTTACGGATATTATAAATATACTTTGCTAAGCATTATAATGAACCATTTACGGATATTATAAATATACTTTGCTAAGCATTATAATGAACCATTTACGGATATATAAATATACTTTGCTAAGCATTATAATGAACCATTTACGGATATTATAAATATACTTTGCTAAGCATTAAATGAACCATTTACGGATATTATAAATATACTTTGCTAAGCATTATAATGAACCATTTACGGATATTATAAATATACTTTGCTAAGCATTATAATGAACCATTTACGGATATTATAAATATACTTTGCTAAGCATTATAATGAACCATTTACGGATATTATAAATATACTTTGCTAAGCATTATAATGAACCATTTACGGATATTATAAATATACTTTGCTAAGCATTATAATGAACCATTTACGGATATTATAAATATACTTTGCTAAGCATTATAATGAACCATTTACGGATATTATAAATATACTTTGCTAAGCATTATAATGAACCTTTACGGATATTATAAATATACTTTGCTAAGCATTATAATGAACCATTTACGGATATTATAAATATACTTTGCTAAGCATTATAATGAACCATTTACGGATATTATAAATATACTTTGCTAAGCATTATAATGAACCATTTACGGATATTATAAATATACTTTGCTAAGCATTATAATGAACCATTTACGGATATTATAAATATACTTTGCTAAGCATTATAATGAAAATCGTTCTGCATTTTTTCGGGAGTTGTTTCCGAAGAGAAAGATATTTCTAAACATTATGTAGATGCGTGACTAACATTTGTTCATTCATGAACAATGTTTCACTGTTTGAGATTAACACAACGGTACTGAGAGTTGAGTAAATGATACATTTTGTGGGGCAACAATAGTACTGTAAGTTGAGTAAATGATATATTGTCTGGGGTAACAACAGTAATGTGCGTTTAGTAATTGATATATTGTCTGGGGTAACATCAGTACTGTAAGTTAAGTAAATGATGGATGATAAATTGTCTGGGGTAACAGCAGTACTGTAAGTTAAGTAAATGATATATTGTCTGGGGTAGCTGTGATTTGAGTAAAAGATATATTGTCTGGGGTAGCTGTGATTTGAGTAAAAACATATATTGTCTGGGGTAGCTGTGATTTGAGTAAAAGATATATTGTCTGGGTAGCTGTGATTTAAGTAAAAGATATATTGTCTGGGGTAGCTGTGATTTGAGTAAAAGATATATTGTCTGGGGTAGCTGTGATTGAGTAAAAGATATATTGTCTGGGGTAGCTGTGATTTGAGTAAAAGATATATTGTCTGGGGTAGCTGTGATTTGAGTAGAAGATATATTGTCTGGGGTAGCTGTGATTTGAGTAAAAGATATATTGTCTGGGGTAGCTGTGATTTGAGTAAAAGATATATTGTCTGGGGTAGCTGTGATTTGAGTAAAAGATATATTGTCTGGGGTAGCTGTGATTTGAGTAAAAGATATATTGTCTGGGGTAGCTGTGATTTGAGTAAAAGATATATTGTCTGGGGTAGCTGTGATTTGAGTAAAAGATATATTGTCTGGGGTAGCTGTGATTTGAGTAAAAGATATATTGTCTGGGGTAGCTGTGATTTGAGTAGAAGATATATTGTCTGGGGTAGCTGTGATTTGAGTAAAAGATATATTGTCTGGGGTAGCTGTGATTTGAGTAAAAGATATATTGTCTGGGGTAGCTGTGATTTGAGTAAAAGATATATTGTCTGGGGTAGCTGTGATTTGAGTAAATGATATATTGTCTGGGTAGCTGTGATTTGAGTAAAATATATATTGTCTGAGGTAACAGCAGTACTGTTAGTTGAGTAAATAATATATTGTCTAGGGTAACAACAGTACAGTAAATTGCGTAGATGAGATATTGACTGAGATAACAACTGTACTGTGAGTGAGTAGATGATATATTGTCTGTGGTAACAACAGTACTGTGCGTTGAGTAAATAATATATTGTCTAGGGTAACAACAGTACTGTAAATTGCGTAGATGAGATATTGACTGAGATAACAACTGTACTGTGAGTTGAGTAGATGATATATTGTCTGTGGTAACAACAGTACTGTGAGTTGAGTAGATGATATATTGTCAGAGGTAACAGTACTGTGAGTTGAGTAAATGATACATTTTTGGGGGTTAAAACAACCTTACTCTGGGTCGAGTAAATGATATATTGTCTAGGCTAAGAAGAGTACTGTTAGTTGAGTGAATGATACATTGTCTGAGTTTAACAACAATATTTTGAGTTGCGTAAGTGATACATTATTTGATATAACAGTAGCTATCTTAGTTGAGTAAATGATACATTGTTTGATATAACAGTAGCTATCTTAGTTGAGTAAATGATACATTGTTTGATATAACAATAGCTATCTTAGTTAAGTAAATGATACATTATTTGATATAACAGTAGCTATCTTAGTTGAGTAAATGATACATTGTATGATATAACAGTAGCTATCTTAGTTGAGTAAATGATACATTGTTTGATATAACAATAGCTATCTTAGTTGAGTAAATGATACATTGTTTGATATAACAGTAGCTGTCTTAGTTGAGTAAATGATACATTATTTGATATAACAGTAGCTATCTTAGTTGAGTAAATGATACATTGTATGATATAACAGTAGCTATCTTAGTTGAGTAAATGATACATTGTTTGATATAACAGTAGCAATCTGAGTCGAGTAAATGATACATTGTTTGATATAACAGTAGCAATCTGAGTTGAGTAAATGATACATTGTATGATATAACAGTAGCTATCTTAGTTGAGTAAATGATACATTGTTTGATATAACAGTAACAATCTGAGTTGAGTAAATGATACATTGTTTGATATAACAGTAGCAATCTGAGTTGAGTAAATGATACATTGTTTGATATAACAGTAGCAATCTGAGTTCAGTAAATGATACATTGTTTGATATAACAATAGCAATCTGAGTTGAGTAAATGGTACATTGTTTGATATAACAGTAGCAATCTGAGTTGAGTAAATGATACATTGTTTGATATAACAGTAGCAATCTGAGTTGAGTAAATGGTACATTGTTTCATATAACAGTAGCAATCTGAGTTGAGTAAATGATACATTGTTTGATATAACAGTAGCAATCTGAGTTGAGTAAATGATACATTGTTTGATATAACAGAAGCAATTTGAGTTGAATAAATGATACATTGTTTAAAGTTAACGTTACTTCAGTTAGTTTAGCAACCGGATATTGCTGGAGCTTAACACAACTACACTGTTAATACAGCCACTGACACACTGTCTAAAGTTAACACATGAATACTGTTAGTATAGTTACTGACATATTGAACTTAACACAACAGTACTACGAGTAGAGTAAATAATACATTGGCAGAAAGTAATACGATTACGATTACTGTCAGACTAACTGATACATTGTCATAACACATCGCCACTGTTGGTAGGATAGCTTGCATGATAGCAGAAGTTAACACAACGATAGTTTTAGTAGAGTCATTGACACCGTTCATGGAGTTAGCACAGCAATAGTGTTAGTACAGTAATTGACACTTTTTTCTGAAGTTAACACAGCAATAGTGTTAGTACAGTAATTGACACTTTTTCTGAAGTTAACACAACAATACTGTCAGTAGAGTATATTGACAACCTTTTTCTAAGTGTACACAATTCTGTTAATACAGTAATTGACCCCTTTTCTGATGTTAACATTACAATTATTTTAATACAGTAAATTACATCTTTTTCTGAAGTTAACATTACAATTCTGTTAATACAGTAATTGACATCTTTTCTGAAGAACACAACAATACTGTCAGTATAGTAATTGACACCCTTTCTAAATTTAACACACCAATACTTTTAGCATAGTAACTGACACCTTTTCTAAAGTTAACACACCAATACTTCTAGCATAGTAATTGACACCCTTTCTAAAGTTAACACACCAATGCTTTTAGCATAGTAATTGACACCTTTTCTAATGTTAACACACCAATACTTTTAGCATAGTAATTGACACCTTTTCTAAAGTTAACACAACAATGCTGTCAGCAGAATAATTGAAGAGTTGTCTAAAGTTAACACAACAATGCTGTCAGTAGAATAAATTGACGACTTTTCTAAAGTTAACACACCAATACTTTTAGCATAGTAATTGAAAACTTTTCTAAAGTTAACACAACGATGATGTTAGTAGAAAAAATTAAAGACTTTTCTAAAGTTAACACAACGATGCTGTCAGTAGAATAATTGACGACTTTTCTAAAGTTAACACAACGATGCTGTCAGTAGAATAATTGACGACTTTTCTAAAGTTAACACAACAATGCTGTCAGTAGAATAATTGACGAGTTTTCTAAAGTTAACACAACAATGCTGTCAGTAGAATACTTGACGACTTTTCTAAAGTTAACACAACAATGCTGTCAGTGGAATAAATTGACGAGTTTTCTAAAGTTAACACAACAATGCTGTCAGTATAATAATTTACGACTTCTCTAAAGTTAACTTAACGGTTTTGTTACTCAAGAGACAATGAAAGTTAACCTGCTCATGTTTACAAATATGCTGTCAGTAGAATAATTGACGACTTCTCTAAAGTTAACTTAACGGTTTTGTTACTCAAGAGACAATGAAAGTTAACCTGCTCATGTTTACAAATATGCTGTCAGTAGAATAATTGACGACTTCTCTAAAGTTAACTTAACGGTTTTGTTACTCAAGAGACAATGAAAGTTAACATGCTCGTGTTTACAAATATGCTGTCAGTAGAATAATTGACTTCTCTAAAGTTAACTTAACGGTTTTGTTACTCAAGAGACAATGAAAGTTAACCTGCTCATGTTTACAAATAAGCTCCTTCAGAAACGGAGCACAACTCGATATGGTTATCAATCTTATCTTGGAGGTTTCTGTGAAATGTTATCACACTCTCTGCTCATATTATTTCCCTGTCCGACGCTCTGTTTCACATTATCTCATTCTGTGCTTCTTTCTCAGTGTCTTTTTTTTTAAAGCTGTTCTTATCTACATCTAACTCTTTCTGTCTCTCTGCTGCTGTTTGTTTATTGTCTGTATATCTGTCTGAGTATATTCTTATCTTATACATCCTTCACTTTCTCTTTCTTTCGGTTTTGTAGTTCTCCTTTCCAACGTTTTTTCTCTCTCTCTCTTTCCTTCTTCCTTTTAATGATTTTTAAAAAATTTATTCATATTATTTTATTCCATTACTTGTTTCCTTTTTTATTTGTAAATATTTCTTTTGCATTCTGTATCTTTTTTTGTTTTCCTCATGATGTTTGGTGACCGTTTTTAGTGTGTTTTTCCTTCCCCTTAATCCACTTATTCCTCACTCTACCTCTCTATGTGTGAGTATATTTTTCCTCCTTTCAACTTTATCATGACATTCCTCACTCTACCTCTCTGTGTGTGAGAGTAGTACATATTTTTTCCTTCTCTCAACTTTTATCACATTCACTACTATAAATCCTCATTCACTCTTCTCTCTCTCTCTCTCTTTATTTGTTATTTATCAGCTTCTATATCTCGCTGTCCATCGCTCTCTTTCATCATCATCATCATCATCATCATTGGGTGCCTTCTCCGCATCGAAGGTTGGCTACCATGGTGCGCCATTCCACTCTGTCTCTTGCTTTGATGGTGCAGATTGTCATAGGCTGACTTGTCCATGTTAGTCTTGGTCTGCCTCTGCCTCTTTTACCTTGTATTTTGCTCTCTCTATATTTCTAACTACCTTACTTACTCTCCCCTCCATTATGTGTGACACTTTAAAGAAACACAATTCTCGTTTGCTGTAATGGACTTTCACATTATCTCCGACTACAGTTTTTTTTTTTAAAAATCTAACTCGGATTATTTCCGCTCAGTTGGTGTCAGATTCCTGTAATTGTACCTGAATATTTCCGCTCAGTTGGTGTCAGATTCCTGTAATTGTACCTGAATATTTCTACCACAGTTCTCATTGTACTTTAAGAATTGTTCTTTCCACCCGTGTCGCAAAATTAATAATCTAGAGTCTCAAGAATATTTTGAAAGTTTGTATTTATTTGTTTATAGTAAAGTAAAAGTACAATGCATTTTTAATTTTAAAATATTACAATATTTTTTGTAAAACCGACAATCATGAAGTTACAGACCTTCATTAGTGGATGTTTGCACAGAATAAAAGGATGGAAATGGCAGGGCACAATCGCTAACTTAGAATTATGGGAAAATACCAGTCAAGTACTAGGGGACAAAGACATACAACGAAGACAATGACCTTGAATTGGGACACACACTGCGAAAGCCAACTGAAAGTATTACACGATAGATCCTGTTTTGGAATCCCCAGGAGAAGAGTCAAAAGGAAGACCAAATATTTTGAGAGAAGACAGGTGGAAGCAGAGATGAAGAAGATGGATACGTCATGGAATGATCTTAAAATAATGGCAAGAAACAGAACGACTTGGAAAGTGTTGGAACGGCTTGGACCTTAGCTCAACAGGGATTTGAAAAGTAGAAGAAGAAGATGTTAATAAATTAGTAAAAATATGTGGCGATTTAAGGCAAAGAATTTGCGGTACACCAGCACTCCAGTATCAAGTTAAGATATAATTGTTGAAAAAAGGGAAATCTCCAGGCGTGGATACGATTTCAGTTGAGCTCGTTCAGACAAGGGTACAGCCCCTGATAAATACACTCAATGTTATCAGTAAGAAGGTCTGGCAGACTGGGGAGTGACCATGGAAACGGTCCTGAATCATTACTATCCCAAAGAAAGGAAATGTGCGTAATTGTAGCATTGTGGAACCACAAGTCCTATCACATGAGGCAGTAATAGACTAAAGGTGCAACAAAGCATGTCAAATCATTTGACAACTATCACCACTATTGTCCAACAAGGAAATAATCGTCATCATCAAGTACCAAGCATGCTGGCGTCATGTCTCATCATCATGTCTTTCCATAACTTTCGATATCGACAGTTATTTATAATTTCTGTTGTTGACCCTCTGTCAAGCTATTATCTTAAGCTTTCTGGTATCTATTCTCTTTGCTTCCCTCTATCTCTTCGTCGCTCAATTTTCCCAGTTGTTACAATATATTCCAGTTGTTACAATATATTCCAGCTTTTCTCTTCTCATTACGTAGCCAATGAATGATGATTGTTTCTTCCTGATATTAAGGAAATAATCATCAACATCATCATCATCATCATCATCTAGTACCGGGCCTACTGGCGTAGGTGATCATGTCTCTCCACAACTTTCGATCTCGGCAGCTATTTATCATTTCTGTTGTTGACCTTCTGCCAAGCCATTCTCTTAAGCTGTCTTATTTTTTCTCTTTGCTTCCCTCTATCTCTTCGTTCCTCAATTTTTCCAGTTGTTCTCTTCTCATTACATGGCCAAAAAATGATGATTGTTTCTTCCTAATATTGGAAATTTGCTCTCTTTTTGCTTTGACCTCTCTCAGAACATCTTCATTACAAGGAAATAATACTGGATGCGATGTGCACGCTTTACAATACCAACTTCACCCTCAACGATGAAAGGTAGCAGTGGAAGGAAAGAAGAAGAAGATCAATCATATCTATGTCCAAGCAAAGTAACAATCATACACAAACATGTGATATGTATATATTATTAGTAAAAAAATAAAGAACACCCACGCCAAGTGGCGTATAGGGAATAAGGTGTTAGCAACTATAAATTTTACAGACCTTCGGCACATGATTTTTGGGGTTAATGTGGTCGGTATTACATCCGTGCCGCTTTACTTTCGCAGAAAAAAATTTCGGTACCTATTTAAGGCTGGTTGAATCGGGATATGAGAGGATAAGTTAACAGCTGAGATCCTCAAGGCAATTGATAGCCATAATTTAATACATCTCCAAAAAATGTTCAACATCATTTGGAAAACAGAGAAGACGCCTCATAAATGGAAAAAAGGAATCATTGTTAAGATCCCAAAAAGGGCAATCTTAGAGATTGTAACAACTGGAGAGGCGTGACACTTTTGTCAGTTGCCTCAAAGTTATTCTGTAAAATCATCCTAAATAGAATAAAGGATTCAATAGATACAGTAATGCGTGAAGAACATGCTGGGTTTAGAAAAGGGAGAAGCTGTCTTGACCACATTTTCACTCTACGACTTATATTGGAGGAACACATTGAAAAGCAAAAACCTTTTGTACTTAACTTCATCGACTTCAAAAAAGCATTTGATAGTATTCATAGAGATTCTTTGTGGAAAATTCTGAAGCAATATGGTTTACCATCAAAAATCATAAATATTATCAAAGACATGTATGATGGTTACACATGTGCAGTTCGAACAGAGGAAGGACTGAGCGAATGTTTCCCAATAGAAACTGGGGTTAAACAAGGATGTATTTTATCGCCCTTGTTATTTGGAATTGTTATGGACTTCATAATGAAGAAATGCTGCACTGGTAATAAAGGCATCGAATGGATACAAGGAGACCATTTGGAGGACCTCGACTTTGCTGATGACATAGTTCTCATCAGCAGTCAGATAAAAACGATGCAGGAAAACACAAATGAACTATCATCAATAGCCAGCAAAATTGGGCTTGAGGTCAATCATGAAAAGACTAAAGTCATGAAAAGTTTAATTCCAACAGACGACAAAATATACATGGAAAACAAACCAGTAGAAGAGATCGATCACTTTATCTATCTTGGAAGTCACATTGATCGAGAAGGGGATACGAGCAAAGAAATTAGAATCAGACTGGCTAAAGCAGCAATGTCTTTCAGAAGCCTTGAAAAGTTGTGGAAATCAAAACTCATTAGCACAAACACAAAACTTAGGCTATTCAAATCAAATGTACTATCAACCCTTACGTATGCGTGTGAAAGCTGGAAAACAACAAGAGATATAGAAACAAAGTTGAACGCATTCGAAAATAAATGTCTAAGGAAAATACTTGGTATAGAATGGAACGAATTCAAAACAAACGAGGAAATTAGAGAAATCGCCAATCAACCACTAATATCTTCAGTAATAAAGAAAAGACGATGGTCATACGTTGGACATGTGATGAGAAGAGATAAATCGAATAGCAAAGCAAGCCTCATATGGGAAACAACAGGTAAAAGAAAAAGAGGAAGACCCAGGGAGCACAAACACAAAACTTAGGCTATTCAAATCAAATGTACTATCAACCCTTACGTATGCGTGTGAAAGCTGGAAAACAACAAGAGATATAGAAACAAAGTTGAACGCATTCGAAAATAAATGTCTAAGGAAAATACTTGGTATAGAATGGAACGAATTCAAAACAAACGAGGAAATTAGAGAAATCGCCAATCAACCACTAATATCTTCAGTAATAAAGAAAAGACGATGGTCATACGTTGGACATGTGATGAGAAGAGATAAATCGAATAGCAAAGCAAGCCCTCATATGGGAAACAACAGTAAAAGAAAAGAGGAAGACCCAGGGAGACACTGAGAAGAACATTGATGAGAGAGGCAAGAGCAGCAGGAATCGGCTCCCTCAATGAGATAGAACTGCTTGCACAGAACAGCGACAGATGGCGAGATTTAATAAAATATCTTTAAAAGAAAACTGCTAGAACAAAAATTCATATAGGAGAAGGTTTATCTTGGTCTACGCCCTATGGGCCGGTTACGGCTCGAAAGGTCAATAGATAGATAGATAGAATCGGGAGCCGTCGATCAGGATCGAACCCGACCTTATCCTTTATAGTTCAGTTCACTAACTACTGAGCTATCGCGGCTCCCTGTATATATTATTGCCAGTGGTGAAATGTAAACCGACCATGACATTACGTGGCCTTCCGCCTTGTTTTCGCCACCAGTTCGCTAAAACATCTGATAATGGGAAAAAGAAAACATGTGGTGGAGTTTTATTCAAATATAACCTGAGAGATAAACATTGATTTAACATTCCCATCAGTCTATCTTTTGTTCTTGCAATACTAAGACGGTCAATAGAGCAGAAATTATAAACTCTCCGTGTCCAACGATCCTTATTTTCAAGTGTCAGACCTTGCGCAGAACACAAAAATTCTCTCAACCTCGACACGGAGTTAAAATCCCGGCTGAGCCAGTTGGGATTTTTTACTTATGATTTCTCTCTGCGGTAACCAACCCTGGTCTCATCAGCGAGGCCCGGCTTGAAACGTCAATTACTCAACGACGGGAAAAATATGAGTACCTCTGAAGACGGAGTTATCTGCCTGTTGTTGGACGAGGGACCCCTGTGCACACGGCTGCCAGGGAAAAAAAAAAAAGATTAACATGCAAAATTCATTTCTTAATCTCTAGGGGCTTCGCATGAGGTAAAAGGTGGCGAACGCAAAAAAAAAAAGACTTTTTTTTAGGTTTTTTTAGACCAAATCTGGCATTAATAGTGTAATTACAGCTTCGTCATTATTAATAGTTGGCGTGGCTCTAGAAAGGAGTACCAAACATGTTTCTAGTAAGTAAAGGCGACCTGGCGTGGCACAGGCCACATCTCTCCGACATGTACGGTATTCATAGAAAAATAGCAACCTAACACCACATTCCCTTTACGCCTAGCAAGGCAGGGGAGGGAATCGTCACTTTACTTACGTACAATGTAGTAAGGGACAGCGTTTTTATTTAACATCCGTCTCATATAGAACTAGGCACTCGATCTAACCTATACAGAAATCAAAGATTACTTGATTTAACTTTTTCCGTACGGAAGCTTTCTATCAATGCAACAGAGATGATTTCAGAGACAACATTTTTCATGGTTTTAAATATTAATCTACATGGTTTTATTTTTCTGACACTTAACACATTATATATGGAATTTTAGATACTTGAACAAGGAATTAGATTTCGCCAATACCAGGATGATACAATACATGTAAAACAGAAGAATATGTTTGATGGCTGTTCACAATAATTAAATTGAGAGGGACGCATTGTGCGGCGAAACGTACTGAAAGAGTTAAGACCACCCCCCTAATTAAAAAAAAAAAATATATATATATATAATAAATGACAAGCTATTGCTGTTTTGAGATCCACACTTACACTGGAACACAACCCAACCCAATGGAATTTTGCTTCTCAACGGAGGTTGTTAAAAACATCAGTCCTCATGAAATTAACTCATGTCTTCCGTCATTTACTTATTCGTGTAAAATATGCGGCGTGGTTGCACTTTGCTGTCCTTCCGTTTTGTGTGTGCATTGCTTGAGATTTCTTCCATATTGTTTGGCGGCTCTTGAGCTCGCTCCATTCCTTCAAGCTTATGAGAAATATAGTGAGAGTGTAACTATTTTCAGTGACTAATGGCTCCTCTTGTTAACAGCTGATATGGTTGATATTACGCCAAGCCCCTCTATATTTCCCTCAAAATCCGGTACCAATTTTAGGATGGTGAACCTAGACACCATCGATCGGGATCAAACCTGATCACATGTCAGTATACATTATTTTTTCGTTCGCCAGCTTTTACCTCTGACGAAGTCCCTAGATACTAGGAACAGAATTTTGCGTGTTAATCCATTTTTTTCCTGGCAGCCGTATACACAGGGGTCCCTCGCCGTACAGGCAGATAACCCCGACTTCGGAGGTGTTCATATTTTTTTCCGTCGATGAGTAATTGACGTTTCAAGCCGAGCCTCGCTGCTGAGACCAGGGGTGGTTGCCGCAAATCATAAATAAAAATCCCACCTGGTGTAGCCGGGATTTGAACCCACAACCTCTCTGTCTCGAGGCCGGGGTCTTGCCTCGAGACCAACCAGTCCCCCACACTATAAATCATTAACCAGTAAGCGACCGAGGCTTCCTTGTTCGTCTCTCGACCTTACTGGAGCGCAGCAGTTGTCTGTAGTCAGAGTTGTCCCTCCTAGAAAAGTAATCCTTACCAGACTAACGAGCATTAAAGCTGGGGTATGCATCAAGTTTTGTTTTCTCTTAGGTCGGTTGTCCGGTATCATTAACGTGTTCCGAGGGAACCAAGGTTTGAAAACCAGCGGGAAAAAAATGGCGCTGAATCCTCTTCTTTTAGTGTACTCTCAAAGAAAGTACAAACATCCAGTCTGTTTAATGATCGAGAAGTCCACTAAAGAAGCAGCGATTGGGTCATGAGAATAAATGATGTAAATAAAGGCACTTTACAGAAACCAGTGAACAGGGACAGTACTAAACAGAATTGGATTGCTCAACGCTGTTTATTGCTTTAATTAGACGTCACTTTGACGCTTTTTAACTGCTGATGTCTTGGTGTATTTTGTGATTTTGACTCGCTAATAATTGAGTTTGCTTAGTTAAGTGTTTATCTTTGGGCGCGACGCTTTCGTTTTCTTGTGTAGTTTGGTTTTTGAGTTAAGGGCTATTGTTTTTAATGTTATATTTTCTTCACGATTCGGTCTGAACATATGTTATTTTTAGCTCTTAAGTGTATTTTTTTTTTAAATTGTATATCTCATTATCCATATGCATAAATGAGTGAGTGAAAGGGAAGAGGAAGCGGGTGGGCGGGGGGTGTGAGTGAGTGAGGGCTCAATGTTCTTTCTGTTCTGTTCTGTTCTGTTCTGTTCTATTCTGTTCTATTCTGTTCTGTTCAAGGAATCAGGTACATTGCTGCCGAGATTTCCCCATATCCTCTCCACTCAAATAAAAAAAAACAAATCAAGGAGTTGATTGAAGTTGTCAATTAGATGTATATAGAATGAGGGGGAAAATTTGAAACAAACAAAAATTGACATTTAGGGAATCGAGTAAATGAGAATATTAAAGGTGAGGTAGATAATTAATGTGTGTATAATGAGGATGGAGAAGAGAAGATTGAAAGTAAGTGAATTTTGTGAGTGAAAGCGAAGAAAAGAAAAATGTAAGAACAAAAAGTAAATTTGGGAGATGGAGTGGACGAAGTGAAAGAGAAGGTAAAGAAGTTATCGTCGTTGAGAGTGGAGCGATTTATTGACATTAATTTATATGGAGGAGACGTATCGATCCACACGGAGCCACAATTGTTTTAGGAAATGAAACAGAGACACGTCTCTAGCGATGTCGAGAATTGCATCTTCTCTTGATTGTGAGTAAAGGGACGCGGTAATATAAAGAGTAAGCGAAGGATGCTGTGGAAATGGCGTGGCTGTTAAAAATGAAGGCAACGGCAGTGACGTAGGTGAAGATGGCGTTCTTTGAAAGCCTGCTTCCACAGCTTGGTTTTCTATACAATATTGGCATGAAGAGCGAGTAGTTTTTAGGGAGTGAGAATAAGACAATAATAGATAATAGTAAAGAAAGTATGAAAGATATGTCTAGAAGTAAGTGCGAAATGGATAATAACTGTAAGTGGATATATATATATATATATATATATATATATATATATATATATATATATATTGAGAGAGAAAAGAGAGAGAGAGAGAGAGATTGTAGGGTAGTACAGAAATAAATTAGATGAAAATACAAGTCACCGGCGAAAGTAAGAGAGAGGGGGAAAAAAGAGTCGAAGAAGTATAATTGGTTAAGGAAGTTGTATAAATGAATAAGGCAAGTAGATTGTAGCTAGACGAAGGTGGTTCAAGAAATCAAGGAGACTTTGAGCATAACAACAGAAGTGTGAGATCTGGCGCGAGATCTGGCTAGAGACAGAGATTCTTCAGATGGGATGTGGTGAGTGTAACGTTCTGTGGGAGATATGGCTAGAGACAGAGATTCTTTCAGACGGGCTGTGGTGAGTGTAACGTTCTGTGGGAGATATGGCTAGAGACAGAGATTCTTTCAGACGGGCTGTGGTGAGTGTAACGTTCTGTGGGAGATATGGCTAGAGACAGAGATTCTTTCAGACGGGCTGTGGTGAGTGTAACGTTCTGTGGGAGATATGGCTAGAGACAGAGATTCTTTCAGACGGCTGTGGTGAGTGTAACGTTCTGTGGGAGATATGGCTAGAGACAGAGATTCTTTCAGACGGGCTGTGGTGAATGTAACGTTCTGTGGGAGATATGGCTAGAGACAGAGATTCTTTCAGACGGGCTGTGGTGAATGTAACGTTCTGTGGGAGATATGGCTAGAGACAGAGATTCTTTCAGACGGGCTGTGGTGAATGTAACGTTCTGTGGGAGATATGGCTAGAGACAGAGATTCTTTCAGACGGGCTGTGGTGAATGTAACGTTCTGTGGGAGATATGGCTAGAGACAGAGATTCTTTCAGACGGGCTGTGGTGAATGTAACGTTCTGTGGGAGATATGGCTAGAGACAGAGATTCTTCCAGATGGGATGTGGTGAATGCAACGTTCTGTGGGAGATATGGCTAAAGACACAGATTCTTTCAAACGGGATGTGGTGAATGCAACGTTTTGTGGAGATATGGCTAGAGACAGCGATTCTTTCAGACAGGCTGTGGTGAATGTAACGTTCTGTGGGAGATATGGCTAGAGACAGAGATTCTTTCAGACGGGCTGTGGTGAATGTAACGTTCTGTGGGAGATATGGCTAGAGACAGAGATTCTTTCAGACGGGCTGTGGTGAATGTAACGTTCTGTGGGAGATATGGCTAGAGACAGAGATTCTTTCAGACGGGCTGTGGTGAATGTAACGTTCTGTGGGAGATCTGGCTAGAGACACATATTCTTCCAGACGGGATGCGGTGAATGCAACGTTCTGTGGGAGATATGGCTAAAGACACTGATTTTTCCAGACAGGATGTGGTGAATGCAACGTTTTGTGGGAGATATGGCTAGAGACAGAGATTCTTTCAGACAGGCTGTGGTGAATGTAACGTTCTGTGGGAGATATGGCTAGAGACAGAGATTCTTTCAGACGGGCTGCGGTGAATGCAACGTTCTGTGGGAGATCTGGCTAAAGACACAGCTTCTTCCAGACGGGCTGTGGTGAATGCAACGTGCTGGAAAGGATGTGTGACGTGATGTTGATGAGATTATACATACATTAGTATCAAGCGATATAAACTCATCTCTCCCATTTAGGTCTTCTAAACTATAATGTAAAAAAACTATCATGGATGATACATTGCATTGTGAAAGCTGAATTAGTACATACCACCAGTCAACCCGCTTCATTAACAAAGTCCCACGCCATCGCTTATACAAAATACATCAGATATGTTTTTATATAGATATATAGATGTTTTTTATACAGATAGCTTTTTACCTCTGACGAAGTCCCTAGTGATAGTGACTAGAAACTGAATGTTGCGTGTTAATCAGCTTTTCCCTGGCAACCATGTGCACAGGGTTCCTTCGCCACACAGGCAGATAACTCCGTCTTCGGTCTCTACCGTCGATGTCTTTCGAAATCTTTCCGTCGATGAGTAATACCGTTTCAATCCGGGCGTCATTGCTGAGACCAGGAGTGGTTGCCGCAGAGAGAAATCATAAATAAAAATCCCAAATAGTGCCTCCGGGATTTGAACCCACAAACTCTCTGTCTCGAGGCCGGAGTCTCGCCTGGTGACCAACCAGTCCCCCAAACAAAGTATAATAATGTACACTTCTGCCTTATGTAGTACAATATTTAATTGGCTAAACCATAAAGCGAATCTGTTCCCGCTTGCTACATACTTCAGGAGATCTATACAATCTTAAAATTATTTCAATTTTTGCTAAACACATTCTTAAGTTATTTTCTCCCATCGACATAAAGGTGAACAAGGATTGTTATTCCATTTTAATTACAGTAAATGTACGCAAATTGTTGGCAAACAAATTTGCCGCTAAATTTATGCGCTGCTACTGCATTGCATCGAAGTTTGTGTTTTCCGGAAATTACTTAATTTTTTTTTTTTTTTTTTTTTTTTTTTTTTTTTAAATCGTGACATCAGATTTTGGCAGATAAAACACGTTTTTATTTAATTATTTTTTTAAAATGAGATAACTGACATTTAAAAAATTGTTCCTTGTTAAATGCCAAGAATACAGTTTGTTTGTGAAACAAGGTGGATGGAATGTTTTTTTTTGTTTTTTTTTTTTTTGGGGGGGGGGGGGGTGGGGGAGACAAAGATATTAACATTTGGTGTAATAGGTATATGAAACAGAAGCATACAATACATAAAAATAGATAATGGAAACTGTGTTTTGATTTGTGTTAGAGTATGTCGAATAGAGCCAAATCAACATCATCATTGAGTGTCACATCGAAGGTTAATTACCATGGAGCAACATTCAGTTCTGTCTTTTGTTTTGCTCGTGCATGTTGTCATAAGATGACTTGTCCATTTTTTAAATGTTACTCGTCAATGCTAGTCTTGGTCTGCCTCTATTACCTTGTATTTTCCTTTCGAAGATTTACTTTTTTAGCAGGCTGCTTTCTTTTAACATGGCCCAAAAATCGCATTTGCCTTGTCTGAATTGTATTTATTAGTTCTCTTTTCATTTTTAGTGGTCTTTCAACAAACCAACCCCCCCCCCTTCCCCCTCTCCCGCAACAAAAAGAATAAAAATACTGTATACAATTTAAAAACATTAAAAGGAGGCTGAATCAACCACAAAACATGTAAATACATAACTAAATATATATATAGTTGATATATCTGAAATATTGATACGTCGAAATTATAGAAGAGGGAACGAAGACAATACTAATTCCTTGCAATGATCCTTACATCCTGTATGGAAGACACAAAGAGCTGAGTTCTGTAATCTTCCAGGTAAAGGTTGACCTGAAGAACAATTAATTGTTAGTGGGGGATTTCAGTGGTTGATCAAGAAGAAAGAAGGTACGAGAGACATATTGTAGGTAACAAGTAGCCATATTACATCAACATATAACAGGAAGGGTGAAGAACTAATGATTTAATTATTGAATATGGGTCAATCGAAGACGATCATACATTCTTTTGAAACAAAGAACACATATAAGAACTCTCCATTTATCCTTATTCATGGATTGTCTCTTTATCTCTTTTCAGTAAATGCCAGATCTAGTCAATTTGGCTTTGCTTGCATGATTTCATACTCTTTATTTTCAGTTAGTCCATTTCCCCAAAATGGATTATTTGGTTTCCTTGCCTGTGTTTTTAAAACCTTTAGTATGTGTCAAGTCGTTTGTCTATGTCTAACCTCCTTTATGGCATCAAACGACATACAAGACACGTGACAGTGGTCTATTTCGCACCTCCATGGTCATCACATACAACAGGCAAAGCATGTGGTAGTGGTCTATTTCCCACCTCCATGGTCATCACATACAACAGGCAAAGCATGTGGTAGTGGTCTATTTCCCACCTCCATGATCATCACATACAACAGGCAAAGCATGTGGTAGTGGTCTATTTTCCACCTCCATAGTCATCACATACAACAGCAAAGTATATTACAGTGGTCTGTTTCCCACCTCCATGGTCATCACATACAACAGGCAAAGCATATTACAGTGGTCTATTTCCCACTTTCATGGTCATCACATATGATATGTAAAACAATGGTCTATTTCCCAAACCATTTAGCCGTCAAATACGACATGCAAGAAAATGGTGTAACGCCCAACCCATTTAGCCGTCAAATACGACATGCAAGAAAATGGTCTATTTCCCAACCCATTTAGCCGTCACATACGACATGCAAGACAATGGTCTATTTCCCAACCCATTTAGCCGTCAAATACGACATGCAAGAAAATGGTCTAACGCCCAACCCATTTAGCCGTCACATACGACATGCAACACAATGGTCTATTTCCCAACCCATTTAGCCGTCACATACGACATGCAAGACAATGGTCTATTTCCCAACCCATTTAGCCGTCACATACAACATACAAGACAATGTTCTATTTCCCAACCCATTTAGCCGTCACATACGACGTGCAAGACAATGGTCTATTCCCAACCCATTTAGCCGTCACATACGACATGCAAGACAATGGTCTATTTCCCAACCAATTTAGCCGTCACATACAACATACAAGGCAGGTGACAGTGACGTTTTGTTTCTCTCCCTTCTCCATGGTCATCACATACGACATGCAAGACAATGGGGTCTATTTCCCAACCCATTTAGCCGTCACATACGACATGCAAGACAATGGTGTCTATTTCCCAACCCATTTAGCCGTCACATACAACATACAAGGCAGGTGACAGTGACATTTTGTTTCTCTCCCCTGACCATAGTCATATACCTGTAGCCATGGGACGGTATTCAAAATGCGCTGGTCATAACTAAAACCCGAGTCAAACTTCGTAGACGCCACTTCCAGACACGGTACAGATGAAACGTGAAGTGTGAATAAGGACATAGATAATGTTGTAGAGAAGTAAAGTGATACATGTCTCCTTTTTAGACCACATTTTTTGGATGGGAGTGGGTTGGTACTATTCTTTGCTCTCATTACCTTCCCCATCATAGTAAGTCAGGTACTTTTTTTTTTAATTTTTAGTTGGTCTCAATGGAGAGGGGAAAGGTTTGAATCTAACTCCTGTTTTTTTTTATTTTTACGGCAAGCCAGTACACTACCTATGTAGACTCACTCACAGGTGAAACAGACATCCTACCACTACTTACTCTGTCACAGGTGAAACAGATATACCATAACTACTTACTCTGTCACAGGTGAAACACACATACTATGATTACTTACTCTGTCACAGGTGAAACAGACATACTTTAACTACTTACTCTGTCACAGGTGAAACAGACATACTTTAACTACTTATTCTGTCACAGGTGAAACAGACATACTATAACTACTTACTCTGTCACAGGTGAAACACACATAATATAACTACTTACTCTGTCACAGGTGAAACACACATAATATAACTACTTATTCACTCACAGGTGAAACACACATACTATAACTACTTACTCTGTCACAGGTGAAACACACATACTATAACTACTTACTCTGTCACAGGTGAAACACACATACTATAACTACTTACTCTGTCACAGGTGAAACACACATACTATAACTACTTACTCTGTCACAGGTGAAACACACATACTATAACTACTTATTCAGTCACAGGTGAAACACACATACTATAACTACTTACTCTGTCACAGGTGAAACACACATAATATAACTACTTATTCAGTCACAGGTGAAACACACATACTATAACTACTTACTCTGTCACAGGTGAAACACACATACTATAACTACTGACTCTGTCACAGGTTTAAAACAGACATACTATAACTACTTACTCTGTCACAGATGAAACACATATATTATTACTACTCTATCACAGGTTTAAACACACATATTATAACTACTTACTCTGGCACAAGTTTAAACAGACATACTATAACTACTTACTCTGTCACAGGTTTAAACAGACATACTATAACTACTTACTCTATCACAGGTTTAAACAGACATACTATAACTACTTACTCTGGCACAAGTTTAAACAGACATACTATAACTACTTACTCTGTCACAGGTTTAAACAGACATACTATAACTACTTACTCTGTCACAGGTTTAAACAGACATACTATAACTACTTACTCTGTCACAGATGTAAACAGACATCCTACCACTACATACTCTGTCACAGGTTTAAACAGACATACTATAACTACTTATTCTGTCACAGGTTTAAACAGACATACTACCACTACATACTCTGTCACAGGTTTAAACAGACATCCTACCACTACTTATTCTGTCACAGGTTTAAACAGACATACTACCACTACTTATTCTGTCACAGATGTAAACAGACATCCTACTACCACTGACACTGTGCCATATGAAACAGACCTACCTCCTACCACTTCTGATTCACTTAACGGAAAGGTAAAAGAAATGTCTTATACACTACTGATTCACTGCGAGGTGAAACAGACATTCTACCACTACTGACTCACCAGTGAAGCAGACATCCAAAATATAAACGTGAACGCTATACCAATGCTATAAAGTATTAAATGCACCAGTAATTAGAGAAGATAAATGAAGATAGCTGTACTCTGCAGAATGAGAGGTGTTGATAATGAAACCATTAAAAATTGCGCGTTGCTTGAAATGACAAATGTCATTGTTTTTTTGTCATCCACAATAATTATCGTCATAAACATCAATAACGTCACGTCAGCAATTAATTTTATAAATAGCACAAGTGTTGAATCAGAGACAACAAATCCAATAATTTGTTGATCAAATGAGACAAAAATATGTCCTGTGACTCCATGCCATACAAAACGTATGTTAATGAGAATCGTTGAGCAAATATGGAGGCGATACGATGTAGAAAGAGGTGAAAGTATCATTGCAACCCTCAAATAACATCACGGGATAATGGTTGGCTACCACCGAAGTTAGAGCTAGAACTAGTATCACCCTTGACATCCAACAAAGTATTTCCCTCGACATCGATAAAGTATCTCTCTCGACATCCAAAAAAAGTATCTCACTGGCATCCAAAAGTATATCACTGGACATCCAAAAAGTATCTCCATGGACATCCAAAAATGTTCCTGGGGCATCGAAAAATTATATCACTGGGCATCCAAAAAGTATCTCACTGGACATCCAAAAAGTATCTCACTGGACATCCAAAAAGTATATCACTGGACATCCAAAAAGTATCTCACTGGACATCCAAAAAGTATCTCACTGGACATCCAAAAAGTATCTCACTGGACATCCAAAAAGTATCTTACTAGACATCCAAAAAGTGTCTCACTGGACATCCAAAAAGTATCTCACTGGACATCCAAAAGTATCTCACTAGACATCCAAAAAGTATCTCACTAGACATCCATAAAGTATCTCACTGGACATCCAAAAATGTTCCTGTGGCATCGAAAAAGGTATCTCTTTGGACATCCAAAAAGTATCTGCCTTGACATCCGAAAAAAGTATCTCTCTCAACATTAAAAATAGCTTCATGGACACCCAAAAATTGTTCCTTGGGCATCAAAAAATGTATCTCATTGGACTTCCAGAAAGTATCTGCCTTGACATCCGAAAGGTATCTCCCTGGACATGAAAAAGTATCATCCTGGACATCCAAAAAGGACCTCTTTTCTTAAACGTATCTTATATCACAATTCTTTATGAATAGATGCATGAACAAGCAAAAACAAGAATTGATAAATGTTATATTTCCACTACCTCCAAGCTCCCAATATCAAATATAGCCTTATCGTTGGCATCTGAAGTAAAGATCGTAATATATGGAATACTAGTTTCAAAAATGAAGGCACGAAAGGACAAAATGAGAAATGAAACATTAACAAATAGCTGGAATAACATCGTGCACCAAAGACAGGAAAAAAGGGTGGTAAAGCGGTTTACAATCAACATTTTTTCGGGCACATCATGAGAAGAGGAAAGTTGGAATACTTGGTTACAACTGGCAAAATAAAAGGAAAGAGAGATCGCGGACGACAAAGAGAGAAAAATACTGGATAGCTTGGTGTCATGGCATGGAAAACAGTCAACGACAGAACTGATACGATGCACTGTGGATAGAAGATTGTGGAGGGACATGATCGTCTACGCCAACCGGTATGGCACATGATGATGATGAAAGCGGTTTGGCCATCGCACGAGAATGGAAGCTACCATCTTGCGCTTCCAATGTCATCAGTCTGATTTCAAAATATTCATACAGTGGTAGGCAGCAGCTAAACTAATAGAAGAAGAATACAAACTACGACATAGTATTTAATATTTTGTGTAGTTGATACAAGGGAAAGGTAAAGTACGAGACTTGCATTGGCGTCTTATCACGCGAGTTTTCACCCATATGTGCTCGGCCGCCTATCAAGAAGTGTTCGGAGACTTCTGGATACTGTCGCTTCAAGCATCGAAACTCACGATGAGAGGCGGCATTCCTCACCTTCTCAGAGTTGTTACCCTGGTACCCATTTCTGCCAGCGGCTGGGTCGACCGCGGGGATAATTTTTTTTTTTTTTTTTATCTAACCACGAGTACAATTCACACTGCTTCCAGCGGGAATGAAATGTACGAACGTCGGTAGCCCAGTCGGGTGGTTTTTCCCATCTAGGCTACTGAAGACCCCTTAGTATTGTATAACCCTTTAGCATAGATGATAAATGTAATGATCTTCAATCTGTTTTCAAAGCTTGTGAAACAACCAGAAGGAAATTCATAAACAATGTCATAGAGCTACACAATAGGAAGTATTTCGAGCTTTCAGTGCCAATAGTTAAATATACAATATATTCATTCCAACTTTGTGCTATCACTGCTAAATATGGTCGCTCGTGAATAAACATAAAGGAAATCGGTCACAACAGAGATGAGATGTTCGAAAGAAGCACTTGTGGTGACTAGAAGAGGCAGAATTAGACACGTCGAAGAGCGAGATTGAGAAATGAATCAGTTCTAAACTACATACAGAGACAAGAGATAGAATGTTTTCCTCATCTGTAAAGAAAGCCAAGAGATTCTGTACCACACAAAACATATTTTAAAAGAGGAGATTCAAGAATGAGTCCATCATCCTGAAGTACCAGGCCTCCTGGTGTAGGTGATCGTGTCACTCCACAACTTTCGATCTCGACAGTTATTTATCATTTTTATTGTTGACCTTCTGCCAGTACAATCTCTTAAGACTGTCTGGTATCGTTTCTCTTTGCTTCCCTCTATCTCTTCGTCCCACAATTTTCCTAGTTGTTACACTGTATTCCAGCTGTTCCCTTCGTATTAGATGGCCAAAATATTATGATTATTTCTTCCTAATATTCGAAATTAGGTCTCGTTTCGCATTGGCCTCTTTCAGAACGTTTGCATTACTCTTCTTTCATACCATGTCCATGGTATTCTCAACATACTTCTGTAAACCACATTTCTACAGACTCCAGTGGTCTCCTTGTCTATTGTCCTATTGTCCATGATTCACATCCGTATGTTAAAACTGGCCCTACATAACATTTAAGACCTATTTTTCTTGCTTCTATTATATTCTATTAAAAGCCCATGTTAGACACATAATACGATTGACTGACAAGAAGTTTCTGATCGAGAAACGCTACTACAACATCAATTGATATTAGTCGAGACTGCCGGGAGGACAAACCTAGAAGTTGATATCTCACTCGACATTCGAAGGGGTATAAGAACAAGTGAAGAGAGAACCGTCTAAAATCAAAATTTTTGAAACAACCACTGACAAATTGACAGAACATATTACAGAACATCACGATCTAGCAAACAAGTATCACTTTGCGCTTCCAACAGTTTCAACTTCAACGTTTGTGAAACAAGCAGAAACAAATTGATAGAACATTTTATAGAGTATCACGAGCGACACAAACAACATAGTTCGACGCACTTTCAAGATCGAAAACTGCAGCTCCCCGCGGCACTTCACGGCGTATATAGATATAAAAGTATAAGTGTTTTTTAATCTGTGAATCAAAGAACACTACAGTCTTATGTTTTTTTTTTTTTTTTTTTTTTTTTTTTTTTTTTTTTAGTTTAAGCGTCCTCTACAAACACGAAATGAATACGAGACAGGTGATTGGTATATGGACATATCAACTGAATGCAACCCCGGTCATTGCTATACAAACATATGAACTGAATGCAATCCCGGTCATTGCTATACAAACATATGAACTGAATGCAACCCCTGTCATTGCTATACAACCATATAAAATTAATGCGACCGTGGTGATTGGTATACAAGCATGAAATGAATACGACCTCAGTGATTGGTATACAAACATGAAATGAATACGACCCTGGTGATTTGTATACAAACATATGAAATGAATACGACCCTGGTGATTTGCATACAAACATATGAAATGAATGCGACCGTGGTGATTGGTATACAAACATGAAATGAATACGACCCCGGTGATTGGTATACAAACATGAAATGAATACGACCCGGTGATTGGTATACAAACATGAAATGAATACGACCCCGGTGATTGGTATACAAACATGAAATGAATACGACCTCAGTGATTGGTATACAAACATGAAATGAATACGACCCCGGTGATTGGTATAGAAACGGTGATTGGTATAGAAACGGTGATTGGTATAGAAACGGTGATTGGTATAGAAACGGTGATTGGTATAGAAACGGTGATTGGTATAGAAACACATTAAATCAACAGATAACTAAGAGGTAATATATGATCACTAAAAAACCAAATGGCGAACAAATTATACAAAAAATGAGACGACGTTCCGACAAAGACATGATTCATAGAGAGGAACTATTTCTGTATCATATTTTGAGTAGAAGGAATGCAATAAACTGACAGAACGATTCAGGCAGCTGTAAGTATTATTATCATTTAAAAAATTAATTAATTAATTAATTTAATTAATAATTTTTTTTTGTTGGGAGGGGGACGGGGATGGGGTGGTAGGGCGGTTGCTTTTTCGAATTTTGTTGTTTTGTTTTTGTTGTTGTTTTATTAAATGTTGTTAACAAGTGGCTACAACTCCATAGAGTACACGCCACACTGATGTGGAGACTACAGTATGTCATGTGAACTTTTGTCCTGCAAACATGTGAGCTGTTGATCCACAAATTTGTGAGTTTTCTCGCAAACATGTGAACTATTGTCCCGCAAATTATGTGAACTGTTATTTCTCAAACATCTTAACAGTTGACTGCAAACATGTGAATTATGGTCCTGCAAACAATCTTGTATCAGCTGTTGTACTTTCAACACGTGAAATGAACATAGAACTAACATAGACCTAACTGAACATAGACCTAACTGAACATAGATCTAAATTTGACAGAACTGAACATAGATCTAACTTTGACCTAACTGAACATAGACCTAACTGAACATAGCCCTAACTGAACATAGACCTAACTTTGACCGAACTGAACATAGACCTAACTTAGACCGAACTGAACATAGACATAACTTTGACCGAAATGAACATAGACCTAACTTAGTCCTAACTGAACATAGCCCTAACTTTGACCGAACTGAACATAGGCCTAACTTAGACCGAACTGAACATAGACCTAACTGAGACCTAACAATCAAAATACTGGCTAGGAAATACAAATGTGATTAAGAAAGAGATCGTTTTCTCTCTCTGTGGTGTACATCGAGTGTGGTGAGTGCTTTTTTTTTTTTTAAACCATCCACACAGTTTTCAGCAGTGTGGTCAGTAATAACCATTGCCATATTTCTTTCAAATAAAAATCCAGTACTCATTGCTTTAAAGACTGGGTGAACCTAGAAGCAGTCGATCCGGAATCAACCCGATCTCTTGTCCTCTGAAATTCGGAAAAATGTGAGATTGCTCAAGATAGTTTTCAACCCGCGATAGCTCAGATTGTTAACGAACTGGACCACAAAGGACAAGAAGTACGGTTTTCGATCCTTATTGACGGCTTCTAGGTTCACCCAGCCTTAAATTGGCACCACATTTTTTTCTATGGGAAAGAATAAGTGGCACGAACGTTATACCGACTACATGACCCCTAAAATAATGTATCGAAGCTCCATTAAAAAATATGGGCACCAACACCATAATCCATATATGCTACATGGTTTGACGGGGCTCTTTACTTTCATTTTCTTCAGTGTAACTTTTTTTTATAATGACTAAATTGGTGCAGATAACTTGCTTCTTTATTTAATTTCTGTCTGTTGACCTTTCGAGCCGTAGCCGGCCCATAGGGCGTAGACCATGATACTCCTTCTCTTATATGAATTATTGTTCTAGCAGTTTTCAATTCTTTTAAATATATTTTTATCAAATCTCGCCATTTGTCTCTGTTCTGTGCAAGCAGCTATATCTCATTGAGGGAGCCGAATCCTGCTGTTCTTGCCTCTCTCATCAATGTTCTTCTCAGTGTCTCTCTGGGTCTTCCTCTTTTTCTCTTACCTGTTGTTTCCCATATGAGGGCTTGCTTTGCTATTGTGCTTGTTTCGTCGGCGCGGCCATTTTATTTAATTTACAGAACATAAAATAATGAATTAAGAATTTGATGAAGATGATGATGATGAAAAGATCAATTTGTGTTCACGGAAATAACGCGAACTGAGAAGCGTGACCATTTTCTATTCATCACACAAAGTTCTTCACGAGACGTAATTGCTGGCAGTTTGTCGAGAAAGAAGTCCGAAACAAGACGCCAAGCAAGTCAATATAGATTTTTGTTTAACATGAGATAGGCGGTGCTCTGTTAGGGAAATTAGACAAAGTGTCGAGCTATATGTCGAGTGTTTGCTGTATCTACCGAGTGGTTTCCTTTAGCGTGTTGTGTTAAACTTATGTTTACTAATATGATGTGCAGATTTAGAGTGTTTATGTACACTGACGCATGTTGTAAAAGGGCATTAATCTTCTTGTGTTATTTGTGCTATTAATTGTTTTATAAAGAACATGTGTTGCAAATTATAATAGTAATATGTGTTTTTTTGAAGGATTTCTCACGCATTATCTTAAATAGGATTGTGCATACCGTAGCTGTTTCATGTAGTATTCATCAGCAGAAACAGGTAAAGAGAATTCATATACATTTATTTTACTTTACAATAGCATATATGTATGATTATAGCATAACAGTATAACACAACAACATAATAACAATAACAGCACCACGATGTATAGCAATATGCCTTAAAAATTATAAAAATAACGACATGTGAAGCATCAACATATTGTCAATGTTACTTGAAAAAAACGACAGCCTATGCTTTTTTTTTTAATACACAGATGCAGCATCAGTGAATATACAACAACAGGTCGGTCACATATACTCAAGTCAACGTCCACAAATAGTTGTGGGCTGGGGGAGGGGGGATATCCTTACTAATAAGCATAGATTTTGAATTGAATACAATTTGCTGTCATTACTTTCAACACTAGTGTTGTGTTTGTTTTAATATTAAAATTTGTCTGTTTAGAACAAGCTTGTCTTTTGTAAACAATAGCATATAACCTTTCACTAAAGCATCTATCATTTATGGAGTTGTATTTTGTTAATGAAACCTATCACTTGTTATGTGAATATGTCACTTTTAAATAAAACATATAACTTTCATTTCGAAGCCTTTAACGTTTTATTTAAAACATATTAGTTTTAATAAAAATCCATCACTTGAATGAAAACCGCAACTTTTATATGAAACTTATTTCTTTAAAGCAAAACATATCACCCTATATATAATAAAACTTACCACTGTAATCAAAATATATCATTTGTAAATACAATGTGTCACTTAAAAAAAAATCACAGAAAACCAATTTTAATTAAAACATATTTAAAATAAATCTTATCGCTCATAATTAAAACGTATCACATTAATTGAAACGTGTCTTTAAAAATAGGTCACTTAAAATATGTAACTGTTTGTTTATATTTTTTAAAACATTTAATTCATAATATAATATAATATAATATAATATAATATAATATAATATAATATAATATAATATAATAATATAACATAACATAACATAATATATATATAATATAATATAATATAATATAATATAATATAATATAATATAATATAATAATATAATATAATATAATATAATATAATATAATATAATATAATATAATGTAATGTAATGTAATGTAATGTAATGTAATGTAATGTAATGTATACTTCATTATGTATTATTGTTACTGCCACTATTACTATTTGTGAGGTATATGCTTCTTGTTATTATATTCCTTCCTGCATCTTCAATATCACAAGTCCAGCGATTATCGCCGCCACCATTACCATCACGTCACTACAGTCCTCTCCATGCTCTATAGAAGACAACCAAATTCATCGTGTCAACAATTTTACAGATATGCTCCTTAGGGAACGAAAGAAGAACGAACTGCTGTTCAAATTCAAAATTCTTATCCATTTCTATTATCATCGCATTCATCATCTTAATAATCAAGCTTTAACGTTGTTATCTAAATTATTATTGCTTTATTTTTATTTGAACTCAAAATCAACATCAGGAACTATAACTTCAGCTCCTCTCACAGAATCAGCAGCAAATCTTTACTGCACTCTGACTGCGTCAATTTCTTGATAAACTACTTTGACATGACTTTTGTTAGTCTGTAGCCAAGTGATTGGTAGGTAGCTTTCATGATTTGTTTTCTGAATGTAGGGACAGTAATGATTGGTAGGTAGCTTTCATGATTTGTTTTCTGAATGTAGGGACAGTAATGATTGGTAGGTAGCTTTCATGATTTGTTTTCTGAATGTAGGGACAGTAAAACTACGCGATTACAACTGAGTAACTCTTTAAACTCAGATCAGTGCTCATGGCGTTTCAAAATTATGACGAAACAACACTATACCCCATTGGCGATATTTAGATATTGCAAACCGTATTCTTGTTTTGATTAGTGTTTTAACTATCTTTAATTAATGGAGTAGAAATTGTAGAGAATTGTGAGCTCGATGACGTTGGTACTTCGCAACATTTCTCCTTTTCTTCATTGGCCGTGGGCCGACAAAGCAATCTGTACACACACAACCTCTGAAAATGGATACTAGACATTTCTTAAATCTGAGCAGCTGGGCGTGATACCGACCACATCTGTTAAATGTAGCACTGGTCATTGAAAAATGTGAGCATTAACATATTTTCCTCAACAGCTTTAGGTGTCAAATGAATGCTTACAATGTTTGTGAAGCTGCAAGGTAACCAGTGAGCTGTGTCCACAGTGAATGTCTGTTTTATGAGGACTTAATGACAAACTGTAGACCCAGTTCCTACAAACATTGTTTCTGCTTTTGTACCGTTCGTAACAGTTACACTATTAAGTTAATATTTAACAGTTCTCGAGTACTCCATGCTGATGGGATACAAATTGCTTTTCATTCTTTCCCTATGTCCATTGACATCTTTCTCTGCGTCCGTCATATTCCCCTACGTCCACTAACATCTTTCCTTATGTCCATTGTCATCTTTCTCTGCGTCCGTCATATTCCCCCACGTCCACTAACATCTTTCCCTGTGTCTTTTGACGTCTTTCCTTATGTTCATTGACATCTTTCTCTGCGTCCGTCATATTACCCTACGTCCACTAACATCTTTCCCTGTGTCCATTGACATGTTTCTCTGCGTCCGTCATATTACCCTACGTCCACTAACATCTGTCCCTGTTTCCATTGTCATATTTCCCGTAATCCTTTGACATCTTCCCCTATGCACATTGACATATTTCCCTCTGTCCGCGCATACACACATAAGAGAGACACATAAGATAGACACGCAAGATAGTTGACAACGGGCACCGTTCGTGGATGTCTTGAGCCGTTTCCATAAGTCCACTTAGACCGAAGCCATTCTCTTTTCATTCTCTAGTTCCAATTCCTGAACATGTTTTCCCAAAGCCTTTCTTTAGTTTTTTTTAGCACGTGAGATCTAGTGAAGACGTTGAAAACAAATCACGAGTTTATTTCCTCGTGAGTGGTATTATCTTTTCTAGATTTCAGATACTCCCACTGCAGGTTTTATATTTGACATCTGAGTTGGAGACTCATTCGACATCTGAGTTGGAGACTCATTCAACATCTGAGTTGGAGACTCATTCAACATCTGAGTTGGAGACTCATTCAACATCTGAGTTGGAGACTCATTCAACATCTGAGTTGGAGACTCATTCAACATCTGAGTTGGAGACTCATTCAACATCTGAGTTGGAGACTCATTCAACGTCTGAGTTGGAGACTCATTCAACATCTGAGTTGGAGACTCATTCAACATCTGAGTTGGAGACTCATTCAACATCTGAGTTGGAGACTCATTCAACGTCTGAGTTGGAGACTCATTCAACATCTGAGTTGGAGACTCATTCGACATCTGAGTTGGAGACTCATTCAACATCTGAGTTAGAGACTCATTCGACATCTGAGTTGGAGACTCATTCAACATCTGAGTTGGAGACTCATTCAACATCTGAGTTGGAGACTCATTCGACATCTGAGTTGGAGACTCATTCAACATCTGAGTTGGAGACTCATTCAACATCTGAGTTGAGACTCATTCGACATCTGAGTTGGAGACTCATTCAACATCTGAGTTGGAGACTCATTCAACATCTGAGTTAGAGACTCATTCGACATCTGAGTTGGAGACTCATTCGACATCTGAGTTGGAGACTCATTCGACATCTGAGTTGGAGACTCATTCGACATCTGAGTTGGAGACTCATTCGACATCTGAGTTGGAGACTCATTCGACATCTGAGTTGGAGACTCATTCGACGTCTGAGTTGGAGACTCATTCAACATCTGAGTTGGAGACTCATTCGACATCTGAGTTGGAGACTCATTCGACATCTTTAGTTGTTAGGCCAGAAGACACCCACTATTCTAATGATGTATCTGTTTTGTAGAACTTTCTGTGGTTATGGTAGGCCCCAGTATCACTGCAAACAAATTAAAATCCACAATTGGATTTACTCACTCACTCGCTCACACATTCACTCACTCTCTCATTCACTCACTCATTCATTCATTCACTCATTCATTCACTCACTCACTCACTCACTCACTCACTCACTCACTCACTCACTCACTCATTCACTCACTCCCTCACCTATTAACTGTTACACTTCTAGAAAACATCGCATTACGGATGCCAACAAACATAAATGTCGCTCTCAGGCCTTCTATTCTCCCTGGTTGCTGTTGTAATCAAGTCTCATTCCTCAGTGCTGTCTTCCCACCTCTCTTCTCCCTGGTGGCTATTTTGGTTATGGAAGGCCAAGGTTTCACTGCAAACGAATTAAAATCCATAATTGCTCAACCGCCCGTGGCAGCGTAATCATCCGAATGAATATCTCACCTCCCAAACAAAGAAAGGTAACCGTAGTCCCAATCTTAGCAGTCTCAGCACACGCCAAAAGGCTATAATCAAGTCTCATTCCTCGTTGCCGTCTTCCCGCTTCTCTTCTCCCTGGTTGCTGTTGTAATCAAGTCTCATTCCTCTGTGCTGTTTTTTCACCACTCTTCTCCCTGGTTGCTGTTGTAATCAAGTCTCATTCCTCTGTGCTGTTTTTTCACCACTCTTCTCCCTGGTTGCTGTTGTAATCAAGTTTCATTCCTCTGTGCTGTCTTTTCACCACTCTTCTCCCTGGTTGCTGTTGTAATCAAGTCTCATTCCTCTGTGCTGTTTTTTCACCACTCTTCTCCCTGGTTGCTGTTGTAATCAAGTTTCATTCCTCTGTGCTGTCTTTTCACCACTCTTCTCCCTGGTTGCTGTTGTAATCAAGTCTCATTCCCCAGTGCTGTCTTCCCACCTCTCGTCTCCCTGGTTGCTGTTGTAATCAAGTCTCATTCCCCAGTGCTGTCTTCCCACCTCTCTTTTCGCCGTCCTACCTTCCAGTAGTTACCAGACCTCAATTCTACATTTCGCTCGCCATTTATTCCCACATTTCGCCCTCGTCAAATAATGAAATCATTTAATTTTCTTGACAGAACTTATTTGATTGCGACCCCGGTGATAGAATTATTTAATTATGCGTGACTTTTTGCTAAATTAAGCGGGCCGGATGACTGTGGTTGATGTTGCATGTTTTAATGACTTCACATATAGATTGCTTCGCCTTATGATCGATTTTATATTTGTCCGGTGTTTTGTTGTGCAAATTATACAATTTGTAGAGCACAGCCGTTTGTTTTCATCCCAAAGTGGCTTTTTAGTTACAATCTTGAAAGTTTTGTTGCACTTGCTTGTTTGCGTTCGACCAATGACTAAAGGAGTACACCTTTTCATCATCCGCCCTTAAGAGGACGTTAAGTGGGCGTGTGTGTGTTGTGTTGTGGTTTCGGTTTTCGACCCAACACATCCGACTTCAGCACGACATTTTTGAATACCGGGATGTCTTCCCACTTCGATCCTTACTCGCTTGCCCAGACTAGACAGGTTAGTCTGTTAATGTAGGCACCACGGAGAGGTGGAGCAGGGTCTGGATTGTTCTGGTTCACCCTATCCTGGCACAAGCCATCAGCTGTGGGTCGCTGACAACTTCCAGCTCTGCAGCTGTGAGACGCCCATTCGCCTCCTTGTAGCACTTAATGATGTTGATGTGCTGAGCATATTGCATTACATTCATCCTTATCATTTCGTTCTCTCTGTCTGGCGTTCCCCCGATAACCAGAACATGAATTGATTGTTCTCTTTGTCACCCATCCATAAAGAAAACGTTAAGTGAGCGTAAATGCGTTGTGTTGTTGTTTGCAGCAGATCTGTTGTATTTATGCCTTTCGGCCCAACACATCCGACTTCAGGACGGCATTTTTGAGTACCTGGTTATCTTCCCTCTGCGATCCCTACTTGCTTGGCCCGACTAGGCTGGTTTAGTCTGTTTCTAGAGACACTGTGAAGAGGTGGAGTAGGGTCTAGCTGGCTCTAGTTCACCGATGCTGTCGCAAGCCAATGAGCCACTGTCAGCTCCCAGGCCTGTTGATATCATGCGCCTACACTCTAGTCATAACATTGATATCACGCGTCTAGCCTCTAGTCATAACATTGATATCACGCTTCTAGCCTCTAGTCATAACATTGATATCACGCGTCTAGCCTCTAGTCATAAAATTGATATCTTGCGCCTAGCCTCTAGTCATAACATTGATATCATGCGCCTACCTTCTAGTCATAACATTGATATCATGCGCCTACCTTCTAGTCATAACTTTGATATCATGCGCCTAGCCTGTAGTCATAACATTGATATCATGCGCCTCGCCTCTAGTCATAACATTGATATCATACGCCTAGCCTCTAGTCATAACATTGATATCATGCGCCTAGCCTCTAGTCATAACATTGATATCATGCGCCTACCTTCTAGTCATAACATTGATATCATGCGCATAGCCTCTAGTCATAACATTGATATCACGCGCCTACCTTCTAGTCATAACATTGATATCATGCGCCTAGCCTCTAGTCATAACATTGATATCATGCGCCTCGCCTCTAGTCATAACATTGATATCATACGCCTAGCCTCTAGTCATAACATTGATATCATGCGCCTAGCCTCTAGTCATAACATTGATATCATGCGCCTACCTTCTAGTCATAACATTGATATCATGCGCATAGCCTCTAGTCATAACATTGATATCACGCGCCTACCTTCTAGTCATAAATTTGATATCATGCGCCTAGCCTGTAGTCATAACATTGATATCATGCGCCTAGCCTCTAGTCATAACATTGATATCATGCGCCTACCTTCTAGTCATAACATTGATATCATGCGCCTACCTTCTAGTCATAACATTGATATCATGCACCTAGCCTGTAGTCATAACATTGATATCATGCGCCTCGCCTCTAGTCATAACATTGATATCATGCGCATAGCCTCTAGTCATAACATTGATATCATGCGCCTACCTTCTAGTCATAACATTGATATCATGCGCCTAGCCTGTAGTCATAACATTGATATCATGCGCCTAGCCTATAGTCATAACACTGATATCATGCGTCTAGCCTCTAGTCATAACATTGATATCACGCGTCTAGCCTGTAGTCATAACATCGATATCATACGCCTAGCCTCTAGTGATAACATTGATATCATACGCCTAGCCTCTAGTGATAACATTGATATCATGCGCCTAGCCTCTAGTCAATACATCCATATTTTATTAAAATAATCTCAATTTGTAACTTCATACACAAAAAACTTAATCTTCTCAATTAAAGTAAATATTTAATATTTGAATGACATGTTAGCAATTATTGCTGACAATAAAACGATAAAAGATCGGCACATTTGAGAGTTTCGGGGAGCACAATATTAATTTTGTAACGGCAACACATTTTTAAACGTTTAAGATCTAACTGCTTCTAATCACTTTACATGGGCAATAGAAGAAGAATGTATATTTTGTCCTTCTGAAAGGTCATATATTAACAAATGGATTAAAATATAATTGACAAGCAATTGTGAGATAATGATAAGGGTGGTAAAGTACGAGACTGAATCGGCATCTTACCACGCGAGTTTCCACCCATGTGTCCTGGCCGCCTATCCAGAAGTGTTCGGTGACTTCTGGGTAGTGTCGCTTCAAGCATCGAAATTCATGATGCGAGGCGGAATTCGTCACCTTCCATAGCACTATCCTGGTACCCATTCCTGGCAGCGACTGGGTCGACCGTGGGGGTATTTTTTTTTTTTTTCAACCACGGGTATAGCTCACACTGCTTCTAGGGAGAATCGAAAACAGGTTGTCCGAACGTCGGTAGCCCTGTCGGGTGGTTTTACCAACTATCAAGCGCCCCCCCCCCCCCCGAGGCATGTGTAATTATATCCTTATGAAAAAACATTAATCAACAATGAACAAACATATCAATGAGAAGCAATTGTGAGATAAGTTGGTTTATAAGATTTAAGAAATCAATTTATTAATGCTTTGATATATTTATAACGAATTGAAGGTGATTCTGAAAAAAAAACCGGGAAATTACAGTCATTGAACGAATACAAATAGCATTTTTTATTGGGGTTGGGGGGGGGGGCCTCAGTTGCCTAATTGTGAAACCTACCCGACTGGGTTACCGACGTTCGGACAACCCGTGTTCGGTTCCCACTGGAAGCAGTGTGATTTGTACTCGTGGTTGGAAAAAAATAATACCCTCGCGGTCGACCCAGCCGCTAGCATAAATGGGTACCAGGGTAGTACTCGAGGAAGGTGAGGAATGCCGCCTCGCATCGTGAGTTTCGATGATTGTAGCGACACTATCCAGAACTCTCCGAGCACTTCTGGATAGGCGACCAAGCATATCTGGGTGAAAACTCACGTGCTAAGACGCCGGTTCAAGTCTCGTACTTGACCTTTACCATAAAGCATCATTTATGACGGGAGAAGATGAGTTTTATAGATTTTTGGAAAGGGAATTTTTGGAAGATTTATCAGCAGATTAACAAGAGACAGCTAAGCAGTGAACACTTTTATTAATGGGGAACAGGCAAATTATTTTAGTGCTGCGGTAAAGCTGATACGAGGGAGCGAGTTGAAGACCGTATGTTGACTTTACAAAAGAGGACATTACAGATTATTGAAGTTTGGTCCTATATCAGACCTTCCTCAGAAAACATCAACGAAAACGAACCGACACACAAGGGAAATATAATTTGCTATTTTTTATAAAGTAACTAAAACTAAGCAATTTAGAGAGAGAGAGAGAGAGAGAGAGAGAGAGAGAGAGATTATATAATGAAAAAGAAACTTACCTTATTGATGGATGTCCTAGGCACTCATCGACCGAATTTATTCATGTCTTTTGTTCATCATCAAGTACCGTGCCTGTTGGCGTAGGTGATCATGTCTCTCCACAACTTTCTATCTTGACAGTTATTTACCATTTCTGCTGTTGACCTTCTGCCATGCCATTCTCTTAAGCTGTCTGGTATCTTTTCTCTTTGCCTCCCTCTATTTCTTCGTCCCTCAAATTTCTCAGTTGTTAAATTATCTTCCAGCTGTTCCCTTCTCATTACTTGGACAAAAATGCTTCATTCATTCAATGAATGGACTTTTTCTCAACGAAGTTTGGCTACCATGTATTGCCACTTTACTCCGTCTCTTGTCTTGGTGGTGCATGTTGTCATAGGTTCACATGTTAATCTTTTATTGTTATCACTCCACTCTAGTTTGGTTTCCTCTGTTTACGTTCTACTTTGTACGTTCCCTTTCAACATGACATTTAGCATGGTACTGTATTTCTTCACATGCCCCAGAAATTTCATTTGTCCTTTTTTTTAAATTAAGTGGTTATTTTAACAATTTTCATCCGATTAAAAAATTCCGTGTTTATCTTATTTTCCATCCGTCCAGCTCTCCGCGTGCTTCTATGAATCTTCATTTAAAAGGTTTACATTTTTTGCTCTCTTTTCGTATGTCCTTGTTTCTGTACCTTCTGTCTGAAAAAATGTCTTGTCTATAGCCAGATCTCCCGCAGAACGTTGCATTCACAACAACCCGACTGAAAGAATCTCTGCAACTGTCAGATCTCCAAAAGAACGTTACATTCACCACAGCCCGTCTGAAAGAATCTCTGTCTCTAGTCTGATCTCTAAAAGAACGTTATATTCACCACAGCCCGTCTGAAAGAACCTCTGTCTCTAGTCTGATCTCTAAAATAACGTTATATTCACCACAGCCCGTCTGAAAGAATCTCTGTCTCTAGTCTGATCTCTAAAAGAACGTTATATTCACCACAGCCCGTCTGAAAGAACCTCTGTCTCTAGTCTGATCTCTAAAATAACGTTATATTCACCACAGCCCGTCTGAAAGAATCTCTGTCTCTAGTCAGATCTCTAAAAGAACGTTACATTCACCACAGCGCGTCTGAAAGAACCTCTGTCTCTAGTCTGATCTCTAAAAGAACGTTACATTCACCACAGCGCGTCTGAAAGAATCTCTGTCTCTAGTCAGATCTCTAAAAGAACGTTACATTCACCACAGCCCGTCTGAAAGAACCTCTGTCTCTAGTCTGATCTCTAAAAGAACGTTACATTCACCACAGCGCGTCTGAAAGAATCTCTGTCTCTAGTCTGATCTCTAAAAGAACGTTATATTCACCACAGCCCGACTGAAAGAATCTCTGTCTCTAGTCAGATCTCTAAAAGAACGTTATATTCACCACAGCGCGTCTGAAAGAATCTCTGTCTCTAGTCTGATCTCTAAAAGAACGTTATATTCACCACAGCGCGTCTGAAAGAATCTCTGTCTCTAGTCTGATCTCTAAAAGAACGTTATATTCACCACAGCGCGTCTGAAAGAATCTCTGTCTCTAGTCTGATCTCTAAAGAACGTTATATTCACCACAGCGCGTCTGAAAGAATCTCTGTCTCTAGTCTGATCTCTAAAAGAACGTTACATTCACCACAGCGCGTCTGAAAGAACCTCTGTCTCTAGTCTGATCTCTAAAAGAACGTTACATTCACCACAGCCCGTCTGAAAGAATCTCTGTCTCTAGTCTGATCTCTAAAAGAACGTTACATTCACCACAGCGCGTCTGAAAGAACCTCTGTCTCTAGTCTGATCTCTAAAAGAACGTTACATTCACCACAGCCCGTCTGAAAGAATCTCTGTCTCTAGTCTGATCTCTAAAAGAACGTTACATTCACCACAGTCCGTCTGAAAGAACCTCTGTCTCTAGTCTGATCTCTAAAAGAACGTTACATTCACCACAGCGCGTCTGAAAGAATCTCTGTCTCTAGTCTGATCTCTAAAAGAACGTTATATTCACCACAGCCCGTCTGAAAGAATCTCTGTCTCTAGTCAGATCTCTAAAAGAACGTTATATTCACCACAGTCCTTCTGAAAAAATATCTGTCTCTAGTCTGATCTCAAAAAGAACGTTACATTCACCACAGCCCGTCTGTAAGAACCTCTGTCTCTAGTCTGATCTCTAAAAGAAGGTTACATTCACCACAGCGCGTCTGAAAGAATCTCTGTCTCTAGTCTGATCTCTAAAAGAACGTTATATTCACCACAGCCCGTCTGAAGGAATCTCTGTCTCTAGTCAGATCTCTAAAAGAACGTTACATTCACCACAGCCCGTCTGAAAGAACCTCTGTCTCTAGTCTGATCTCTAAAAGAACGTTACATTCGCCACAGCGCGTCTGAAAGAATCTCTGTCTCTAGTCTGATCTCTAAAAGAACGTTATATTCACCACAGCCCGTCTGAAAGAATCTCTGTCTCTAGTCAGATCTCTAAAAGAACGTTATATTCACCACAGTCCTTCTGAAAGAATCTCTGTCTCTAGTCTGATCTCTAAAAGAACGTTACATTCACCACAGCCCTTCTGAAAGAACCTCTGTCTCTGGCCTAATCTCCCCCTTCTTCTGTTATGTTCAACGTCTCCTTGATATCTTGAAACCACTATCTTGTTGTTCTGGCACTGATGCCTCGCCCAGGAACGATGTCATCCAGTATTGCTCTTTCCAGCCAGCTGTGTATTTTAACGTTATTGTAGTATTTTTAATTTCCTCTGTAGAATGATGTTTATAAGCCAGTTCTTTGTACTGTTCATTCTTTAAATATACCTTCGTTGATTTTTTATTAATTATCCGTGATATCTTAAGAATTTTGTTTCTGTAGCAGTTTGTTTCGAAGGGAGCCATGATAGCTCAGTGGTTAGTGAACTGGACTACAAAGGACAAGAGGTAGGGTTCTATCCCAACCGACGGCCTCCGGTTCATCCAGCCTTTAATGGGTACCGGATTTTTTTCTTGGAATATTTACCCCAAAAATCATGTGCTGAAGGTCTGTAAAATTTATGGTCACTAACACCATATTCCCTATACGTCACTTGGCGTGACGGGGGTACTTTACTTTTTTATTTATTTTGTTTGGAATGAATCACTTTTCTTCCTTGCTGTATGCATAATTGTCCATGGTTCACTAACATTTGTTATCACCGGGTAGAGAAATGCCCTGAATAATTTGATAACAGTGAAAAATACGATTGTTTATCGAATGTTGATGACGTGAATCTAGACGAGAAATATCTCACAACAAATTAGCATAACATTTGTAAACAAGGATTATTTGTTCTCCTGATGTATTCCAACAATAAACACATAATTCTGATGGAATATTGTTGGCAACAAAGAAGTGGTTTCTCAGAAGAAAGCTGCACTGAGAGCTAACAAAATTGAAATGAAAAAAATAATAATTAAACTGAAAACAAGAGCAAAGAAAGTAACAAACAATGAGAGAAAAAAATAACAAGTCTAGCACGTGTTGTGAATACGCTCGGAGAATTGAATAAACTTGAGAAATACAATGACATAATTAACGATGGAGAGGTTTAATTCCTTGTTCAGTGCTGCCTTTTATCTGTCTTCTTTTCATTTCTGTTGTTTTTAGTGCTTTTTTTTCCACGAGTGTTTATTTAAAAAAATATTTGCACTCACATTCTTTTGAGTTTGCTGGCTGGAACGACCGAGGAAATTATTATTTATTTTGTGTTTGCAGAATTACAGGATAATATGTATGTAATGAAACATTAAGACTAGATATGTTCTGTTAGGATCAACATAACTGCACACCGAATGAATCTATTTTTGTCCCTTCGATAACAATTTCCGTAGGGTGATATGCTTATAATGAAACACTAAAACAATATGTATATAATGAAACACTAACATAGTATGTTTATAATGTAACACTAACATAGTATGTATATAATGAAACACTAACATAGTATGTTTATAAAGAAACACTAACATAGTATGTTTATAATGAAACACTAACACAGTATGTTTATAATGAAACACTAACATAGTATGTTTATAATGAAACAATAACATAGAATGTTTATAATGAAACACTAGCATAGAATGTTTATAATGAAACACTAACACAGTATGTTTATAATGAAACACAAACATAGAATGTTTATAAAGAAACACTAGCATATAATGTTTATAATGAAACACTAACACAGTATGTTTATAATGAAACACTAACATAGTATGTTTAAAAAGAAACACTAGCATAGAATGTTTATAATGAAACACTAACACAGTATGTTTATAATGAAACACTTACATAGTTGTATATAATGAAACACTAACATAAAAAAAGGTAAAGTACCCCCTCCCCCGCCCCTCCCCCCCCCGGTCACGCCTAGTGGCGTAATGGGAATATAGTGTTAGTGATCATAAATTGTACAGACCTTCGGTATATGATTTTTGGGGTAATGTGGTCGGTATTACGCCCGTGCCGCTTTACATTCCAAGAAAAAAATCAGGTACCCATTTAAGGCTGGGGGAAAGCGGACCGTCGGTTGTGACCGAACCCTACCTCTTGTCCTTTGTAGTCCGGTTCAATAACCACTGAGCTATCGCGGCTCCCGAAACACTAACATAGTATGTATTTAATGAAACACTAACATAGTATGTATGTAATGAAACACTAAGATAATATGTATATATATATATATATATATATATATATATATATATATATATATAATGAAACACTAAGATAATATGTATATATATGTATTGAAACACTAAGAGATATGAGATGTATATAACGAAAAAATAGAACGATATGTACCAAATGAAACACTATGGTCATGTGTGCATATATATGAAACTCTAGGGTGATATGTACATAATGAATGACTAGAACGATATACTCGCATATGCTGTCACACTAGGATGATGTGTACATAATGAATGTCTAGAACGATATACTCGCATATGCTGTCACACTAGGATGATGTGTACATAATGAATTACTAGAACGATATACTCGCATATACTGTCACACTAGGATGATGTGTACATAATGAATGACTATAGCTTGTTTCATAAGTCGTGCCCAACTTTTAAAATCAATATCTTTTAAACCGCTTTTTGTATTTTTTTCAAAATTTGCATGTAAAGTTATTAATAATTAGAACCCAACAGGGAATTAATTTCATTAAAAACAAACATTTGGTTATTATTATTGCTTATTTGATTTATATAAATTTATAACGACCCATTGATGTAGTCAAAACTTAGTGTTTACAGTATTTAAGTTAAAAATAGCGATTACAAATCTATACACGGTCAAATTTACGATTTTTCACGCTTTAAACGTAAGTTGCCTGACACAATTAGACACTTGTAGAAAACACGAGGCATTGTGTGTTCCATTTCCGTTCATTCATAGGTGTAGACGTGGAACGCTAACATTTATCATGAGTCTTAAAATGAAATTCTGCAGTTTACAAAACATCGCAATAAAAATGTATGACTATTTTTGCAAAGAGGCTAAACGAGGAAGATTATTTCATTCTTTAGAAAACCCAGAGAATAGGACAAGACACATTTTGGATTTATCTAAACGGTCATTTAATCGCTGGATTCAAGCACGTGACCGTCAATGTTCCAAATATACAAAATCACAAGGAAGAGAAAAAATGTTGGATAATTTCGACAGTGAACTTATTAGAAGTGAAATTCGCAAAATGTTGGGTATGAATGAAACTGTTACAATAAGAAAATTAAAAGTATCGCTGAAAAAGAACAACAGTATTGAAATATCAAAGTCTACATTATGGAGGAATGTGAGAGCTGCAGGCTTTACATTCAGAAAGTATTCCAATGGACGAAACATCATCTGTGAGAAGCCACATATAGTAGTCATGAGAAGCAAGTACTTACGTGAAGTAAAAGAGGTGCGCAAGCAAGGTTATGATATTGTGTACTTGGATGAAACATGGATCAATGCTCACCACACTAACCAAAGGGAATGGCAGTCATCAGATGGAAAGATTAAGAGATTAATACCTAGCAGCAAAGGACAGCGCTTGATAATTGCTCATGCAGGTAGTCGACAACATGGACTAATACAGAATGCACACTAGGATGATGTGTACATAATGAATGACTAGAACGATATTCTCGCATATGCTGTCACAATAGGATGATGTGTACATAAAGAATGACTAGAACGATATACTCGCAAATACTGTCACACTAGGATGATGTGTTCATAATGAAACACTCGAAAATACATATCATAATGAACATAAGTTGTTGCAATGTACACGCCAGGAAACAGCTTGAATTATAATATCAGATATGATGAACAGAGGAAAAAAAGACAAGGAATAATTCCAGCCATAAAGTGCATAAAGAAGCAATATATAACATGGTTTGGCCACGTGAAAAGACAGAAAGACCACAACACAACTTTGATAAATTTTGCAAGAACACCAGACTCAAGGGCCGACCACGAGAAAGATGAATTGGTGGAACATTAGATTTCCACACTAGGAAACATAACAGAAGCAGAGCCAACGGAAGAGCAAACGACCACAATTTATATCTCTCCTCGACGCTGAAAGGCAAATACGCGAGGGAAGATGATAGTAGAGTCTTTGTCCAGTTGTTAGTTTCCATTACCGTGTGAGCCTACCTGGTCATTTACCTTGTTAGTGTATTGGGTCGACTTAAGATAGTCAGTCGTGTTCTCACTCACTCAAATCTTTCACTCATTCTCATAGTCAGTCGTGTTCTCACTCACTCAAATCTTTCACTCATTCTCATAGTCAGTCGTGTTCTCACTCACTCAAATCTCTCACTCATTTTCATAGTCGGTCGTGTTCTCACTCACTCAAATCTCTCACTCATTCTCATAGTCAGTCGTGTTCTCACTCACTCAAATCTCTCACTCATTCTCATAGTCGGTCGTGTTCTCACTCACTCAAATCTCTCACTCATTTTCATAGTCGGTCGTGTTCTCACTCACTCAAATCTTTCACTCATTCTCATAGTCTGTCGTGTTCTCACTCACTCAAATCTCTCACTCATTCTCATAGTCAGTCGTGTTCTCACTCACTCAAATCTCTCACTCATTTTCATAGTCGGTCGTGTTCTCACTCACTCAAATCTTTCACTCATTCTCATAGTCAGTCGTGTTCTCACTCACTCAAATCTCTCACTCATTTTCATAGTCGGTCGTGTTCTCACTCACTCAAATCTCTCACTCATTCTCATAGTCAGTCGTGTTCTCACTCACTCAAATCTCTCACTCATTCTCTCACTCACTCAAATCTCTCACTCATTTTCATAGTCGGTCGTGTTCTCACTCACTCAAATCTCTCACTCATTCTCATAGTCAGTCGTGTTCTCACTCACTCAAATCTCTCACTCATTCTCATAGTCAGTCGTGTTCTCACTCACTCAAATCTCTCACTCATTCTCATAGTCAGTCGTGTTCTCACTCACTCAAATCTCTCACTCATTCTCATAGTCGGTCGTGTTCTCACTCACTCAAATCTCTCACTCATTCTCATAGTCATTCGTGTTCTCACTCACTCAAATCTCTCACTCATTCTCATAGTCAGTCGTGTTCTCACTCACTCAAATCTCTCACTCATTCTCATAGTCAGTCGTGTTCTCACTCACTCAAATCTCTCACTCATTCTCATAGTCGGTCGTGTTCTCACTCACTCAAATCTCTCACTCATTCTCATAGTCGGTCGTGTTCTCACTCACTCAAATCTCACACTCATTCTCATAGTCGGTCGTGTTCTCACTCACTCAAATCTCTCACTCATTCTCATAGTCAGTCGTGTTTTCACTCACTCAAATCTCTCACTCATTCTCTCACTCACTCAAATCTCTCACTCATTCTCATAGTTAGTCGTGTTTTCACTCACTCAAATCTCGCACTCATTCTCATAGTCAGTCGTGTTCTCACTCACTGAAATCTCTCACTCATTCTCATAGTCGGTCGTGTTCTCACTCACTCAAATCTCTCACTCATTCTCATAGTCAGTCGTGTTCTCACTCACTCAAATCTCTCACTCATTCTCATAGTCAGTCGTGTTCTCACTCACTCAAATCTCTCACTCATTCTCATAGTCAGTAGTGTTCTCACTCACTCAAATCTCTCTCATTCTCATAGTCAGTCGTGTTCTCACTCACTCAAATCTCTCACTCATTCTCATAGTCAGTCGTGTTCTCACTCACTCAAATCTCTCACTCATTCTCATAGCCGGTCGTGTTCTCGCTCACTCAAATCTCTCACTCATTCTCATAGTCATTCGTGTTCTCACTCACTCAAATCTCTCACTCATTCTCATAGTCGGTCGTGTTCTCACTCACTCAAATCTCTCACTCATTCTCATAGTCGGTCGTGTTCTCACTCACTCAAATCTCTCACTCATTCTCATAGTCGGTCGTGTTCTTACTCACTCAAATCTCTCACTCATTCTCATAGTCGGTCGTGTTCTCACTCACTCAAATCTCTCACTCATTCTAATAGTCGGTCGTGTTCTCACTCACTCAAATCTCTCACTCATTCTCATAGTCGGTCGTGTTCTCACTCACTCAATCTCTCACTCATTCTCATAGTCGGTCGTGTTCTCACTCACTCAAATCTCTCACTCATTTTCATAGTCAGTCGTGTTTTCACTCACTCAAATCTCTCACTCATTCTCTCACTCAAATCTCTCACTCATTCTCATAGTCAGTCGTGTTCTCACTCACTCAAATCTCTCACTCATTCTCATATTCAGTCGTGTTCTCACTCACTGAAATCTCTCACTCATTCTCATAGTCAGTCGTGTTCTCACTCACTCAAATCTCTCACTCATTCTCAAATGTCGGTCGTGTTCTCACTCACTCAAATCTCTCACTTATTCTCATAGTCAGTCGTGTTCTCACTCACTCATATCTCTCACTCATTCTCATAGTCAGTCGTGTTCTCACTCACTCAAATCTCTCACTCATTCTCTCACTCACTCAAATCTCTCACTCATTCTCATAGTCAGTCGTGTTCTCACTCACTCAAATCTCTCACTCATTCTCATAGTCAGTCGTGTTCTTACTCACTCAAATCTCTCACTCATTCTCTCACTCACTCAAATCTCTCACTCATTCTCATAGTCAGTCGTGTTCTCACTCACTCAAATCTCTCACTCATTCTCATAGTCAGTAGTGTTCTCACTCACTCAAATCTCTCACTCATTCTCATAGTCAGTCGTGTTCTCACTCACTCAAATCTCTCACTCATTCTCATAGTCAGTCGTGTTCTCACTCACTCAAATCTCTCACTCATTCTCATAGCCGGTTGTGTTCTCGCTCACTCAAATCTCTCACTTATTCTCATAGTCATTCGTGTTCTCACTCACTCAAATCTCTCACTAATTCTCATAGTCGGTCGTGTTCTCACTCACTCAAATCTCTCACTCATTCTCATAGTCGGTCGTGTTCTCACTCACTCAAATCTCTCACTCATTCTCATAGTCGGTCGTGTTCTTACTCACTCAAATCTCTCACTCATTCTCATAGTCGGTCGTGTTCTCACTCACTCAAATCTCTCACTCATTCTAATAGTCGGTCGTGTTCTCACTCACTCAAATCTCTCACTCATTCTCATAGTCAGTCGTGTTCTCACTCACTCAATCTCTCACTCATTCTCATAGTCGGTCGTGTTCTCACTCACTCAAATCTCTCACTCATTCTCATAGTCAGTCGTGTTTTCACTCACTCAAATCTCTCACTCATTCTCTCACTCAAATCTCTCACTCATTCTCATAGTCAGTCGTGTTCTCACTCACTCAAATCTCTCACTCATTCTCATATTCAGTCGTGTTCTCACTCACTGAAATCTCTCACTCATTCTCATAGTCAGTCGTGTTCTCACTCACTCAAATCTCTCACTCATTCTCATAGTCGGTCGTGTTCTCACTCTCTCAAATCTCTCACTTATTCTCATAGTCAGTCGTGTTCTCACTCACTCAAATCTCTCACTCATTCTCATAGTCAGTCGTGTTCTCACTCACTCAAATCTCTCACTCATTCTCTCACTCACTCAAATCTCTCACTCATTCTCATAGTCAGTCGTGTTCTCACTCACTCAAATCTCTCACTCATTCTCATAGTCAGTCGTGTTCTCACTCACTCAAATCTCTCACTCATTCTCATAGTCAGTCGTGTTCTCACTCACTCAAATCTCTCACTCATTCTCATAGTCAATCGTGTTCTCACTCACTCAAATATCTCACTCATTCTCATAGTCAGTCGTCCTCATCAAGGCCAGCTCCTTGTCGTGGGGATGGGGCTTAACAGTCACCAGGGACTGAAAACTAAGACTGGCCAGGCCTTCCTACAACCAAGCAAGACCACAGTCTGCTCTAGCAAGTTCAAGTGCTGAAGTCGGAGGCAACCAGCCAAAAGGCGCACAACAATCAGGATGCCACGCACTCAACGCATATGGAAGTATGTCTATAACCGCAAATCGATATGGCACTCGCCCTGTGATGGGCACTCAGGCAGGTGCAGCGCCGGGCCCTCAGCCTCGAAAGGGCCCAACCTCTATTACTGGATGTCCTTCTCAACCGCCCTGTGGAGTCAGGGGGCGAGAGAATAGAGCTACTGGCCAATCCAAAATAAGACCACTAAAATTAATGCACTGGAATGCTGAAGGCATCAACAGCAAAAGAGATGGGTACAGTAAAAAGATAGAATTAGAAAATATCCTGCATGAAGAACAAATAAGCATATGCTGTTTGCAGGAAACCTATCTAAACAACGACATAGCCTTGAAGATTAGGGGATACCAGTGCTACCGATCTGACAGAATAAATAGACAAAAGGGTGGAATACTGACTCTTGTAAGGAACAACATTAATGCATGTCAGATTGAAGTGTATATGGATGGGGCGGAATATCAAATACTGCACCTCAGGACAGGAAATACAGACTTCCATCTACTTAACTACTACTGTCCGAGTGACCGCCCACTAGCACTAGACACAATTACATTAAAAGAAAGAATAATTGTATGTGGAGACTTTAACAGCCACTCACAGAGCTGGGGCTATGAACATATGGACAAGAGAGGTGAAGAGCTTGAAAATTGGCAGGATGACAATGGGCTTATACTATTAAACCAGGCAACAGATCCACCAACATTCTACTCCAGATCATGGCATACCACATCTACACCAGACCTTGCTTTCCATTCACCAGACCTGGATTGGAATATCACACGAATTGTTGGGAAACAACTTGGAGGCAGCGACCACCGACCAGTCTTTTTAGTGGTGCAAAATGAGGCCATCAGGGAGAGCAGCACTCTCTCCAGATGGAATTACAAAAAGGCAGACTGGAAAATGTATCAACACTACACCAGTGTACTGACTAAAGATATAAATACAGATAGAGACATCAACAAAATAGTTGATGAATTCAGTAGACTAATAATACAAGCTGCCAGTGAAACAATACCTAGAGGGGCACGGAAACACTACAAACCATACTGGAGTAGTGAACTAGAGGAACTGCACAATGACATGGAAATATCTCGAAAGCAAGCAGAAAATAACCCTTGCCAAAAACACCACAACAACTACCAGCATGCTAAAGCCAAATTTCAACGGGCTAAACTACAAGCCAGACGGAGAAGCTGGAAAGAGGAAACAGAGTCCTTGAATCTTGAACGAGACACAAGAAAAGTGTGGAAGCTTGTAAAACAGCTGAATGATGAGGGTACAGAAAGGAACACCAAAATTACACTGAAGAAGGATGGAAACATTCTAACAGGTAAACATGCAGCAAATTACTTTGCAGACTCCTTTGCAAATGACAATAATATTGAAATTAGCCTAGAAAAACGACAAGAGACCCGTCTAAAACAACAAAATGCAAGACAAGAAGAGACCACACATGAAGTCATGGAAACACCCATTACACAAAGAGAGCTAGAGCTGGCAATATCCAAATTAAAAATGAAAAAGTCACCAGGCAATGATGGAGTGTCCAATGAAATGATTAAGAACTTGGGAACTGCAGCTAAAGCAAAACTACTGCAGATCTACAACATTTGCTGGATCACAGGTAGAGTGCCACAGGCATGGAGAGAAGCAATTATGATACCATTACTAAAGCCAGGAAAAGATAGTTCAATGACATCCAGCTATAGACCAATCAGACTTACAAGCTGTTTGTGTAAAACAATGGAACGTATAATCAATCTCAGACTGCAGTGGTACCTGGAAAGTGAAAATCTCCTTGTCCCACAACAAGCAGGCTTTAGACAGTGTTACTCTACCGAAGATCAAGCAACCTATCTTTCCCAGGAAATCGAAGATGCGTTTCAAGAAAAGAAACTGGTACTAGCAGCATGGATAGACCTAAAGAAAGCATTTGATAAGGTATGGAAGGAAGGGCTTCTGAAGAAACTGAGAAATTATGGAGTAAATGGCAGGATGTACAAATGGGTCAAAGCATACCTGCATAACAGGAGAGCCAGAGTGCAACTGGATGGTCTTAAGAGTAAGAAGGTCTTATTGCGCCAGGGCGTTCCACAAGGAGGGGTACTATCTCCAACACTTTTTCTGATCTACATCAATGACCTAGTTACTGAACTACCACATGGCATCAAAGTGGCAATGTATGCAGATGACTTGGTAATGTGGTGCACAGAGGAGTATGCAACAGTGGCCTCCAAATTGCTACAAAGAGCTATGAATGCACTGAATTCATGGACAAATAGATGGTGTATCAGCATCAATACAGACAAATGCAGTACTACACTTTTCACACTCTCCCCAAAACAAAAAGCAGGAGTCATCTACATAAACAGTGAGCCTGTGAAAGAAGACATACAAGCTACATATCTCGGAGTTACATTTGATAACAAACTATCTTGGAAACAGCAGATAAATAAGGCAACCCAAAAAGCAAGGAGAAAATTGGCTATTCTAAGAAAGTTGTGTGGAACCACATGGGGTGCGAGTGGGAAAATACTCAGTAAAGTTTACCAACAGAGTATACGCCCACATTTAGAATATGGATCATCCGCATGGTGCTCAGCATCAAACACCACATTGCAAGAACTGGATAAAGTACAAAACCAGGCACTTAGGGTCATCACAGGAGCAATGAAATCAACACCAATATTGGAGATGGAGAAATTGTGGAGGATACCAGCACTGAGAGAACGGAGGGACACAAAGGTGCTGATACAGGCAGACAAATTTGTATGCATGCCGGACATCCAATGAAGGACAGATTCCAAAATCTTGCATTGGGACGACTTAAGAGAAGCAGCTTTATCCACCAAGCCAAGCGTATTAGTAGACAAACACCAGACATGCCAAGAGTTGTTAAACCCCTTCTGCCCATACCAGAACAGACTCCCTGGACAGATGAATCAGGATTATCAGTTCAAATACGGACAGAAGTGAAAGGAATAGTTGACAAAGAGGAACAAAATAGTCTACAGCGAAAAACAATAGCTCTCAGTTTCCTGGATGAAGAATACCCACAAGACCTATGGATTCGTGTGTACACAGATGGATCAGCACAGAATGCAGTAAAGAATGGGGGAGCAGGTGCATATATAGAGTACCCAAATAACACTAGGGATATGGATAAAATAGCAACAGGGAAATATTGTCACAATTATGATGCAGAAATACAAGCAATAAAGTTGGCAATAGAAAAACTGCTGAACAGTAATCTTAGCCCACAGCCTGTAGTGTTTTTGACAGATGCAAGATCAGTACTCCAGACACTACAATCCAGAAAATTACCACATCTGCAAACCTTATTGACTGAACTCTGCAAGCACCACAGGGTTGCCCTGCAGTGGATCCCGTCTCACTGTGGAATACCAGGAAATGAGAAAGCAGATCAGTTGGCAAAGGAAGGTTCAACAGGCACACAACTAGATACACCAGTTACATACCATCATAAGAAACAGATAATCAAATCAATCAGAGGACCACAAGCCCCAAATCAGGATGCCTTTCATAATATGAATAGATATGAACAAGTTATCATTATACGCCTAAGAACAGGACACAATCGACTCCATAGTCACATGTATACAAAATTCAAGATCGGCACCTCAGCTACTTGTACATGTGGACAGGCACCCCAGACTGCTGAACACATACTTCAAGACTGCACTGAATATAGTAGACTGAGGAAAATCCATTGGCCCATAGATACAACACTACAGACAAAACTATATGGGCCACTGCAAGAATTACAAAAGACAGTAAAATTTATACAGGAAACGACATTGCAGATATAGACAATACTTCAGGCGAACGAAAGAAAGAAAAAAAAAGATAGTCAGTCGTGTTCTCACTCACTCAAATCTCTCACTCATTCTCATAGTCAGTCGTGTTCTCACTCACTCAAATCTCTCACTCATTCTCATAGTCAGTCGTTTTCTCACTCTCTCAAATCTCTCACTCATTTTCATAGTCAGTCGTGTTCTCACTCACTCAAATCTCTCACTCATTTTCATAGTCAGTCGTGTTCTCACTCACTCAAATCTCTCACTTATTCTCATAGTCAGTCGTGTTCTCACTCACTCATATCTCTCACTCATTCTCTCACTCACTCAAATCTCTCACTCATTCTCATAGTCAGTCGTGTTCTCACTCACTCGAATCTCTCACTCATTCTCACAGTCGGTCGTGTTCTCACTCACTCAAATCTCTCACTCATTCTCATAGTCAGTCGTGTTCTCACTCACTCAAATCTCTCACTCATTCTCATAGTCGGTCGTGTTCTCACTCACTCAAATCTCTCACTCATTCTCATAGTCAGTCGTGTTCTCACTCACTCAAATCTCTCACTCATTCTCATAGTCGGTCGTGTTCTCACTCACTCAAATCTCTCACTCATTCTCATAGTCGGTCGTGTTCTCACTCACTCAAATCTCTCACTCATTCTCATAGTCACTCGTGTTCTCACTCACTCAAATCTCTCACTCATTCTCATAGTCGGTCGTGTTCTCACTCACTCAAATCTCTCACTCATTCTCATAGTCGGTCGTGTTCTCACTCACTCAAATCTCTCACTCATTCTCATAGTCAGTCGTGTTCTCACTCACTCAAATCTCTCACTCATTCTCATAGTCAATCGTGTTCTCACTCACTCAAATCTCTCACTCATTCTCATAGTCAATGAAGTTCTCACTCACTTAAATCTCTCACTCATTCTCATAGTCAGTCGTGTTCTCACTCACTCAAATCTCTCACTCATTCTCATAGTCAGTCGTGTTCTCACTCAATGAAATCTCTCACTCATTCTCAATGAAGCCTAATACGGTGAAGTATTACTTCTATCCAAATGACAAATGTCACGGGGCATTACTTTTTACTTATGAGCATTAGCTCAGATTATACTGTGGACGTAGTGGAAGTTCGCGTGTTATATGTTCACTGAGACCCACATACTTTTGTCCTTATAAAAGAGCCGTTGGACGTTATTGCGTAAGACATGTTTTTCTGTGACAAACTAGAACTGACAGATAATTAAATTAATGGAATAAAACGCTAAACTATTCAAAGGTTTTGGCATAACAATTGTGTTCACATGAATAATTGTAGTGTTTACAAATTAATGAGATTTGAAAGTAAAACTTTCGTTTCACAACCGGTTCAACGGTTCAACCCATACATTGATGGATCACCGATTCATCATCTTTAAGTTAGATTAGATAGAATACCCAGTCCTGTCGGAGTCGGATGATAAAATAGAAGTTTCGTGTTTTAATATGAGCACGTAAAAAGCGTTGGATATCATGTTTTTCCATAATCCTCGGTCTAGTGCTGTATATAATAAAAAAAAGTAAAGGTAAAGAGCCCCCATCACGCCAAGTGGCGTAGAGAGAATATGGTGATAGTGACCATACATTTTACAGACCTTCAGCACATGATTTTTGGGGTAATGTGGTCGGTATTACGCCCGTGCCGCTTTACTTTCCCAGAAAAAAAAATCCGGTACCCATTTTAGGGTTGGGGGAACCCAGAAGCCGTCGATTGGGATCGAACCCTACTCCTTGTCCTTTATAGTCCAGTTCACTAACCACTGAGCTATCGCGGCTCCCTGGAATGCGTCTATGATTTACATTAATTCAAGAAGATGCCTAAAGTTATCAACGGCGCTAGGGTCGGAAATGGCTGTCGATTCACAAATGACTGCTTGTTTCAGGATCAGTGAGTCAACTCTCATCAAATTTCAAACCCACACCGCCTCGTGGTGGCTCTGGAAACAGACTAACCTTCTGGCCATAAGATTCATTATCGAGTGTTTTCTCCGCAACGAAGGTTAGCTACCATGGAGCGCCATTCTGCTCTGCCTCTTGCTTTGGTGGTGCAGGTTGTCATAGGCTGATTTGTCCATCTTTTGATGTTACTCGTCCATGTTAGTCTTGGTCTGCCTCTGCCTCTTTTATCTTGTATTTTCCCTTCCAATATTACTTTTATTAGGCTGTTGTGTCTTTTAACGTGCCCCCAAAATTTCATTAACATGGCCCAAAAATCGCATTTGTCTTGTTTGAATTGTGCTTAGTAGTTCTCTTTTCATTTTTAGTTGTTTTAAGACTTCATCGTTTGTTTTCTTTTCCTTCCATCCAATTCTACCTATTCTTCTATATATCCACATGTCAAAGGCTTCAATTATCTGTTCTGTTTTCTTGTCTAATGTCCATGTTTCTGCAATATATATGAATATTGAGAAGATGTAACATTTTGTTATTCTTAGTTTCAGCCCTGGTGTTATTTGTTTTGATGTTAGTATGCTTCATGACATTAAAATTTCTTTTTACCATTCCTATTCTTTTTTTTTCAGTTGTACATTTTCCACACTGGTTATAGTATGTCCAAGGTAGTTTAGCTCTGAACTGTCTCCAGGTCTATTCCTTCAATTTTGATATCCACTTGTGGGTTTTGAGTATTTTCTTAAATATATTAGGGGATCGAAGATGAAAGATAACCAGATACTAACAAAATGAAATCCGGAAATCGGATATTTGGACGGAAAAGCGCAGAACATCTCACCTTGTTATAAACGACAAAACAATGTCCTTGTAAAAAGGGATAATTAAGGGGAGTAACCTTGGACAAACGCCGAATGAAAGGGGGACAATAAACCTCTATAAAGGGCGATAATGTATATGTCGATATTCCCTCTTTAAAGCTCATTATGAATCAAATATTCTGCCATCTTGTATTCAGGTTTGCTAATAATTTATTGATTAATATTTGCTTTAAGAAAAGCGTCTTTCATGTCTATACCCTCGAGGCTTTGTCACCGACAGATGCATTATGTTTCAAGACAATTGTAAAGAATGATTTTAAATTTGCAAAGCGAATATATAGCTCTCGAATTATTCATTAGCGCAGTTGTGTATTTCTGGTGTAGTGGTTTTATTCTGGAGTATTTTTGTCTGGTGATATATGTAAATTAGTGTTTGGTTATAATGTGTAAATATGTCACTTATAGATCTTTATAATTAGATTGATAAAGAACAGTTATGTTGTTTTCTAATCATTTCAAGGCCGCATGTCATTGTAGAAACGTGCATTCCCGTCTTAAAGAATCTATGACCCTAGCTAGATCTCCCACAGAACGTTGCATTCCCGTCTTAAAGAATCTATGACCCTAGCTAGATCTCCCACAGAACGTTGCATTCCCGTCTACAAGAAAATTATTTCTGTATATCGTTATATTTAACTTTTAAAAAAAATAGTTATTGTTATTGAGTTATTTGCGGGTCATCATCATTGCACTCCGAACATGTCCATAGGTGCTCAGATCCCCTCCTCAGCAATTCCCTCAGTGTCCAGCGACTGACGACTCCAGTTTTATGTTGGTTGGTAAGTCTTCTTACACGGCCAGTAAGTTTCTCATTTCTGGCTGTGCCCAACTTAACTCCCATTTCTATCATCCGAAGAAGTGACGTGCTCTTCCCACATCTCGGAGGGCATTGATGATGTCCGCCCGATCCATTGGTTGACCGTCCTCAACGACAGCGCAGCTAGCCAACCTATCCGCTCTTTCATATCCCCGTACTCTCGCATGACCAGGGATATAGACAAAGGTGACCTCACGTATTTTGGATTTCTGCAACGACTCTACCCATTGCATGCGTACAGAGCCCGCCTCCACTTTTTTTTATCATGCTCATCGAATCACTCAGTATACATGCGTGGGTGTAGTCTTGTGACTGTAACCATTTGAATGCCTTGGTCACTGCCATCGCCTCCATTGTCATGCTACTCGTGGTCATGACGTATGCACCACTGTGTTCGTAGACTATTCTGCCTGCCGAGCGTGCTGTAAATGCCCATGCACTTCTTTGGTGTCGTCTTACAGATCCGTCTGTATAGATGTCTGCATCTTTCTCATCGGTGTTATGGCAGATGAGACCGTTGACATTAGCATTAACCACGACCGGGTTCTGTTCCCTACTTTTCCTGTCGAGTGTGACAATACACGAGAAAGTCCCCTTGAACGACGTAGGCACCGGTATCCACTCCTCACCAACGCTGATATTGGTAAGCCACAGACCTGTTTTATGACATCTTCTGCTCGGCCCACCCATGATTTGCCTCTTTTGAGTCTGGCACCTTTCCCTGTGTTGAGCACGTGGTGCAATGGATGCTCTTTATCGATATGCTCGTGCTCTCCAGATCTTGATTCTGTCATCCATGGTTGGAAAGTCAAGAAGATACCTCATTGCTACACAGGGAATGTCCCTCGAACATCCCAAGATAATGCGCATGGCTTCATTTCGTATTTTCTCCAGCCTATCAATTTGAGTCGTACTGACAAAAAAGAATTGCCAGGACATATTCGATTGGTGCGAGGACTAATCCCTGGAACAGAAGAGTAAGTAGCCGCTGCTCGATGTTGGCAGCTGCCATGACCTTCAAGGCGGCTAATCCTTTGCGGGATTTTGTTATCACACGGTCGACGTGGTCCCGAAAACACAGGCTGCGATCAAACTGAACTCCGAGGTATGTCATCAACTTGTCCCTGGTCACCTCATCAGCTCCCATTCGTACTACCGGTGTGGTCGTATTAACGATATGATTGTTAAGGGAGAACCATGAAACTGATGCTTTATTAGGATTAACCAAGGCACCTGAAACCCCACACCAGGAAGAAATGCGATCGAGTTTTTCTTGCATTGTGGAGGCGATTCCCCGTCTGTCTCTTCCCTGTCGATATACCAGAATATCATCAGCAAAAGTCATAGTTCTTCCCCTCCCATCCAGCTGTTGGGCCGTGATCGTTATTGTGTACACGTTAAATAGAACTGGTCACAATGGTGAACCTTGTGGCAGGCCTGGGCAAATGGATGTTGGCTCGGAAGACCAACTTCCACATCTGAGTATCACCTTCCTCTGAAACAGTGCCGCGGCGATCCATCTAATGAGGAAGGGGTGCATCGCCATTTTGAGGAGCATATAATGAGGTATTCAAATAGTGCCCTGTTGTATGCATCGTCCAGATCTATAGCAGCATCCCGTCTCCTCTCGTCTGTGGACGCCTTCGAAGACGTCATAGGCAAAGACTGCCGCATTGAGCCATGTCTCTTTGTTATATCTATAATATCCGAGTGTGGGTGGAATGCGCGTTTCTGTTCAAGGTGACAGGTGAGGACACGGGCAACTATTTTCTCCAGCAGCTTGCCCGCAGTGTTCTGCATTGTGGTGATTATGTAGGCACTGATCTGAGAATGGTCCTTGTTAGGCTTCGGTAGCTGTGTAGCCACTCCTCCTTATTCTGGCCACTCCAAATGCTGGCATTAAACTCATTGGCCAGTTTTATCAAGTCGTCGTCAGCTAAATCGCCTATGTCATCGTACCGGACACTATCTGGACCAGGAGCAATGTTGTGTGACCTTTTAAGTGTCGTGAAAACGGTATCGGTTGTGATTGTGAGATCTTCTTTCAGCACTACATCCTTACACAATTTTTACAGCGATCCCCGTATCCTCATTCTTACAGCCTCATTTCTTTGGTCCGTCTGCTCAATGTAGCGGGCAAGCAGGGCCTTCCCTTTGCTCTCATCAGATTTGTGCCATATCGGGCCTGTGCTCTGAAAGTCTGGTATGCCTCTGTGTCGTCTTGTGCCATTCATGCTCTGATGAAGGCGCCAGAATGTGGCTAGCGATGTTTATGGGCACACTTTTTTTACAGAAGTCATCCTATTTGGCATCCTTAGCCTGCTTAGCACATAGTTTAAAGTGCATCATTTTTTGGTCGACCTCTACTTTCAGACGCTTCAAGAGCTCAGGTTGTGTTCTTCCAATCTTTCTGTCTTTCTGCCATGTCTTGGCCGTTTGTCTCTTGCTCCGCCAAGCTTCCTCGACTTCTACGTTCCACCAGGGTGGCTGCGTCCATCTCCCCTGCCTCCTACGAGGGGCTCTCTATTTCCTATGTCTGATTTTGCTAATGTTTTAGTATTATAGCACAGTTATATATATATATATATATATATATATATATATATATATATATATATATATATATATATATATATATATTGTACATATATACTGTGTTACATATAATAATATAGTTATAGTATTATAGCACGGTTACATTGTTGTCTAGTTTTATTTTTATAACACAGTTATAAATGATAATGATTTTCCTTTTGGTTTCTAAGATGGCGAATCTAGTCCACGTTTTCTCGATCGCTGCAGAAAGTGCATTGGATGTCTGATTAATTTCGGTTCTCCATTGCACTCCTGTGCGTTAAAGTCAGGATAATGATCTACTTATTACATCTGCGCCGATTAAACAATGTCGTACGCCAGTAATATTCCATTTTCTACAAATCAAGTGTTGTAAATGCGACCTTCCATCGTCTAGGCTTGTTCTGCGCTTTACGTCACATTGGTGCTGTTCATGACCATTGTTGGATTTACTTGACGCAAGTTATTTCTATGTTATTCATTAATGCGAAATGCTTCGTCAGCCGCAGTTTTATCTCTTTGGGTGTTGCACCGTGTTCTGTTCGTCGTGGGCTACATTCACTAGAGTAATCAAGAATCTAAAAGGCGCGTCATTGCTGTGCTTGCGACATTATTATGTGTGCCACGTCATCGTAATGGCTCATCCTAAATCCCTAGAGCGGCCTGACGCTAATCTTACGGTCTGTTGTTTGATATGCGACGGGGATGATCTGTCGACTAACTGTGTGTTTATATGTTCGAAATTGGAGTCAGCAACGATGGCCTAACATCATCAAGCGCTATACATTTTTAAAGAAATATGACGATCATCACTTTCGGGAGGACGTGAACTTCTGGTATATGGTGGATAGGCGGCAGGAACCACTGCAGGTTATGTATGAAATGTGTTCCATGTTGCAGTTTCCTCATATTCCAGTCCATGGAAGGCTAGTTGGTCTCGAGGCAAGATGCCGTCCTCGAGACAGAGAGGTTGTGGGTTCAAATCTCGGCTACACCGGTTGGGATTTTTATTTATGATTTCTCTCTGCGACAACCACCCCTGGTCTCAGCAGCGAGGCCCGGCTTGAAACGTCAGTTACTCATCGACGGAAAAACATAAGTACCTCCGAAGTTGAAGTTATCTGCCTGTGTGGCGAGGGACCCCTGTGCACACAGCTGCCATGGAAAAATGGATTAACACGCAAAATTCAGTTCCTGGTCTCTAGGGACTTCGTCAGAGTTGAAAGCTGGCGATACGCAACAATAACAACAACAACAACAACAACAACAACAACAACATGTTCCTTTTTTATTGCTGGATGTAGCGCTGTACTGTTAACACAAAAAAAAGAAGTAGTAAAGTATCCTCGTCACGCCAAGTGGCGTATAGGGAATATAGTGTTAGTGACCCTACATTTTACAGACATTCAGCACATGATTTTTGGACTAATGTGGTCGGTATTACGTTCGTGCCGCTTCACTTTCCCAGAAAAAAATCCGGTACCCATTTAAGGCTGGGTGAACCTGGAAGCCGTCGGTTGGGATCGAACCCTACCCCTTGTCCTTCGTAGTCCATTTCACTAACCACTGAGCTATCGCGGCTCCCTGTACTGTTAAGGCACGGTTATATCGTCGTTGTTGTTTTTTTTAACTGTTGTCATATTGTATTGTTATAGCACAATTAACTTCTGTTCTGTTACATTGCTGTCTTGGTTTACTATATTTATATTGCTATTTCTTTTTTTTTTATTTTACTAGTACACTTATATTGTTGCTCTGTTTCTTTTTTTTCAATTATAGTACAATATTTGAAAACGTCCGTACAAGGATACAACAAACAATTGGAATATATGACTGTTGTGAAGAAACGCAAGATGAAATAATTTGGCCCTGTAATTAGGTCGGAGGCGTATTAAACAAATAATAATAAATGAATATTATTATAGAGGCGATATATATATCCGAGGCGATAATTCAGCGAATGATAGGAGGAAGAGGTATATTTTATATCACTCAGAAAAAAAAATTACAAATAAACAGCAGAAAAAAAACAAAGAATAATATCTGGTTCGAACCCAAACTTCTTGGCTCTGTGCCACGCCATAAGAAGCCGAACGCTAGGGAACACTGCCACGCTAACTAAAAAATTAGCTATCGTGGACGATGTCTTTCACGCAGGTGTTCTCGTGACTATAGCATAGGATTACAATCACAGATCGGGAATCAGTTGTATTTCTGTATTTTCCTATTAAGACAAGTATCTCCCGGTAGAATACTTGTGTTGCAGACAAACATTTATAGGACGAAACTACACGAATAGTAGTTTCCAGTGGAGTACGGGTTCGATCCTTCTACGGACCATATATTGTTCTTTGTTTTTTTTTCTGTTGTTGTTTAGTTCTCATTTTTTTCTGAGTAATGTAAAACATACCTCTTCCTCATATGATTCGTCGGGCTTAGCAATGCCCATTCTTCAATGAACTCTGTAACGAGCGAGTAGGGGAGGTGTACAGAGAAGGATGTGGTAAGAGAACATCAAAGAATGGTCAGGTCTCAACTTTGCAGAGACCCAAATATTGACTGACGATAGATAGAACTGGAGACGAGTTACAATGTCTGTTAGTGGTGCCCCAACAATCGCCAGGTTTGTGCGAAGTAGAATAAGAAGTGGAACAAGAAGCAATAACGTTACTGTCAAGTTATTTCTATAAATCATGTTATGTTTCTGTCTGTTGAATTTTATAGGTAGAGATACACTACCATCGATTTATGTTGTTCTATATGTGGCTCTTTCCTTTTTTATAAACGGGTAGATGCACGTTGATATCGATCAAAGCTGGTTTTCTGTCATGTCTCATTCTGCCATGCCTCATTCTATCATGTCTTATTCTGCCATATCTCATTCTGTCATGTCTTATTCTGCCATATCTTATTCTGCCATGTCTTATTCTGCCATATCTTATTCTGCCATATCTTATTCTGCCATATCTTATTCTGCCATGTCTCATTCTGCCATATCTCATTCTGCCATGTCTCATTCTGCCATGTCTTATTCTGCCATATCTTATTCTGCCATGTCTCATTCTGCCATATCTTATTCTGCCATGTCTCATTCTGCCATGTCTTATTCTGCCATATCTTATTCTGCCATGTCTCATTCTGCCATGTCTCATTCTGCCATGTCTCATTCTGCCATGTCTCATTCTGCCATGTCTCATTCTGCCATGTCTCATTCTGCCATGTCTTATTCTGCCATGTCTTATTCTGCCATGTCTCTATTCTGCCATGTCTCATTCTGCCATGTCTCATTCTGCCATGTCTCATTCTGCCATGTCTCATTCTGCCATGTCTCATTCTGCCATATCTCATTCTGCCATATCTCATTCTGCCATGTCTTATTGTGCCATGTCTTATTCTGCCATATCTTATTCTGCCATATCTCATTCTGCCATATCTTATTCTGCCATATCTTATTCTGCCATATCTTATTCTGCCATATCTTATTCTGCCATATCTTATTCTGCCATGTCTTATTCTGCCATATCTTATTCTGCCATGCCTCATTCTGCCATGTCTCATTCTGCCATGTCTCATTCTGCCATGTCTCATTCTACAATATCTCATTCTGCCATATCTCATTCTGCCATATCTCATTCTGCCATGTCTCATTGTGCCATGTCTTATTGTGCCATGTCTTATTCTGCCATATCTTATTCTGCCATATCTTATTCTGTCATGTCATATTCTGCCATATCTTATTCTGCCATGTCTCATTCTGCCATGTCTTATTCTGCCATATCTTATTCTGCCATGCCTCATTCTGCCATGTCTTATTCTGCCATGTCTCATTCTGCCATGTCTCATTCTGCCATGTCTCATTCTGCCATGTCTCATTCTGCCATGTCTCATTCTGCCATGTCTCATTCTGCCATATCTTATTCTGCCAATATCTGAATGCCTGGTTTCCTCGGCAGATTGACAATGGATCTTTAAGGTCGTTAGGTTTCAGCTATTTTTCTCTTACTTCTTGTACCTTCAAATTTTTACTTTATTTCATTTACGAGTATTTCTGTGCCATTTGTTCGGTTAATTCAACATTTGATTTTATTTCATTTACGAGTATTTCTGTGCCATTTGTTCGGTTAATTCAACATTTGATTATATTTCATTTACTAGTATTTATGTGCCATTTGTTCGGTTAATTCAACATTTGATTATATTTCATTTACTAGTATTTATGTGCCATTTGTTCGGTTAATTCAACATTTGATTATATTTCATTTACTAGCATTTCTGTGCAATTTGTTTGGCTTGTTCTTCTTTTGAATTTGTTTCATTTACGAGTATTTTTGTGGCATTTGATTGACCTATTCTTGTTTTTTTTTTTTTTTCATTTACGAGTATTGTTATGGCATTTGCTCGACTTTTCTCCAAGATGTACAGCGATATTCTAGAAGATTTTCCCTAGCCCTTTGCAGTGACGCTGAGCTCTCTCATGGATGTCCTAAGATAACTCTGTATCTTACTTTTAGTCTGCCTACGTACTTTTTCCCCTTTATGAGTTCCCCTTTTAAAATATACTTAAGGATCCACATTTTCTACCATGTCCTCACCACCTTAGCTTCCAGCTATAATGGAACGTCTCTGAATATCTGAGTTCGTTGCATTGTGGGAAAATGTCATGTTTGTTACCTTACTAAGACATTGTGAAAAGACCAACGATGAAATTCTCTTACGCCAACACAAAAAGAAAGTTAAAAAAAAAAAACATCAGTAAGAAACAATCTACATTTTTCGTGCACATCATGAGAAAGAGGAAAGATAGAATGCTTGGTTAGAACTGATAAAATATAGGGAAAGAGAGATCGAGGACGACAAAGAGTGGAGATACTAGATAGTTTGGTGTCATAACGCGGAAAATAACAGCAGAATTGATTCTATGCATTGTGGATATAAATTTGTGAAAGGACATAATTACCTGCGAACCGGTATGGCACACGATGATGAACACATTGCACATGGAATTACTTTCAAACATGTGTGTCTTCCTTGTGTGTTTTCTTTGTTTGTCTTGGACAGATTTCAGTTTCACGTAGAAGTGTGCTAATAACATAATATGTAGTGAATGTTAGATAAACCTTTTCTTTAATGCGTTTTCCAATACTCTTTGAGTTCTTCTTCTTGTCTCTTTTCACTGATACCTAAAAGGTGTCGTGGTTATATCATTTGTCGTTCTTGAGCTTCTCGAACTGTCTGAATTAGTGATTTTCCTTTGTTGTTACATGTCTCTGTCACTGCATCTATCCATCTTCTTCTGGGTCTTCCTCTTGGTCTTTTTCCATGCATTCTCGAGAAGAACGCCCTTGATAGTGATTGGTGAGGATTCATTCTCACCAGGTGGCCAAACCATTTAAGTTGTTGTTGTTCTATATATTCTTGGCAGGGTTTTGTTCCTACAATTTTTCTTATGGTTTCAATTGGTATTCTATCTCTTCTTGTGTTGTTTGTTACTTTGACCGAAGATAGATTAACTTTTTGAGTTAATCCGTCAAATTTGTATTTGCCTAGATTTGTATAATTCGGCAATTGTGGCAGTAGTCATGTTTAACACAGCCTCTCTCTCGTGTCTTTCTCTGTCAGTCTGTCTCTCTCTCTCTCTCTCTCTCTCTCTCTCTCTCTATCTGTATGTGTGTATTTCTCTCTATATCTCTTTTATTCGCTCTCTCGATCTTCTATCTTTGTCACTTAGACTGTATCCTTGTATTTTTCTTTCTCTTTCTTCATCCAAGTTTCACATTTTAGCTCATTCTTTTTAATTGTTTTTACTAATTTTCTGCATCCTCTAAATGTTGCTCAATCCTCCATTTGTGTATCTTCTGTATGTTTCTCTATCGTCCTTCATTTCTACATTTTCTATATATTTCTTGAGTATCAACCCTTCATTTACACATCTTCTATATATTTCTTTAGTATCAACTCTTCATTTCCACATCTTCTATATATTTCTCTAACTTTATCCCTTTTGTCTCTGCTACCTTTCTCGCTTCATCATGCTGTCTTTTTCATTCTAACTCAGCCAAACAAGTTATGTTCTCTTTCACTCTTACCCTATCTCTCTCTCTCTTTCTCTTTCTCACCCTCTCCCTCTCTCCCCTATCTCTCCCTCTCTCTCGCTCCCTCTCCCTCTCTCTCGCTCCCTCTCCCTCTCTCTCGCACCCTCACCCTCTCTCTCTCCCCCCTCTTACCCTCTCCTGTCAATCAACTCCAACATCTCTTTCCTGTATAAATGTAACAATATCTTTCAAACCTAAATTAATATAACGTCCTGGCAGCGAGCATGCGCAAGCCACGTCCTCCAGGACGGACACATTACCTGTCTGAGGTAAGCCTCAAATATCCTATTCATCCTATCTGATTATTCCGACCGCAAGTCTTAAACCCAATATTCTCAAACCAGGCCACGTCTATTACGTTTCTTTCATGTGTAATTTCCTGGGAGCCAGGTTGAGAACAAGTAGCAACGTTTTATCGATCAGAATAATTGTTCCCATAGACGTTGTTTACGAGGTTGTTGTTGATGTTCCTTGTGCAATTTAATTCCTAATGTTGATTTTATGGTACTTTCTGACTTATTATATATATTTTTTTTTTCGTTCGCCAGCTTTCACCTCTGACGAAATCCTTAGAAACAAGGAACTGAATTGTGCGTGTTAATCCATTATTCCATTTTAATCTACTAAAATTTAATCCACTTATTTAATTGCTTGGTTAATTATATTTTCATCATCATTGAGTGTTGTCTCCGCATCGAAGGTTGGCTATCATGGAGCGCCATTCCGCTCTGTTTCTTGCTTTGATGGTGCAGGTTGTCATAAGCTGACTAGTCCATCTTTTGATGTTACTCATCAATGTTATCTTGGTCTGCCTCTGCTTTCTTCACCTTGTATTTTCCCTTCCATTATTACTTCTAGCAGGCTGCTTTGTCTTATAACATGCCTCAAAAATCTCATGTGTCTTATCTTATCTTTCCACCCAATTCTTCCTATTCATCTATAAATTTACATTTCAAAGGCTTCAATTTTATTCTCTCACATTTAATGATATTTCAGTAGCCTTAATTTGAATTTCTCAGTTCCTTTGTGAAACATAACATGACTTGAGTATAATTCTGCTAAGGTACATTTCATGATTGACAATAGAACAACAGACAAGAAAATCGCTGGAGGCTGTAGAAATATGGTTTTTACAAAAGAACGTTGAGAAATCCAATGGACAACTAAGAAGAGTAATGAAAACTGAAAGAGGCCAAAGCAAAAAGAAACCTAATATCCAGTATTTGGAAGAAACAATCATCATTTCTCGACTATATAATGAGAAGGAAACTGATGGAATATATCTTGACAACTGGGAAAGTTGATGGTCGAAGAAATAGAGGGAAGCAAAGATAAAAAGTTAATATACAGCTTAAGAGAATGGCTTGGCAAAAAAAGATCAGCAACAGAAATGATAAATAACTGTCGTGATCGAAAGTTGTGGAGAGACATGATCACTCACGCCAGCATGCGCGACACTTGATGATGATGGTTATGGTACATTACAAATTATTATATGAGATGTTATAAGGTTAATTATTGCAACATTTGTGGTTAAAATATGATTACACCGGATGGGTCAAATTTGGAATTATGGTTATGGAAGATCCCGGTATCGATGCAAACGAATTAAAATCCATAATTGCTCTACCGCCCGTGCCATTGGCATCATCCGAATTAATATCTCATCTCCCAAACAAGGAAAAGTAGCTGCAGTCCCCATCATAGCAGTCTCAACACACGCCAACAAGCACAAGGCGAAGCCGCACAGAAAGTGAACACAGCCATCTGTTCCCCGTCATATGATATCATCATTCATCGTTAGCAATCGGAATATAGAAACAAAATCTGGATGTAACACAGCTCACGGTGTGCACACAGCACTTAACTCAGTAGATCCGGCAGCAAGCCAGACATGCAATATGAGGAAACTACAACAAGGAACACTTTTCAGACACAGCCATTGACAGTTCCTGCCGCCTATCCGCCATATTGACTTGTATTCCACTGATTTTGAAATATTTAGTTTCATAGCCTTTATTGCACTAAAATATGGACAGCATAACAATTAATTACTCTAGAATATTCATATTGGTGTACAGTGTCACAAATGTCAACCACTCAAATAAAATAGAAATCTCAAGAAATAATTTTATTTACTTTCTCTCCAGCCTTCTTCATGTACACATTCATATATCATATATGCAACATATTTATACTTGTAACTAAAATGCCATTTTGAAAGTTAAGCTAACAACCGTGCGTAGATTTTTTCGTGTATTGTTTTTATTTGATACCGCGGGTGGGGGGACTGGTTGGTCTCGAGGCAAGACGCCGTTCTCGAGACTAAGAGGTTGTGGTTTAAATCCCGGCTATTCCGGTTGGGATTTTTTTATTTATGATTTCTCTCTGCGGCAACCACTCCTGGTCTCAGCAACGAGGTCCCGATTGAAACGTCAATTACTGATCGACGGGGAAAAAAAATGAGTACCTCTGAAAACGGAGTTATCTGCCTGTGCGCCGAGGGATTCCTGTGCACACGCCTGCCAGGGAAAACCCGATTAAAATGCAAAATTATGTTCATAGTCTCTAGGGACTTCCCCAGAGGGTAAAAGCTGGCTAACGCAAAAATTAAAAAAAAAAAAAAAGCTTGCAGCGGGGTGTGAAATTGAGATGGTGGGTCTCGTTAAGTTATGGAGTCCAAAGGTTGTTTAAAACTAGATTAATGAGAACAATAGGAGTCATGATGATTACATTAGTAATTTTTAGGGGTGGTGGTGATTACATTAGTGAGTTGCAGGAAGCTGTGATGATCACATTAGTGAGTTGCAGGAAGCGGTGATGATTACATTAGTGAGTTGCAGGAAGCTGTGATGATCACATTAGTGAGTTGCAGGAAGCTGTGATGATCACGTTAGTGAGTTGCAGGAAGCTGTGATGATCACGTTAGTGAGTTGCAGGAAGCGGTGGTGATTACATTAGTGAGTTGCAGGAAGCGGCGGTGATCACATTAGTGAGTTGCAGGAAGCTGTGATGATCACATTAGTGAGTTGTAGGAAACGGTGGTGATCACATTAGTGAGTTGCAGGAAGCGGTGGTGATCACATTAGTGAGTTGCAGGAAGCTGTGATGATCACATTAGTGAGTTGTAGGAGACGGTAAAGATTGCATTATTGAGTTGTAGGAGACGATAACGATTGCATTATTGAGTTGTAGGAGGCGGTAAAGATTGCATTAGTGAGTTGTAAGAGGCGGTAACGATTGCATTATTTAGTTGTAGGAGGCGGTAACGATTGCATTAGTAAGTTGTAGGAGACGGTAATGATCACATTAGTGAAACACATAGGAATGAGGGACGGGGGTCTGAGTTGATTGGCTTTCAATTAAAAAAAACATATCATTGCACGCATTCTGAAACTGTTGGAATTATGCAAATTTGCTAATCTTCATCACTATCTCATCATCATGGAGTATAGTCTCCACATCGAAGGTTGTGTACCATGGAGCGCCATTCCGCTCGGTCTCTTGCTTTGATGGTACAGGTTGTTATAGACTAACTCGTCCATGTTAGTCTTGGTCTTCCTACCTTGTACTTTGTATTTTCTTGTATTTATTTTTACCTTGTATTTATTATATATATATTTATATCTACCTTGTATTTTCCTTTGTAATATTACTTTTAGTAGGCGGTTGTGTCTTTTAACATGCCCCAAAAATCTAATTTGTCTTTTTTTAATTGTGTTCAGTACTTCTATTTTTATTTCCTAGTAGAACTAGGATACGATATAAGGGAGTTATAGAGGGTAATGATGATAAGGATTTGGGCAGTTTGAGACTGAAGTTATCGTAGTGAGTTTTAGAGGACTGAAGATTATGGTTTGAACTATTTTAGACTTCATTGAGTTATAGAGCATGACGTTGAATGAACTATTTAGAATGTCATTTACTTTTGGGATATATAGAGGGTGGCGATGAATGTGTCAGTCGAGACTTAAGCTACCTTAGTGAGCTATAGAGGGTGGTGATATCAATATTATTCAACAATCCTGTATAGGCGATTAATTTAAAAAGTCACATGGCCTGTGGGGATTAGATTATGCAGCAAAATGAGGCAGCGGTAACAAGACAGGTTTACATCATTGTAACTCGGGAAACAATTGCTCGTAACATGGTGAGAACCCTTGGTAGATACAATTGCTCGTAACATGGTGAGAACCCTTGGTAGATACAATTGCTTATAACACGGTGAGAACCCTTGGTAGATACAATTGCTTATAACACGGTGAGAGCCGTTGACCGATACAATTGCTCGTAACATGGTGAGAACCCTTGGTAGATACAATTGCTCATAACACGGTGAGAACCGTTGACCGATAAAATTGCTCGTAACATGGTGAGAATCCTTGGTAGATACAATTGCTCATAACACGGTGAGAACCGTTGACCGATTCAATTGCTCGTAACATGGTGAGAATCCTTGGTAGATACAATTGCTCATAACACGGTGAGAACCGTTGACCGATTCAATTACTCGTAACATGGTGAGAACCCTTGGTAGATACAATTGCTCGTAACATGGTGAGAATCCTTGGTAGATACAATTGCTCATAACACGGTGAGAACCGTTGACCGATTCAATTACTCGTAACATGGTGAGAACCCTTGGTAGATACAATTGCTCGTAACATGGTGAGAACCCTTGGTAGATACAATTGCTCGTAACATGGTGAGAACCCTTGGTAGATACAATTGCTCGTAACATGGTGAGAACCTTTGGTAGATACAATTGCTCATAACATGGTGAGAACCCATGGTAGATAAAATTGCTCATAACACGGTGAGAACCCTTGGTAGATACAATTGCTCATAACATGGTGAGAACCCTTGGTAGATACAATTGCTCATAACATGGTGAGAACCTTTGACCGATACAATTTCTCGTAACATGGTGAGAATCTTTGACCTCTACAATTTCTCGTAACTTGGTGAGAACCTTTGACCGATACAATTGCTCGTAACATGGTGAGAACCTTTGACCGATACAATTTCTCGTAACATGGTGAGAACCTTTGACCGATACAATTTCTCGTAACATGGTGAGAATCCTTGGTAGATACAATTGCTCATAACACGGTGAGAACCGTTGACCGATTCAATTACTCGTAACATGGTGAGAACCCTTGGTAGATACAATTGCTCGTAACATGGTGAGAACCCTTGGTAGATACAATTGCTCATAACATGGTGAGAACCGTTGGTAGATACGATTGCTCATAACATGGTGAGAACCTTTGACCGATACAATTTCTCGTAACATGGTGAGAACCTTTGACCGATACAAATCATCTATAAGACATGCCACAAGCTAATGTTTTGTAAGACACATTTTACTCCCGGCACATCCTCTATTAATCTAATTTACATTTCCCCTGAACAATAGCAGAAAAGTTAATCATAATAATCCTGGTCTAATTGTTGAATTTATCCCTGTAGAGTTCTAGAAATAGCTGCTAATGGTTTATTAAAATGTGTGTGGCTTTGTCTGTTGTTTCTTGGTCAACAATTATTTTAAGTGAGTATTTTCTCATTTCATTTCGGTTAGTAACCTCTGCAGTTATTTTGTAGAAAAGTAAATAAAACGTCAATGGCATAATAGTTTCCGTGCTGGTCCCGCGATAAAATAAACGTGATCAAAAACATCCTGGTATAGTTTTGACATACATCATTCACCCAAGGTGAAAAATGGGCACCTGACACTCTGATATCATGGTGACATTATTATTATTATTATTAATTTTTTAGTTGGCTGAGTGGCAGTGTGCCAAGCGTTCGGCCTCTCGTGGCAAGGCGCGGTGCCAGGGAGTACGGGTTCGATCCCACTTCGGACCATATATTCTTCGTTTTTTTCTGTTGTTGTTTGTCTGTTAATTTTTCCGAGTGCTAACACATACTTATTTGTTCTATTATTCCCTATTATCGCCTCGGAAGTTCCCCATATAATAATATTTATGTATTATTATTTGTTACCAGTATATAACCACTGGAAACTACTATTCGTGCTGTTTCGTCCTATAAATGTTTGTCTACAACACAAGTATTCAGCCCTACTGGGAGATACTTGCATTAATAGGAAAGTACAAATATACAATTTATTTCCGGTCTGTGATCGTTACCCTATGCTATAGTCATTGAGAGCGCCTTTCGTGGAAGACACTACTACAATAGCCAATTTTTTAGTTGGCTGAGTGGCAGCGTGCCAAGCGTTCGGCCTCTCGTGGCAAGGCGCGGTGCCAGGGAGTACGGGTTCGATCCCACTTCGGACCATATATTGTTCTTCGTTTTTTTCAGTTGTTGTTTGTCTGTTAATTTTTCCGAGTGCTAACACATACTTATTTGTTCTATTATTCTCTGACATTATCAGCCAGGAATGGCACTTGTCCAACGTATTCAGGGGCACGATCTAGGTAAAGGAAGAAAGTAATACGGGAGGTCAAAAAGTAATGCACACCAATTTTTTTCTCGGCTCATAATAAAGATAGGAATATGAAATTTTGCACACTTGGAACATGACATGTTCCAATTATGTGTACCAAATTGCACAGCATTCTGATAAATATTACGCAATCTATGAACCGTTAAAATGGAGCTTGTCAACAATGTCCGTTACAAACAGCGAATTGTCATAGAATTTCTGGTTGCGGAAAAAGAAACTGTGGCAAACATTCATAAACGACTGTGTGCAGTGTACAAATGTTCTGCAGTCGATAGGAGCACAGTTAGTCGCTGGGTTCAGAGAATTAAAGCTGCAGAAAGTGTACGAGTGGAGCTGCATGATTTACCGCGTTCTGGACGTGTTGCCTCGGCTACCAGCACAGACATGTTAAACCGGGCTGATGCCATTATTCGTAAGGATAGGCGTATCACTAGTCAGCAATTGGCATTGCAGCTTACAGTCAGCAAGGGAAGTGCAATCGCAATTTTTAAAACTCTCGGATATTCAAAAATTTGCGCTCGATGGGTTCCTCGGTGCCTAACAAATGATCACAGAGTTCAAAGGAAAACATTCTGTTCTGAATTGTTGGAGCATTTCGGTGTTGAAGGAGAAATGTTTTTGTCAAAAATTGTTACCGGTGACGAAACGTGGGCACATTATTATGAGCCTGAAACAAAAATGCAGTCAATGGAATGGCATCATCCGCAGTCACCAAATAGAAAAAATTCAAAACATCTCCATCAGCCGGAAAGGTGATGATCACTGTCTTCTGGGACATTGATGGTGTGATTGTTGTTGATGTAATGACAAGAGGTGAGACAATCAACTCGACAGCTTACATCAATACACTGACAAAACTCAAAAATCGGTTCCACAGAGTTCGGCCTAATAAGCCATCTGCAGATTTGTTGCTTCAACATGACAATGCACGCCCTCACACAAGTCTGGTAACACGGGAAGCAATCAACAAATTTGGTTGGACTGTACTGCTCCATCCTCCTTACAGCCCTGATCTGGCTCCCTCAGATTTCCATCTGTTTGGACCACTCAAAAAATTCCTGCGTGGGACACACTTTGACAATGATGAGGGTGTGATCCGTGCAGTTAAAAAATGGCTACGCGAGCAGGACAAAACTTGGTACAAACGAGGCATTCATGACCTAGTTTCGCGTTGGCGTAAGGCAATACGCTTGGACGGAGATTATGTTGAAAAATAGGTAGTGTAAAGGGGATGTTCAGCTACAATCTGTGAAAATTTCACACATTTTGCCCGAATAGTTTCCGAGAAAAAAATTGCTGTGCATTACTTTTTGACCTCCCTACGTAAGTGTAAGAGGTGATATTTGTAACTGTCTCCAGATAAGAGATTCTTAGTGAAGATAGAAAGAAAGTATAAGAGGTGATATATGTAACTGTCTCCAGATAAGAGATTCTTAGTGAAGATAGAAAGAAAGTATAAGAGGTGATATTTGTAACTGTCTCCAGATAAGAGAATCTTAGTGAAGATAGAAAGAAAGTATAAGAGGTGATATATGTAACTGTCTCCAGATAAGAGAATCTTAGTGAAGATAGAAAGAAAGTATAAGAGGTGATATATGTAACTGTCTCCAGATAAGAGAATCTTAGTGAAGATAGAAAGAAAGTATAAGAGGTGATATGTGTAACTGCCTCCAGATAAGAGAATCTTAGTGAAGATAGAAAGAAAGTATAAATGTGATATTTGTAAAGGGCTCCAGATGAGAAAATCATAGTGAAGACAGAAAGAAAGTATAATGTGATGGTTGTAAATGGCTCCAAATGATAAATATTAGTGAAATTAGAAAGTATAAATGTGATATTTGTAAATGACCACAGATGATAAAATATTAGTGAAATTAGAAAGTATAAATGTGATATTTGTAAATAACCACAGATGATAAAATATTAGTGAAATTAGAAAGAAAGTCTAAATGTGATATTTTTGTAAATGGCTGTAGATGAGAGAATATTAGTGAAGGAAGTGTAAGAGGTGATATGTGCGAGTGGCTACTGATGACAGGATCTCAAGCGCAGATCCTATGAGCATAAGCAATCACATCTCTCCAAGTAGTCATGTCACTCGGGTTGTTATCAGTTCTTTTGTTCATCTCTTTCACTGCCAGACTGCTAAAATGTCTAGTTTTTATTTTTTAGCATTCTTATTTCTTATCTTCTCCTTCCATTTTTCCTATTATATAAAAATTTTTAAGTTTTCCTCTTCTCGTGAAATCACCAATATAAGATAGACTGATCTTTTCTAATTTTCTTTAAAAATGATCTTTTTGCACTTTTCTTATCTATGACGTTTCTATTACTTCTCTTAGTTGTCCTTTTATTCTCCAAATTCTTCTGTATCTTCACTTTTTTAGACCCCAACAAATGAGACTTGCTCACAATAAGCTTTTCATTTGGTGGTACTTATCCTTTTCCTAAGCTATTCTATTATTTGGGAACTTTGTTAACCTCAGACGGAAGATGTACAAAAGAGGTGAGATGCAGAATGGCTCAGGCAAAAGCAGCTTTCCAAAAAATGAGGAAAATACTATGCAATCCATTTTTGACAATAGAAACAAGAAAAAGAGTTCTTAAATGTTATTTAGAGCCAGTCTTAACATATGGATGCGAGTCATGGACAATAGGACAACAGACAAGAAAATCACTGGAGTCTGTAGAAATGTGGTTTTACAGAAGAATGTTGAGAATACCATGGACAGCTAAGAAGAGTAATGAAGATGTTCTGAGAGAGTTCAAAGCAAAAAGATAGCTAATTTCCAATGTTAGGAAGAGACAATCATCATTTTTTGGCCATGTAATGAGAAGAGAACAACTTGAATATATTGTAACAACTGGAAAAATTGAGGGACGGAGAGATAGAGGGAAGCAAAGAGAAAAAATACCAGACAGCTTAAGAGAATGGCTTGGCAGAAGGTCAACAACAAAAATGATAAATAGCTGCCGAGATCGAAAGTTGTGGAGAGACATGATCACCTACGCCACTAGGCCCGGTACTTGATGATGATGATGAAGTTATTCTGCATTCCAAAAAAAAAAAAAAATAAAAACAACTAAATCGCTAAGATGCCTTGCATGATGACAAAAAGCAATGAGAACATATGAAAAGATTTAAACATTAATTAGAGCTGGCTTGGAGCCGCGATAGCTCAGTATTTAGTGAACTGGACTACAAAGGACAAGAGGTAGGGTTTGATCCCAACTGACGGCTTTCGGTTCACCCAGCCTTTAATGGGTACCGGATTTTTTTCTGGGAAGTAAAGCGGCACGGGGGTAATACCGACCATATTACTCCAACAATCATATGCGTAAGGTCTGTAAAAAAATGCATGGTCACTAACACCATATTCCCTATACGCCACTTGGCGTGACGGGGGTACTTTATTTTTTACTTTAGAGCTGGCTTATAAACACCATTCTACAGAGGTATTTAAAATAGTATTTCCACGTCAAAAGGCATGGAGCTGGAGAGAACAGGCATGGTCCCAGACCGACGCATCAGAGGCACACCAAACAGTAGATGGTTTCAAGACATCAGTGAGACTTTGAACATGACAACAGAAGAAGTGGAAGATCTGGCTAGAGACAAGAGATTCTTTCAGACGGGATGTGATGGATGCAACGTTCTGCAAAGTAAATGCAACTTGATGATTTCAAAATGACATGCACTATATCAAGTTATTGTTGTGTCGAAGTATTTAAAGTTTTTGACTTGTTGCAGTGCTCTATCTTTCCTTGATTTGGATCCTTCAGTTTGACGAGTTCTTTTTGTTTAGATCTAGGCCTTTAAACAATGTGTTTCACAACGACTTTCATTCAGGCCTTTAAACAATGTGTTTCACAACGACTTTCATTCAGGCCTTTAAACAATGTGTTTCACAACGACTTTCATTCAGGCCTTTAAACAATGTGTTTCACAACGACTTTCATTCAGGCCTTTAAACAATGTGTTTCACAACGACTTTCATTCAGGCCTTTAAACAATGTGTTTCACAACGACTTTCATTCAGGCCTTTAAACAATGTGTTTCACAACGACTTTCATTCAGGCCTTTAAACAATGTGTTTCACAACGACTTTCATTCAGGCCTTTAAACAATGTGTTTCACAACGACTTTCATTCAGGCCTTTAAACAATGTGTTTCACAACGACTTTCATTCAGGCCTTTAAACAATGTGTTTCACAACGACTTTCATTCAGGCCTTTAAACAATGTGTTTCACAACGACTTTCATTCAGGCCTTTAAACAATGTGTTTCACAACGACTTTCATTCAGGCCTTTAAACAATGTGTTTCACAACGACTTTCATTCAGGCCTTTAAACAATGTGTTTCACAACGACTTTCATTCAGGCCTTTAAACAATGTGTTTCACAACGACTTTCATTCAGGCCTTTAAACAATGTGTTTCACAACGACTTTCATTCAGGCCTTTAAACAATGTGTTTCACGACTTTCTTTCAGACCTTTAAACAATGTGTTTCACAACGACTTTCATTCAGGCCTTTAAACAATGTGTTTCACAACGACTTTCATTCAGGCCTTTAAACAATGTGTTTCACAACGACTTTCATTCAGGCCTTTAAACAATGTGTTTCACAACGACTTTCATTCAGGCCTTTAAACAATGTGTTTCACAACGACTTTCATTCAGGCCTTTAAACAATGTGTTTCACAACGACTTTCATTCAGGCCTTTAAACAATGTGTTTCACAACGACTTTCATTCAGGCCTTTAAACAATGTGTTTCACAACGACTTTCATTCAGGCCTTTAAACAATGTGTTTCACAATGACTTTCATTCATGCCTTTAAACAATGTGTTTTACACAACGTTTACTGTATATTTTGTGCTGTAATTTTATACCGAAAAGCATTAACAATTCCGTTTAATCTGTTTTTTTCTTCTTCTCAATTTCGCTCATTAGTTTAACCAAGCCATTAAAAAAAGATACTCATCAGCTCTATGTGCCGGCTGCAGTTTGAAGTAATGCTTGTAATATATTCTGATAGCGAATACAACCAGGACATCCTGCAAACTTCGAAGCTGGAAATATATAACGTGGAGAAGACACCTGGTAACCATTGCTCAGATTGGCCCAGATTCAGTTCCTTTCCTCCAATTCCTGTTAAAATGTCATTAAGCTAAAAGGCCAAAACGCTTGCTCAACGAAAAGAGGCGGATTTCGGAGGGAGAGAGAGAGAAAGAGAGAGAGAGAGAGAGAGAGAGAGAGAGAGAGAGAGAGAGAGAGAGAAAGAGCATGTGAGGGATGAGAAGAGATACTCTCTGATGACCAGATTGCCTCCTGTTGTAAAGCTTCATATCCAAAGTTTCCTATCGCTTGCATTTTAAATCTATGAACTGTCTCCTACTTAATTAAATAACTGTACGTTTTATTAGTATTGGTTAGCACATGAACATTAGTTTTGTGGACATTTATGAAGTAGTGTTTGTGGTTGTCAGTTGCTACTATCTAAAGTTAGAAGCAGTAACATTAGGAGACAATAATTGCATCAACACATAAAGAAGAAGTAAATAAATAATAAAAGATATAAATACAATTTAGTTACCACAATAGAGAGTGTTAAAATGACAAAATCAGAAAGGGAATTCTTGTGTTTGTTTTCTTCTCTCTATCCCCATTTATCTGTCAACGTTGAGGTGAGATATTGGTTTCTCCTGCTGTAATGTTTCCTAGTGTTTCTAATATTCCAGCAATCTATCTTTTGATCTTTTGTTGGCTTCACCTGGTGTTATGTTTCCTAGTGTTTCTAATATTCCAAAAATCTATCTTTTCCTCTTCGGCTGGTCTGTCCTGCTGTTATCTTTCCTAGTGTTTCTAATATTCCATCAACACATCGTATATTCTTCTGCTAACCTTTCCTGATGTTATGTTTCCTAATGTTTTTAATATTCCAGCAATCTATCATTTGCTCTTCTGTTGGCTTCTCCTGCTGTTATGTTTCCTAGTGTTTCTAATATTCCATTAATCTTTCTCTCTAGGTGTCGGCATTTTTAGTGGTCGGCTTTTAGCTTGGTGTTCGAGCAACGTCTATTAAAGTCTCGTGTCTTTTCTTCTGGCTGTCTTAACACATGGCCAAACCATTTTATCTGTTTTTTTATATTCTATGTATTCGATAGCTGAAAATCTACAAGCTAGTTTTTTTTTTTTTTTTTTGCATAGCCCTTCATTTCTGAACGTACCCCACAGTCTATAATCCTGTCATGCGGCTAACACATTTGTGTTTGTGGGGAGTGATAAGATAGTAGTTAATGGTATGTTTTCTTCGGGAGGCCGCGATAGTTCAGTGGTTATTGAACTGGACTACAAAGGACAAGAGCTTCCTGGTTCACACAGCCTTTAAAGGGTACCGGATTTTGTTCTGCGAAAGTAAAGCAGCACGTGCGTAATACCGACCACATAATCCCAAAAATCATGTGTCGAAGGTCTGTAAAAATTATGGTCACTAACATGATACTCCCTATGCGCCACTTGGCGTGACGGGGCTCTTTACTTTCATTTTTTATGTTCTCTTCCTGCAAGCGGAGACAACCCACGCTTATGATTGAAACGAAAGAGAATCGTTGACACAAGAAGTGACCATTCTGACGAGTGCCAATAACTAAATACATTTAGAATACAAGACTCGGCGAATTTAGCTGCACGTTTTGGATTAATCAGATGATTCATTGGTGGATATGATAATGGTGGTAATGAATATCGTTTGTAAACCAGATCATTTTGTCAGGAATATAGGTTTTTAGGGAACTAGATCCTCTTGCCGATAATAAAGATTATTTTTTTAAATCAGATCCCTTACTGATAACAAAGATTATTTTTGAACCAGATCTCTTTACCGATAATAAAGATTATTTTTGAAATGGACCCCCGTACTGATAATACAGATATTTTTGAACCAGACCCCCGTACTGATAATAAAGATTATTTTTGAACCAGTTTTCTTTAATGATAATAAAGATTATTTTTGAACCAGATCTCTTTACTGAGAAATACACATTATTTTTTAACCAGTTCTCTTTATTGATAATAAAGATTATTTGTAACTAGACTACCGCACTGATAATAACGATTATTTTTTAATTCAATGGGCCCATAATAAAGATTATTTTTAACCAAATATTCTTTGCCCATCATGAAACTCCCCCCCCCCCCCCCCCCCCCAACTTGTCATCCCAGATCCCCAAACTAACCAATACATCTACCACAACTCAACTTTTTATTTGTACCACGTCGACAACTACATTTACCTCAATTTGTTCCATGTACCACGTCGACAACTACATTTACCTCAATTTGTTCCATGTACCACGCCGACAACTACATTTACCTCAATTTGTTCCATGTACCACGTCGACAACTACATTTACCTCAATTTGTTTCCTGTACCACGTCGACAACTACATTTACCTCAATTTGTTCCCTGTACCACGTCGACAACTACATTTACCTCAATTTGTTCCCTGTACCACGTCGACAACTACATTTACCTCAATTTGTTCCATGTACCACGTCGACAACATTTACCTCAATTTGTTCCCTGTACCACGTCGACAACTACATTTACCTCAATTTGTTCCCTGTACCACGTCGACAACTACATTTACCTCAATTTGTTCCATGTACCACGTCGACAACATTTACCTCAATTTGTTCCCTGTACCACGTCGACAACTACATTTACCTCAATTTGTTCCCTGTACCACGTCGACAACTACATTTACCTCAATTTATTCCCTGTACCACGTCGACAACTACATTTACCTCAATTTGTTCCCTGTACCACGTCGACAACTACATTTACCTCAATTTGTTCCATGTACCACGTCGACAACATTTACCTCAATTTGTTCCCTGTACCACGTCGACAACTACATTTACCTCAATTTGTTCCCTGTACCACGTCGACAACTACGTTTACCTCAATTTATTCCCTGTACCACGTCGACAACTACATTTACCTCAATTTATTCCCTGTACCACGTCGACAGCTACATTTACCTCAATTTGTTCCATGTACCACGTCGACAACTACATTTACCTCAATTTGTTCCCTGTACCACGTCGACAACTACATTTACCTCAATTTGTTCCCTGTACCACGTCGACAACTACATTTACCTCAATTTGTTCCCTGTACCACGTCGACAGCTACATTTACCTCAATTTGTTCCCTGTACGTCGACAACCACATTTACCTCAATTTGTTCCCTGTACCACGTCGACAACTACATTTACCTCAATTTGTTCCCTGTACCACGTCGACAACTACATTTACCTCAATTTGTTCCCTGTACCACGTCGACAACTACATTTACCTCAATTTGTTCCCTGTACCACGTCGACAACTACATTTACCTCAATTTGTTCCCTGTACCACGTCGACAGCTACATTTACCTCAATTTGTTCCCTGTACCACGTCGACAACTACATTTACCTCAATTTGTTCCCTGTACCACGTCGACAACTACATTTACCTCAATTTGTTCCATGTACCACGTCGACAGCTACATTTACCTCAATTTGTTCCCTGTACCACGTCGACAACTACATTTACCTCAATTTGTTCCATGTACCACGTCGACAACTACATTTACCTCAATTTGTTCCCTGTACCACGTCGACAACTACATTTACCTCAATTTATACTCTGTGCCACGTCGACTACACCTGTTTTCGGCTCACAATTTAGTCGTCTAGTTCCGTTATTGATTTGAAAAGATTTGTTGCAGCGTGTCATTATTTTCCAGTACATCAATGTTTAATAGTTGAAGCCAGATCTCAATTGTTACGTGTTCTTTCTCTGGACACGTTTCCATTTTGTACAATCGAGTGTTGGCGTGTGCTGAGACTGCCATGATGGGGACTACAACTGCCTTTCTTTGTTTGGGAGATGAGTTAGTAATTTGGATGATTCCACTGGCACGTGCGGTTGAGCAATTATGGATTTAAATTCGTTTGCAGTGATACCGAGGCCTTCCATAACCAAAGAACCAAATCGAGTTTAAAATGTTCATGGTTTAACTACGGAAAAAAAACACGGATATGGTTATAACCGGTTATAACCATATTCCATTGTTATCACAATATATACAGTGTTAACAGTGTGAGAAATTAAATAAGTATAAAAATGTGTAAGCTAACGGAATATTTGAAGTGATGTTTCGTATAAATAAATAAAATATATGACATGTATTATTTATAAAGAGAAAAGATACCAGACAGCTTAAGAGAATCGCTTGGCAGGGATCAACAACAGAAATTATAAATATCTGTCGTGATCGAAAGTTGTGGAGGGACATGATCACCTACGCCAGCAGGCATGGTACTTGATGATGATGTTGATTACTAATAAATAAATACAATGTATGAAATGCATTATTTATTAATGCGCTACCTACGTTCGGACAGCCCGTTTTCGATTCCCGCTAGAAGCAGTGTGATTTATACTCGTGGTTAGAAAAACAATACCCTGTGGTCGACTCAGACGCTGGCAGAAATGGGTACCAGCGTATTAATTTGAAAAGGTGAGGAATACCGCCTCGCATCGTGAGTTTCGATGCTTGAGGCGACACTATCCAGAAGTCTCCGAGCTCTTCTGGATAGGCGGCCGAGCAAATGTGGGTGGAAACTCGCGTGCTAAGACGCCGATTCAAGTCTCGTACTTTACCTTTATATAAAATATATGAAATGCATTACTTAAATATGAATACAATATATGGAATGTATTACTTAAATATGAATACAATATATGGAATGTATTACTTAAATATGAATACAATATATGGAATGTATTACTTAAATATGAATACTATATATGGAATGTATTACTTAAATATGAATACAATATATGGAATGTATTACTTAAATATGAATAGAATATAATGGAATGTATTGCTTGTAAATATATAAAATACCTGAAGTAAGAATTTGATTGAAATAAGAAACACTTGAAATAAGATTACAAGCGGAAGTGAAGAAAACGAGAAAAGAAAGATTTCAAATATGTGAATTAACTGAATGCTGTATTTCTCAACATTTAATTTAATTTTATATATATATATATATATCTGTGTGTGTGTGTTTATCGTTATAATGTGCCATACAGGTAGGCATAGGCGATCATGTCCCTCCACAATATTCTACCTACAGTGCATATTATCAATTCTATTGTTGATCGTTTTCCATGCCATGACACCAAGCTCTCCAGTATTTTCTCTCTTTGTCGTTCGCAATCTCTCTATCCCTGTATTTTGCCGGTTGTAACCATGTATTCCAAATTTCCTCTTCTTCTCATGATGTACCAAACAAATGTTCATTGTTTCTTTTTGATGTTTTTAAGAGCTCCCTCTTTGTGTTGGCCTCTTTGAGAATTTCCTCGTTGTTCTTCTTAGCTGTCCAGGGAACTTTCAACATTCTTCTGAGAAATTCCATCTCTGTAGCCTCTAATCGTCTTTTTTTTTTGTTTGTCTACTGTCAATGATTCGCTTCCATAGGTCAGAATTGGTTCTATATAGCACCGATGAACTCTCTTTCTAACTTCTTTTGACATAGATTTGTTGCATAAAATATTCTTCATTTTCTGAAATACTATTTTGGCCTGCACTGGAGTCTGTAGAATGTGGTTTTACAGAAGAATGTTGAGAGTACCGTGGACAACTAAGAAGAGTAATGAAGACGTTCTTGAAGAGACCAAAGCAAAACGAGAGTTAATTTCCAATATTAGTAAGAAATAATCATATTTTTGGCCACGTAATGAGACGAGAACAGCTGGAATATATTGTAACAACTGGGAAAATTAAGGGACGAAGAGATAGAGGGAAGCGAAGCAAAAAGATACCAGAAAGCTTAAGAGAATGGCTTGGCGGAAGTTCAGCAACAGAAATGATGAATAACTGTCGTGATCACCTACGCCAGCAGGCTCGGTACTTGATGTTATATGTATATATATAGTGTGTGTGTGTGCGCGCGTGTGCGTGCGTGCGTGTGTGTGTGTGAGATTTGAAATCTTTCTTTTCTCTTTTTCCGTTACCCGTTCGGGTATCAAGGGAGATAGATAGATCTGTTTCTCGCCCTTTGACGGCTTCAATCGTTCTCAATGAATGGTGTAGCGTTTCTTTGATGTTGTCTGCCGGTCTTACTCTGAGTACTGTCTCTCCTATTTTAAACATACGCTTTGTATGTTACGGAATCACACGGTATTATTTCTATATGGACAAAGCAGTATTTGTGATGCTTCTGCGCGTTTTCTGGACTCAATGACTATATTCAGGATGATCGCAACAGGCTGGGCTCGACGGCTGTGGTTGGATTATCTGGGGTCTGGTCTAGTCTGACACAACAAGCCTGCTTCATTTACGTGCCACGATGCACGGTTGTAAGGTGTGATCAGCATGCTGACAGCCTCTACTAGTTTGGCTAATGCGGGGCGGGTGGAGAAGAGAGCAGTGAGTCACGACGACATTGTGACATTGTGAATGCCCTCAGAAAGTAAAATAAGTAAAGAGCCCCCGTCACGCCAAGTGGCGTATAGGGAATATGGTGTTAGTGACCATAATTTTTAGAGACCTTCAGCACATGATTTTTGGGGAAATGTAGTCGGTATTACTTTACTTTCCCAGAAAAAATCCGGTACCCATTTAAGGCTGGGTGAATGCGGAAGCCGTCGGTTGAGATCGAACCCTACCCTTGTCCTTTGTGAGCCCTCAGAGAGACTTGACGAAAAATCGACTCAAGAAAATGATTTAATAATCCGTAACCATGAACAGACTGCACGAGTATGAGGTCGAGGTAAAAAATGCCAGACAGGAACATATGCAGGAAACCAGAGATGGCTTGTAAATCAACACGGAACTGGTGTCGTTAGTCACTAAACGTTGAGTGATAAAGTTGGGAGATCTGACGTTCTTATCATCATCATCATTGAGTGCCTTCTCCGCATCGAAGGTTGGCTACCATGGAGCGCCATTCTGCTCTGTCTTGCTTTGATGATGCAGATTGTCATAGGTTAATTTGTCCATCTTTTGATATTACTCGTCCATGTTAGTTTTTGTCTGTCTCTGCCTCTTTTACCTTGTATTTTCCCTTCCAACATTACTTTTAGGCTGTTGTGTCTTTTAAGATAAAAGTAAAGTAAAGTACCCCGCCACGCCAAGTGGCGTATATGGTGTTAGTGACCCTATATTTTACAGACCTTCACACATGATTTTTTGGGGTAATGTGGTCGGTATTACGCCCATGCCGCTTTACTTTCCCAGAAAAAAAATCTGGTACCAATTTAAGGCTGGGTGAACCCGAAAGCCATCGTTTGGGATCGAACCCTACCCCTTGACATGCCCCCAAAATTTCATTTGTCTTGTTCTAATTGTGTTTAGTAGTTCTCTTTTCATTTTTAGTTGTTTTAAAACTTCATCATTTTTTTTTCTTTTCTTTCCATCAAATTCTACCTATTCTTCTATAAATCCACATTACAAAGGCTTCAATTTTCTGTTCTGTTTTCTTGTCCAACGTCCATGTTTCTGCACCATACAGGAATATTGATAAGATGTAACATTTTGCTATTCTTAGTTTTAGCCCTGGTGTTATTTGTTTTGATGTTAGTATATTTTTCATGGCATTAAAATTACTTTTTGCCATACCTGTTCTTTTCTTTATTTCAGTTGTACATTTTCCATAACTGGTTCTAGTGTGCCCCAGTTAGTCGTAGCTCTGAACTGTCTCCAGATGTATTCCTTCAACTTTGATATTCAATTGTAGGTCTTGAGAATTATGATGTACTAGGCCGATGTATATCGAGGCTGACTCCGATCACACCAAACTAATGTCGGTGTGTTTCAACGCGTGTGCAGAGTAAATATGGGCGGAGTTTCATGAGAAATAAAATTACAAATTTAAAAAAATGTTGTATTTGAAATCATCATCACTGAATGCCGTCTCCGCATCGAAGGTTGGCTACCATGGAGCGCCATTCTGCTCTGTCTCTTGCTTTCATGGTGCCGGTTGTCATAGGCTGACTTGCCCATCCGTTGATGTTAAATGTCAATGTTGTTCTTGGTCTGCCTCTGCCTATTTTACCTTGTATTTTCCTTTCCAAGATTAATTTTAGTAGGCTGCTGTGTATTTTAACATGCCCCAAAAATCTCATTTGTGTTGTTTGAATTCTGTTTGTTTAAATTCTGTTTAGTAGTACTCTTTTCATTTGTTTGCTGTTATAAGACTTCATTATCTGTTTTCTTTTCTTTCCATCCAATTGGCTAATGTAGGGTAGTATTTTAAATACTCACAGAAATATAAATATACGACTTAAAGCAGATGTGGGGGGAAAAAAAGTAACCTTTAAACATAAACGCAACAAGTGCAAAAAAAGCAACCTTTAAACATAAACGCAACAAGTGCAAAAAAAAGCAACCTTTAAACATAAACGCAACAAGTGCAAAAAAAGCAACCTTTAAACATAAACGCAACAAGTGCAAAAAAAAAAAAGCAGACTTCATACAGCACAAAGATCCACTCGGTGCACCAGCACTCTCAACATCACACCACTTTTCCTTTTATGAAAAAAATAATAACAATAATAATAATAATGCAACATTTTGTGATTTCTTGTAAATATCTTCTAAGTTGTGAAGTATCCTGGATGAATGCCCAAGAAAAGCAAAGAAAGCCCACGTCCTAAATAAAACACGATTGTTAAGGGGGAAAAACGGCAGGACGATAAAAGGTACAATCTAACAAAAACGTTTAAAATTCACAAGAAATTTATAACAAAATACAAATAATGAAGCCGTAATTGTCAGCCACAATCTTCGGTGGAGATTTACTATATTTTACAGAAAGACAAAAGAAGAGATCAATTCAGAATCATTTATAAATAAAAATAGCGTGCATTTTCAAATGTTAAATAATGAGCATAGAAGTCCCTAGTATTATAAAGTTAATGATCATATTACAGTTATTATAGATAATGCATTCTCCTTTGTCCGAGGCAAACGCACGAGATCGTGCAAAACGCGGGCATTTCTGTGAGGACAATTTGATGTGTCGTGTTTTATCTAAAGATCACATTCAGCGGTTTTCCTTCTATCTTAATGCAGGGGTTTTTGTATGACCCTTTTCGTCATGTCAGACGGTGTAGTACAGGCTATTGCGTATTTTCTTTTTAGGTTTTGTTTTTGCCGAACAGCTTCTCTCGTGGCTAATTCTACCAATGTTTGACAAACACACGCGGTCACAAAATGAACAAGTCAGGCCCACTGGTCCACAGGGTTTTCCATCCTTTTTCATGAGTCTCTTCTCTTATAAGTTTTGCCTTAGCACAGTCTCCAATGATGTTATACCATTCCTTATACATGCTCTCCATGATGTGCGATCACTTGCCAGATGTTCCCAGTCATATTCACAATCCAGGGTCATTGGTGATAATAACCGGTCATTTATTGCGTGTATTAATTGATGTGAAGCAATAACGCATTTGTTCCAGGGGGTGGGTGGGGGGGGGCGGGGAGACTGGGTAGTCTAGAGGTACAACGTCGGCCTCAGGAGAAGAAGGACCCAGGTACAAAGACCAACAAAAGTGGTGAAAGATAGGAACGAGTCCCCGTCACGCCAAGTGCCGTATAGGGAATATGGTGTTAGTGACCATATATTTTACAGACCTTCAGCACATTATTTTTTGCGGTAATGTGGTCGGTATTACGCCCGTGCCGCTTTACTTTCCCAGAACAAAATCCTGTACCCATTTAAGGCTGGATGAACCCAGAAGCCGTCGGTTGGGATCGGACCCTACCTCTTGTAACAAAAGTGGTGGTGATTTTTTTAAAAAAAATGTGAAAAATTATTCCGTGGTTTCCTTATGACGTTAACGCCCTCTGATCACTTGTGTAGTGAGATCCGATGTCTAGCCCTCTCAGATAACGGCAATAAATAGGAGACCCCGTGTGCACTCGCACACGTTAAAGATCGCGTGACATTTAAAATATAAATGAGCAATCCATAAATATGGCCGCTGCGTGTGAGGGCCTCCACGTTTGTCACTTTGTCATTCCGGATGATACCAAGAATGCGGCTGTGGCATCGCATATGGAATGCATTTATCCTTATCTTTTTCTTTTTTTACGCTGTTCATGATTCGCTGCCATGCAAAAGGACACTGAAGATGAAGACGTTGTAAACTGCGGCCTTATTGTAGTTGTCAGTTTGTTGTTTTCCCAAACCCGGCCGGTAAGACGGGCGAAGGGGTGACTGATTATTCCATAGGATACTGAACAGCCTCACCCTCCCACCCACTCCCTCTCCCAATTTTACACAAGCTACGCACTCGAGCAGTATGGTCTATGGTTAATAGCGTAGTCGTCCCGCGCCCAACCTAACAACTTCGCTACGTTACAAATTAAATCGTTAATCGTTCAGTTCTGTTCCCAAATTGCAACATTTGAAACGGAGCACATTGCTTGATTTGTCTTTTGTTGTTGTTGGGTAAGTGGGGCGGGGGGGGGGGGGGGCTGGTTAGTCTCGAGACAACAAGACGTCGGTCTCGAGACAACAAGACGCCGGTCTCGAGACAGAGAGGTTGTGACAAAAGAAATGTGTCGCATTTAAAGTAAAAGTCGTATTGTTGATGTTAGACATTACGGAAAAGTTTGTTGTGCCTATTGATTACACACCAAGGTAGATTATAGCTGTACCTCGGCAAAGTAGTTCATTTGTCTGTGCAATTTATAGTACATCTGTGATTCAGGTGCATTTGTTACTCAAGAACAAGTGACAAAAACAATCCCCAATCCAAGAGAAGAGAAATTAATAATTGTAATGATGAATAACGGACATTGGGAAGGCAAAAGCATATTATTATCTTCAGACATTGAATAAACTTAATAGGCACACGCATGAAACTGGGCTGTCGGAAACTCCGTTGTAGACATGGAGAATAAATGGGCAGACCAAGCAACATAAACCGTACAACAACCGCCTATTTGACGAACTAAGAAGAATAAGGATTGTCAACTCCAGTGTTAAATCAGTCCTAATATGTGACTGTGAAACAAAGTGAACAACACAAATGACAGTCACGAAGATACAGAATTTCATTGTTGAATGTATGCGCCGCATGGAAATGACAGGAGAAAAACACTAACGCAGAATTATAGGGAAGTAACAAATACCAGTCGACAAAGAGAAGCGACGGCTTTGACTATGGATAGGAGACTCACTGTGGAAGACAACTGAGAGTATTACACGGCAAACCATGCTGTTGTTTCTGTTTTTAAATCCACAGGGGAGGAGACAAAGAGGAAGGCTAAATAATACTCGGAGAAGACTGGTGGAAGATGAGATGAAGAGGGTGGGGAAGACATGGAACGATCTTAAAGTTGTGGTAAGAAACAAAGTGACTTGGAAAGTGTTGAAGATCGATGATCTGTTAGGAAGTTGAAAAGAAGAAGAGGAAGAATGTGTGTAATGAGCCAACATTACAATGAAATCGGTTGAGAAGTTCAAAGGAAGCTCAAGACAACATTCATATATTAAAATATATACATTCAATAATTCAATAACATTTACATTTATCACAAACATTTGTACGCCATAAAGTGAACATAAGAAGAAGAGCAAATAATGTGAATCATCATGTGCCATGCACGATCGCGATCATATCTTTCAATAAATGGATCGGGCGGACATCATCAATGCCCTCTGAGATGTGGGAAGAGCACAGGACTTCGACAAACACAGATCCACGTCACTTCTTCGGATGAAAGAAATGGGAGTTAAGCTGGGCACAGCCAGAAATGAGAAACTTAGTGGCCGTGTAAGAAGACTTATCAACCAACATAGAACTGGAGTCGTCAGTCGCTGGACACTGAGGGAATTGCTGAGGAGGGGATCTGAGCACCTATGGACATGTTCGGAGTGCAATGATGATGACCCGCAAATAACTCAATAACGATCTTTCAATAATTCTGTGTCCACAGTGCATTCTATCAACTATCATGTTGGTTGTTTATCGTAGCACGACACCAATCTATTTAGTATCATCTCCCTTTGTCGTCCGCGATCTCTCTTTTCTTGTATTTTGCCAGTTGTTACCAATGTGAATCCGTGAATAAAAATCAAGACCTGCAGTTTAATGTAACATTCTTCACTCAACTCCACTGATTCAAAGTCCTTACATCATTGTTGCTTCCTAGACGAGCACACCACAACTTTGCCAGGACGGTTGATGTTTCCTCTGTCCATGTAGTTAGATTTAGTTAGATTTGTGAACCGCTGTTGTTTCTCCCACATCAAAAATTGCTCATGTTATCTTGTTTATCTAAACTTCTTAGCTTTCAACTTTCTTTCTTCAAGTATTTTATCTCCAATCTTCTCCATATTTAACTGTTATCTTACAACTTTTCTCTTCTTAAAATCAGAAAGTTCCAAGAATACACACAGAAGTCACTTTAACCTAGAATATTTTCTAGTTTCTATCTACATAATATGCTCTATTTTTCTGTACATAGAATATTTTCTAGTTTTCTATCTACATAATATTTTCTTTTAAGTGAATGTATTGTAATCGACACAGGCGAGGATGCGTCGGATGCTGTCATTTTAACGTATAGAACTAACCGGTTGGCTGTTGCAGTTCCCGTGATTTGGAAAAGGTGGTGCCTTCTTTGCTTACAGTGTAAGGCAACAAATAATGAGAACATTGAAGTAGCTGTCAGAATGTTTTCATGGATGGGTGGGCACTACGTTTTGTGACCAACGAAACTTCTCTCTCAGCCCCCGAACATGGCACTGGTACACTGTATTGGTTCAATTTATCTTTGTCATAAATTGTACTATTATTTTAATTGAGTATGTTATTCTCACAGGGGGCCTTAGTAGCCTAGTCGGAAATACCACTCGACTGGGCTACCGATGTTCGGACAACCCGTGTTCGATTGCCGCAGGAAGTAGTGAAAGTTATACTCGTGTTGGGAAATAAATACATATAAATCCCCCCCCACCCCCGCGGTCGATCCAGCCGCTTACAGAAATGAGTACCAGGGTGTTACTTTGGGAAAGTGAGGAATGCCGCTTCATATCGTGAGTTTCGTTGCTTGAAGCGACACTATCCAGAAAGTCTCCGAACACTTCTGGATAGTCAGCCGAGCTCATATGGATGACAACTCGCGTGCTAAGTCGCCAATTCAAGTCTCGTACTTTACATTTACTTTACTGTGTTCACATTCATTAGTTGTTCCTTTCAGGTTTATAACAATTTAAACTGCTATATTTTAAAAATAATGTACACAGCTTTAGTTTATAACAATTTATACTGCTATAGTTTAAAAATAATGTACACAGCTTTAGTTTATAACAATTTATACTACTATAGTTTAAAAATAATGTACACAGCTTTAGTTTATAACAATTTATACTGCTATAGTTTAAAAACAATGTACACAACTTTAGTTTATAACAATTTAAACTGCTATATTTTAAAAATAATGTACACAGCTTTAGTTTATAACAATTTATACTACTATAGTTTAAAAATAATGTACACAGCTTTAGTTTATAACAATTTATACTGCTATAGTTTAAAAACAATGTACACAACTTTAGTTTATAACAATTTATACTGCTATAGTTTAAAAACAATGTACACAACTTTAGTTTATAACAATTTATACTGCTTTAGAAAATATGTAGACATATTTATTCAGAAGTGCATTAGTACGTGATCACTGTTAGTCCGAAAGAACGGGGTAGCTCGACACAGTTCTGGAGCTATGGTGCCAGAAATCGTTAGTAGACCTGTGTTTTCAGCCTCATAAATCTAAGCCAGAGGGTCTCACACCACCCCTTTGAAAACCACTGCACTACGCTGTATCAGTGCCACATTTAACGAGACTTTATGCACTGCTTCGATAAATCTAAGAAACCCTACAGCATAATTAGCACCCATAACGCACCGTATTTTAATCGCTCATATCTTGCTTGTGCTTAAAACCTGACAGTTACTATTTTCACATACCAATCTATAGCGAAGCGTGTAGTATCCTCGGCCTTTGCTTTCTATGCGTTATTTAAACTTAAGCTGCCAAGGTTTAATGATAGTTAAAGCCACCTACTTTCGATCTCATCTGTAATTGTCCAATATTTCATGGAGATATTATACATTAAGCTATAGTTTCACAAGAAAGACCGTGCCTTGTTGTAGTAAATATGCATGTTTCCAAGCCTTCGGGCGAAAAATATCAATCTTTATCGGTCAATTCTAAGATGGTTTTGCTGTTTTGTTCGTATTTGTATTCCCATCAGTATGTGATTTGGTTGTTATTCTTCCACTTATATATTATTTACAGCAAAAGTATTTTTTTCTAAAATAAATGAAGGTCATAAATGATTTTTAAAACATTTATGAGGAATTATTTATTAAACTATTTTTAAAATGTTTAAGTGACTCACTTTTGAGCGGGAAACATTTAACTTCTAGGATTGTCTGCTCATGTATCGGTAGATAATATTTAACGGAGTGAAGAAATATAACAACGACTTTGAAAAAGAAATAAAATATTGACAAACCATAACTTACAATAGGAGAGCAAATGTAAGGGAGCAGAAAAGTGTTGTTTTTATTACTGGTTCATTGCTGTCGATGTCACGCTTGTCTGTTAGAATGGGTTCCAGAGATGGTTGATGAGCTAACACGCGCCCTAGAGGACCTGGACACTTGAATATGTTGAGTGTTGGTCTTCCAGGAAGATAATGTTATGTTGGAAACGGTAGAAAAGGTATCTGGTCGATCCGAAATGGTTAGTGGGAAAAGGTAGAAAATGTATCTGGTCGATCCGAAGCGGTTAGTTGGAAAAGTTAGAAAAGGTATCTGGTCGATCCGAAGTGGTTAGTGGGAAAAGGTAGAAAAGGTATCTGGTCGATCCGAAATGGTTAGTGGGAAAAGGTAGAAAAGGTATCTGGTCGATCCGAAGTGGTTAGTTGGAAAAGGTAGAAAAGGTATCTGGTCGATCCGAAGTGGTTAGTGGGAAAAGGTAGAAAAGGTATCTGGTCGATCCGAAGTGGTTAGTTGGAAAAGGTAGAAAAGGTATCTGGTCGATCCGAAGTGGTTAGTTGGAAAAGGTAGAAAAGGTATCTGGTCGATCCGAAGTGGTTAGTTGGAAAAGGTAGAAAAGGTATCTGGTCGATCCGAAGTGGTTAGTGGGAAAAGGTAGAAAAGGTATCTGGTCGATCCGAAGTGGTTCGTTGGAAAAGGTAGAAAAGGTATCTGGTCGATCCGAAGTGGTTAGTTGGAAAAGGTAGAAAAGGTATCTGGTCGATCCGAAGTGGTTAGTTGGAAAGGTAGAAAAGGTATCTGGTCGATCCGAAGTGGTTAGTGGGAAAAGGTAGAAAAGGTATCTGGTCGATCCGAAATGGTTAGTGGGAAAAGGTAGAAAAGATATCTGGTCGATCCGAAATGGTTAGTGGGAAAAGGTATCTGGTCGATCCGAAACGGTTAGTGGGAAAAGGTAGAAAAGGTATCTGGTCGATCCGAAGTGGTTAGTGGGAAAAGGTAGAAAAGGTATCTGGTCGATCCGAAGTGGTTAGTGGGAAAAGCAGATATGTCTACAATCAACATCTTACAGGGACAATCTTCGCTTCAATACGCTTCGAGAAAAACTGGGACGATCGGTGGAGCGGATATGGGGATGTCCCGACTGCAATGAAACTGATTCCATGAATAAAATAGATTTTTTTTTTAAAGTTTGAGTTAAGTTCTGTCTTCAGGGTGGCGTCGTTTGTTCTATTTTTTCTTATTGTTTTTGGGGCGTTTTCTTAATATTCTTGCTTCGCCACTCTGAGTCATTAGTACTAAGCGTGCCATGAATATTTCTGAATGGAAACGGCGATGAATAGCATATTTTCAGAGCTGAAACTGGTGTATCACGGGACAGTGTATGGAAGCTACATTTTGTGTTCGTATCTCTCACTTGAAACGACTTTACTCAGAAATTCTTTGCGCTTTTTAATTTTGTCAAAATAAAGTACACCTAAGTGGGAATTTATTTTAGTTGATCTCTCAGTCACTTCCAGCATATCGTCTCTCTCTCTCTCTCTCTCTCTCTCTCTCTCTCTCTCCCCTGACCACGTGTTATTTATTAAAGAAAAAAAACTCGTTCGTCTGGTGTAGAAAAGTACCAGGGAGACCAGGGATGTATTGGAATGCAGCGCTAAGATTTTGTTTTACTAACAGGTGTCTATTGTTTGCAACGAACAAAAAAGCATTGCCACTTTTCTTCGTTCTTACAGTTTTTGCGTTGACCAAATGTCTAACGTAGCAGGAACAAGTTCTTTGTCATCTAGTAATTCATCAAGCTTGACTACTACTTCTTTTCCAATCCTTTGATTGATCTAACTGGCAGCTGAAAGCTCGGCCTAGTTAATATATCTCCAGTATGTAACCACAGACCTCTGCCAGCCTAACATTCTCATTCCGTAGATTAAGAAGACTTTTTTTGGGGGAAAAAAACATTTAAATTCTCTCGTTTTTTAAATGATTTCGCCATTTTCGTCAAGGTTTTTTTTCACCAAGTCCTTTGCATTAATATAAGCCGGCATGTGTCTGACATTTGTAGACAGGACATATTAGCTTTTCGTAAACTGAAACCGAAACAGAGGTTCAAACTAGCAGGGACATCAGAACAACTTTGCTAACCTAGGACAACCTGGCCAAACCTGGACGTGTGGTTAGCTTAACTAGTGGCAATCATTTTACCAGAATCGGAGTTTGTATGTTTGATTGAGCTCTTTAGTTGGTTTGTGAATCTTTTTCAATTGGTCACCGTGTTGTTTGTTGTCGTCTTGCATGTCACCGAGCAAGTTTTTTTTTTAATGATGTTCAGTTGGTGCACAGGTTCCAGCACATTTCAGTGCTGGTCTATATAGCACGAAGCCTGTCATTCTGGATTGTGCCAGCTGACCTAGTCAAGAGATATAACATATGCCTGATATAAATGAAATATAACAACCAGTGAAGCAGTAAATGATAAATGGATAAAGAATCGATACATACAGAGACAGAAAGTTAACCATTGAACATGAACTCTTAACGGAGAATAAATCACAACAGTTACGGAAGGGCATAGAAGAAATGGAATCAACATCATAAATGAATTGAGGAAAAAAATTGTAATAATCTGTGATGTTGATTACATAAAGAAACAACTGATGAAATGATTTGCCCACGTGATGGTAAAACAAAAAGATCAGAACAACACAACGAACCTTCTCTATATACGGTATGAGAACTATCTCCAAAAACAATCTGTACAACACATATTACCATTACTAGTACGTATGGGGGGGGGGGGGGGGGCGCACGTGATAGAACCCGAGGGATAAAAGAAAGTGGCCGCTTGGTCTAAGCAGTCGTCACGACGTGTGAGACAGGATTTTTATTTCACCCCAGATTTAAAAAAAAAATACCCTTTCTACATTTGTTTGGCCGCACGGCCACGCACACCTCATATAAGAACACCAAGCCAAACGGTCGACCACAAAAAGAATAGATTGCTGGAATATTAGAAACACTGGGAAACATAACAGCAGGATCCCAAACGGCGAGCAAAAATCCACAAACTATATTTCCTTTCGATGTTATAGATTAATTAGGAAAGAATGTAGTAATAAAGAAAAATTGTATCTGTTTCTTTCTTTATCATCAATTCAACACCCTCATAAATGTTCTTCCAACAGTCGTGCTATTTTCGAATTATTAGTCTTGTATTTCAATGTTTAACGTCATATTATATTTACTATATGTCATCTTGCGTGCTTTCTTCACTGTGATTGTTCCGGGGGAAAACATCGTGAGTAAGTTCTCATGTGTCTTTATGACAACGATATGTGTTCTCATGTGCCTTTATGACAACGATATCTGTTCTCATGTGTCTTTATGACAACGATATGTGTTCTCATGTGTCTTTATGACAACGATATGTTAGCGTTCAAATTTCTGTATGACCATCAGAACATATTATTGGTTGATTCGGAAAACAAATCGATACAGTAACTGAACACATACCCTTCTGATGGGCACAGAAGCGCGTTGATCGCTGCCACATGGAGTCCCATCCCCAATAAATGTAACAAGCAAACATTTAATTTATTGTGAAGTTTTTTTTTTTTAAATTGAGAAACTCATGCAGTTTTTATATTTGTAGTAAAAAGTAAAGCAAAGTAAAGTAAAAGCAAAACACCCCCGTCACGCCAAGTGACGTGTAGGGAAATAAGGTGTAAGTGACCCTATATTTTATAGACCTTCAGCACATGATTTTTGGGGTAATGTGGTCGGTAATACGCTCGTGCTGCTTTACTTTCCCAGAAAAAAAATCAGGTACCCATTTAAGGCTGGGTGAACCCGGAAGCCGTCGGTTGGAATCGAATCCTACCCCCTGTCCTTTGTAGTCCAGTTCACTAACCACTGAGCTATCGCGGCTCCCAATATTTGTAGTAAGGTGTATTAATATTACAGAAATATGTGAAGCAAAAATAAAGGACTCAGCCTTAATAGCAAAAAGACAGAAGTAATGGTAACAACAAAGAAAACGACATCACCTCAGTGCAAAATAAAGACAAGTGGAACAATATTAAAACAGATAAATAAATTTAAATATTTTGGAACTTTGTTAATCTCAGACGGAAGATGTACAAAAGAGGTGAGATGCAGAATGGCTCAGGCAAAAGCAGCTTTCCAAAAAAGGAGGAATATACTATGCAATCCATTTTTGACAATAGAAACAAGAAAAAGATATCTTAAATGTTATGTAGAACCAGTCTTAACATATGGATGTGAATCATGGACAAAAGGACACCAAACAAGAAAATCACTGGAGTCTGTAGAAATGTGGTTTTACATAGGAATGTTGAGAATACCATGAACAGCATGGTCAAAGCAAGAAGAGAGCTAATTTCCAATATTAGGAAGAAACAATCATCATTTTTTACCCGTGTAATGAGAAGAGAACAACTGGAATATATTGTAACAACTGGGAAAATCGAGGGACGAAGAGATACCAGACAGCTTAAGAGAATGGCTTGGCAGAAGGTCAACAACAGAAATGATAAATAATTGTCGAGATCGAAAGTTGTGGAGAGACATGATCACCTACGCCAGTAGGCCCGGTATTTGATGATGATGATGTGAACCTAGAACGGTCAGATTTGTGAAATGAGGTATTAATTGTGTAGCTTATCGGTCAGACTTACTCAACAACGACTTCTAATATAAGATTTGAGATTAATGCAGTTACTACTTTCTACGAGTCGGTTGAGGAACACACCAGAACAAGAGTAGACTCACAGCAACTACTTCGGCAAGTCCAATTTTGATGTCTTCGCAATGACTGAATACACTTGCACACAACATGCACGTATAGCAGAATTATAACAACGCTTTGGTGCCTTGACATGTGGTTGGTAGCAAGCAATCATGATACGTCTGTATTTTGATAAAAATATTAGTGTCTTTTGCTGGATGCTGCTTTGCTGAACAGCTTCCCTCGAGGCTGAATCTGCCAATATTGGATAGACAAATTCATCCGCAGAACGAACAAGATGAATTCGTGGTGCCTGGCCTCGTCTCCTTTCCCATGCGTCTTTTGTGCTATGAGTTTGATATCAGCATTGCCTCGAAAGTTGCTGTGTTATATTTTAGATTTTGCTTTCCATGTGCTACGAGCTGCAGTCAGATCTTCCCAGTTTCTTTCACTGATAGATGATTCTCTCAAGGAATCCGTGCAAACATCCTTATAAATCAGCACTACTCTGTTCTTTGGTCTCTTTCCGTCCTTAAGTTCGCCATACAATATTTGTCTGGGAATACGAAAGTTTACCATTCTTCTTACATGACCCAGGAACCTTAGAATGCGACTTCTAAGTGTTGCCATGTTGGATGGGAGGTTTGTTCGTTGTAAGACATTAGAGTTGGTTACTTTATCCTGGCATTTGATGCTCATAATCTTTTTGAAGGCAGCGGACAGGAAAGCTGTTTAACTTTATCTCCTGCCCTGCATACGTAGTAACATACCATTTTTTTCTATTTTTTTTTTCAATTTCCCCTGCATAGGTAGTCCAAGTTTCTGATCCGTATAAAAGTGTCATAAGCACACAATTTTGGTAAATTTGAATCATAGTCCTGAGTGTTAATTTGGTGTTGGCCCATGCTCTGTCTTTAAGTTTACCAAATGTTGATTCTGTCTTTCCGATTAGGAAATGTATTTCTTCTTCAAGGGAGACATTGGTTGGGACCATAGAACCTAGATAGGTAAACTTTTTCACAGTTTCAAAGGGCGTGTTATTTAATGATATATCAACGTATAACACACACACACATATAAATACATAAAAACACATTACACACACATGCATCACACACATCACACATTACACACTCACCGGACACATCACGCCACGTACACATCACGCGGACTCTGATATGTTCATGTGAGAGTTTGTCGGTCGTTCGAGAGTATAGAACACAAATCAAAGACGCCTCAATGAACGAGCTGATAAAAGTGATCCCAATTTGCTGCATGTCGACACAACTATCAATGTTTCAAATGCTTAACCCGTGACCTATACGTATCTCCACCTATCCTTATCTCCCCGCGACTAGCCACCAACCTACACATGTTTATATCATTGATTTACCCCTGCCGACAGGGCTCTCCAAATATTATTATGTAATTCCTATGTTATAACTATTCTGTTCCGTTGTCTTGCTTTGACTTTGACCTTTAACATAGCAGTGTTTGTGTTATCGAGTTTAGCAGAACCTGTGTTAAAATTGTCAAAACATGAAAATACTATCATTTAAGTTCTCGCTTGATCTCATTTCCATCTCAGAGTCACGGACTTCGAACGTGCATTCGTGCTATCCCCCCATTAATTGAGCCTGCTTGTTGTCTTCTTTAGTAGACATCATCATCATCAAGTACCGGGCTTGCTGGCGTAGGTGATCATGTCTCTCCACAACTTTCGATCTCAACAGTTATTTATCATTTCTATTGTTGACCTTCAGCCAAGCCATTCTCTAGATAGTAGGTCTAAATATAGGTCTTAGTAGACCTTCATGTCTCGCAACGTGACTCTGGAAAGGTTTTAATTTATTTGTGTTTCTATTCTTCCCTCTGTAAAAACAATGCTTCTATCAGTATGGATTAAGCGTGCATTACATTTAAGTTTACATTTATAATCATTCAGGGTGTCCCGAAAAAAGAACAATCTTCTAGGCATCTTTTAGTATTTCGTTAGGGCGTAGAGAATCAAAAATAGCTCTTCCCACATTTGTGTTTCTCGTCTTTGTTCACTTTACCAATCTTCTACATGTGTAATTCCTTATCAAGGTCTCGTCTTTGTTCACTTTACCAATCTTCTACATGTGTAATTCCTTATCAAGGTCTCGTCTTTGTTCACTTTACCAATCTTCTACATGTGTAATTCCTTATCAAGGTCTCGTCTTTGTTCACTTTACCAATCTTCTACATGTGTAATTCTTATCAAGGTTTCGTCTTTGTTTACCAATCTTCTACATGTGTAATTCCTTATCAAGGTCTCGTCTTTGTCCACTTTACCAATCTTCTACATGTGCAATTCCTTATCAAGTGTCTTTGTACCAATCTTCTACATGTGTAATTCCTTATCAAGGTCTCGTCTTTGTCCACTTTACCAATCTTCTACATGTGTAATTCCTTATCAAGGTCTCGTCTTTGTTCACTTTAATCTTCTACATGTGCAATTCCTTATCAAGGTCTCGTCTTTGTCCACTTTACCAATCTTCTACATGTGCAATTCATCAATCTCGTCTTTGTCCACTTTACCAATCTTCTACATGTGTAATTCCTTATCAGTCTCGTCTTTGTCCACTTTACCAATCTTCTACATGTGTAATTCCTTATCACTGTCTCGTCTTTGTCCACTTTACCAATCTTCGTCAACGTTTTTTTTTTGTACTAAAAATAAATATCGTTATATAACATTGCTGTTAAGCCTATTATGTTGAATGTTGATTCACTAAACTGTAACCGGCCATATCGTTTCGTTACAGTGCTAGAATATTTCCTTTTGTACGAATACCGATTATAAGTAAGTGAAGGTTCCCTTCACGCCTTGCTAGGCGTATGGGGAATATGGTGTTAGTGACCATATTTTTCTATGACCACGGCACATTTTTGGGTGATGTGGTCAGTATCATGCCAGGCCGCCTTTACTTCCCAGAAAAATCACCGGTACCCATTTTATAGAGGCTAGGTGAACTCCGGAGCCTTGTCAGTCCGAACAAAAAAAATCCGCCACTGCTGGGGGTTGAACTCGGACACTTCTGGTCAGGAAGCGAGCAGACTAACCACTCAACCACCGAGGCTAGCACACTAACCACTCAACCACCGAGGCTAGCACACTAACCACTCAACCACCGAGGCTAGCACACTAACCACTCAATCACCGAGGCTAGCACACTAACCACTCAACCACCCAGGCTAGCACACTAACCACTCAACCACCGAGGCTAGCACACTAACCACTCAACCACCGAGGCTAGCACACTAACCACTCAACCGCCGAGGCTAGCACACTAACCACTCAACCACCGAGGCTAATACCGACTATGTTATATCCCAGCATCAGAGCTGGAAGTTGTCAGCGACCCACAGCTGATGGCTTGCGCCAGGATCGGTGAACCAAAACCATCCAGACCCTGCTCCACCTCTCCGTGGTGTCCCTAGTAACAGACTAACCTGTCTAGTCTGGCCAAGCGAGCAGGGATCGAAGAGGGAAGACAACCCGGTACTCAAAAATGCCGTGCTGAAGTCGGATGTGTTGGGCCGAAAGGCGCAAATATAACAGTTTATACTGAAAACCACAACACAACGCAGACACATCCACCTAACGTCTTTTAAGGGTGGATGACGAAGAGGAATTCTACAGTCTACGAATACTCTAGAATACTTTAGTCATCGGGCGAACGCAACCAACCATCACCACCATATCCTAAAAATTGTTGAAACGCTGTATATAATGTTTTCTAATGAAAACATTAGCTCGAACGTTCTTGCAATGTCTTGATTATTGAAGCGTAATCTCCATCTGTGATATTTATGACCACCACAGTTTCTGTGCACACAACACACTACTTTTCAATGTATTCAAATCTAGTAATCAATACTACGAACGGATATCAGTTTCCCTGATACTTTGTGAATAAAGAAGAAATCAGACATCCTGTGTTGTATAAACTGTACTTATATACTTCGATTATTTTTAGCTTACTGGTCGAAACTGTGGGGGGAAAAATATCTAAATCGTGCAGCACATTTCCTCAATCCTGCTCTGGTTTATGCTTGTTTATTGTCGTGTTAGAAAACGTTTGCATTATTCTTGTGTTGCCCTCAATGGATAGAAGAGATACTGAAATGTGCCTTTCGTAGTCAATATTAAGGATCTGTTTTTGGTTACACGTTGCTTATATTTGCAGTTTTTTTTAAATTGTTTAACTCTCTATGAACTGTTTTTGTTTTACTTTGTTTCATTTTTTATTTATGCTGAGTAAGAGTGTTTATTTGTATTTTTTATATCTTCTTTCACGATCTTTTTGTTTCAGTATATTTTTTTTTGTTTTACAAAATCAAATATCGTTCTGTAGCACAGCATTTTATAAGTTACTTCAAGTCTGGAATGTGTGTATAGATTTTTATTTTTTACATTTACATATTGCTGCTAATTATATAAACATATAATGGCAACAAAAAGTGTTATCTTTTTGTTGAGTGTGAATTTAATATAAGTGTTTACTTCGTGCGAAAAATGATCTAACAATTTAAAACCTTGTGTTCAATAAGTTGTGTTTAAATTGAAACG